>JAXCMG010000042.1:2727117-2839092 GCA_034642415.1 Podarcis siculus
GAGAGAGAGAGAGAGAGAGAGAGAGAGAGAGAGAGAGAGAGAGAGAGGAGTGTGCAAGAAAAGGATGTGGGGAGTCTGAGTGCGGGATGCGGTGTGGGTGTGAGACAGTCGCAGGATTTGTGTGTGTGAGAGAGAGTGTGTGTCCAGGATGCTGCGTTTTGCGGGGGTGGGGGGGTGTTGAAGGAAAAGGATGCTCCAGTTGTGAGTGTCCAATTGATGCAGAAGGAGATGGGGAGGGCTGGATGGAAGAAGGATGTTGTGGTGTGTGCAATGCAAAAGTGTGGTGTTGTGGTGTGTGTGTGTGTGTGTGTGTGAGAGAGAGAGAGAGAGAGAGAGAGATACCCCATTGCAGTATTCCCAGAAGGGGAATGCAGGGGTGTTGATGTGGGGGTGATGCATGTGTGCGCGCCAGGACTTTGCATGGGGATGTGGGAAGCAAAGTGACTGCTACGAGTGTGTCACCAAAAAGTCAATGCAGTTGTTAGGAGAATGCAGCTGAAATAGTGTGTGTGTGTGTGTGTGTGTGTGTGTGTGTGTGTGTGTGTGCAAGGCAGGGAAGGAGGGAGGGAAGGAGGAAGAAAGACCATTGCAGTGTTCAGAATGCTCAAGCACTATGCAAGGAATGCTCACAAATTGAATCATCAAAGCTATGAGTGTGGAGCTGAAACAGAAACACCCTGAGAAATGATGTGTGTGTGTGTGTGTGTGAGAGAGAGAGAGAGAGAGCGCACATGTGCAAGAGAAGGACAAGGAAGTGCAGAGTTGAGACATGCCACATGGCTGGGTATGTGCACGTGTATATTTTGCACATATCATTATCACTCAGTGGTTGACTTGCAGTCGAATGTGTGAACAGCCAAAAACTGCTTGTGGCGGGGCCACAAGGATGCAAATACACACACCATCTGTGACATCTGAGTTGTGACAACCGCTTCACACGTGCCAGTCCTCTCTCAACGTGTCAGTCACACAGTTGATTAACATGCATGTGCTCTCATGGAGAAAGCGTGAAAGAGCATGTGAATGAATGAGAATCATACACACAGTGCAATGGTAAAGCTCTACTGAATATCTCATGTATGTGCAAGCACATGTCTGAGAGGGACAGCTGACTGCAAATACAATGATGCAGTGCAAAGGTGTTCAATAACATTCTTGTGAGCATACACATACGTAGCACTTATGCACCAATTCTGCATTTTACTGTCTCCACAGAGCACAAGACTGCCCCTATTTCCAATAGGTGCAAACTGCTAAACCAGAGTTTAGAGAAAAGGTGACTGAGAGGTGACATGATAGAAGCTTGTAAAATTCTGCCTGGCCTGGAGACAGTGTAGAGGGAAACGTCCCTCCCCTCTCATAACACTAGAACTCCGGAATATCCAATGAAGCCGAATGTTGGAAGATTCAGGATGGGCAAAAGTACTTTTTCATGCAGCACTATGAACTTGCTCCCACAGGAGGTAGTGATGGCCACCAACTTCGATGGCTTTAAGAGAAGATTGAACAAATTAACGGAGACAGCAATTGATGGCTACTAGCCATGATGGCTGTGCTCTGCCTCACTGGTCAGAGGCAGTAATGATTATTTAATTTCTATACCACTTAATGGGGTGCATTGGGTGTTAGTGGAGGGGTAGGACCTCTGATGAGGAACATGTCATGCTCCTTCTGGGGTAGCCTGACCACCTTTGGTCTCCACGCTGCACTTGGTTCTCACCTGTGGCTCCTAGAAGCTGTCAGCATGCAACAGTGGCTACATCCCAGGAATGGTTCGACTGGCTAGCTGAACCATGTGAGGGTAGCCAATGGGATTCAAGCCCTTGGTGAGTTAGGGACTTCTCCTGCATGTGAAGACAGGCTCTGACAGATTGAGCAGATGAGACCAAGAGTGAGTCTCAATGGTCAAGAAGAAAGAAAACACTGATCCTCAACCACTGCTGCCTTACAGTATATCTTCAGGAAAAGAAAATGTTCAGAAGTAAACCCTATACACATCTACACATTTGGGTGGCAGTTGGATGGTGCCTTGTATGCCTTTTTCTGGCAGCTAAGCTGGCGCCAGATGTCTTGCTCAGTTTTCTTTTGGACCACATAAATGAGGCCAAGAGTGGGCAGCCCAGGACCTCCTTACACATTGCCCAGGCTTGTGCTCCAGGGAGGTCACTTAAATGCTGCTAATGCAGCAGTTTGACTTGACCCTCAGAGGTGCACTCCATTGTCTCTGGAGACAGGTGCCAATTAAAAAATATGCCTTAATATAGTTAAAATATCTCTAAGCAGTATACAGAAAACTGAAGCAACAACAACTTGAACAAAATATTACAAAAATATACAGTTACATATAAAAACGCTACATTAAAACCAAGTTGCTAATATATAAATCAATATGCTTCCAAATACCAGTTGCTAGAAACCACAGGAGGGGAGAGTTTTCTGGTACTCTGGTCCTGCTTGCGGAATTCCTACAGTTATCATGTTGGCCACTCTGAGAAGAGGATGGTAGACTAGATGGGCCATTGGTCTGATACAGTAGCAGGACATGCCATTTTAGGGCATGAAACTTAATTTTTGCAAATTTCTTCAGTGAGGGGTCTTAAAAAATATGTTTTTGAGTGTGAGGAATTCAAATCTGCTATTATTTTTGACTGGACAACATTTAGCTTGTTAAGTCTATGCTTGATGAAAAACACATAAATTGCTTTTGGAAAACCAAATAATTTAGTTTTACCTTCTCAAAATGTTGGGTAATGCTAAATAAAATAAGAATAAGAATAATATATAACTGCAAATACTTGGCAATCATTTTAAATGATGTCTATGTAATTTTACACATATCTTACTTACCAAGCAAAACTAAATTATATTCATTTAATCAAAATATCTTTGGAATTCACAAGTCGTGTTGCAAGTTTTTAGCACCCTTCATTTTTGGAATTTGAAGGTTGAACAATTCAACACACCCTAATGTAGCAGTCTCTTCTTACGTTCAAAGCAGTGCAGCCCACGAACATAGCCCAGAGGCCTCTTCCTGTTGCCTGCTGGGTACAAGAGCATCCTATTTTTGTAGGCTCAAACAATGTAAGCAAAACCATGCAGTTTCTGGCACCCTTGGAGGGCTACTGCGCCTGACTGCTGGCAGACAATATTTGGCCCACTCTGCATAAAAGGGAGGAGTGTTAAATCAACACATAATGCACAGCATTATTCTAGCAATACACCAGTTGCTAGAAAAGACCATATCAAAAAACCTCTTCACTCTCTTGCTCTCTCTCTCACACACACATAGAATGAGGCATGTTCCTCTGTGATGAAATTTTATTCTGTGAACTGCCTTGAGATCTTATGATGAAGGGCAGTATATAAATTTAATAAATAAATCAGTCCCCTGCACTGATAAATTCTACCTTGGTAGCACTATGTCTCTGAATACCAGTTGCTGGGGATTCCAAAGGGTGGGATACTGCTGTCATGGACAAGTCCTTCCTGGAACTATCCCCGTCTCCCCACTTCTCTAAGAAGGCATCCTCACCCACCACATCACCCTCTAAGAGGGCTTGGAATAGTAGCCTCAACACCCCAACATTCCTGTCCTAGGAACATAGGAAGCTGTGTTTATACTGAGACAGGCACGAGTCCATTTAACTCAGTACTGTCTACACTGACTGGCAGCAGCTCTCCAGGGTTTTGGACGGGACATTCCCAGCCCTTCTTGGAGATGCCATTGGAGACAGAACCCGGAGACTTCTGCATGCAAGGCAGATGGTCTCAGAGAGACCTTAAAAGATATTGGGAGAGGTGAAGGATGCATAAGGATACCCCCATGCTCTTCAAATCTCCCCATCCCAAAGTCACTCAAAGGGGCGGAACCATCATTTTTTTGCCTCCCCCATCTGCATTGATGTATTTCCTCCATCCATCCTGGCCTCCCTGTCTCTTAGTCGCTTAGCAACCAAGCCACTGGGGCTCTGGGGTTGTCATGGCGACAGGCTCCTGCTCCCGCATGGCGCTGAGAGGTTTTTTTGTGGGGAGGGGGGTAGGATGCAGTTCTTTTTTTTAAAAGGCAAAAAAATAATTAGTGGCTTCCTATATTTTAAAAAAAAATACAACTCCCAACATTTGGGGCCAAAGGCCATGGGGAAAGATCTTAAAGAGGGAGGTAAGACAGAAGGGTTCAACAGAGAGATCAAGGGGGTAGGGGGGAATTATATGGAAGTATAGCATCAACCTTCCCGCATTACTCAGATTCAGAAGCAAATGAAAATCTTCTTTCCTCCTCTGTAATTCTTACCCCTCCATTCTACACAGCTGCAGAGCAACTCCCCCCCCAACCCCAGAACCAGCTGCATTTAAGAAGGTGGTGAAGGAGGGATCCCTAGTCTAAGTAATCTATACACTCAAGGAGGCCGCTGCAAGTCAGCATAAGATGAGGGAGCCCACTGGGAACGCAGCTGCCTCACTTCAGATTACACAGTTATCTTCTCTACTCCAATAGGCAATTCAGTGCATGTGCGCGTGCACACACATATTCAACATACATGCTAAGAGGATCAGTGTCAAATCTGGTCAGCTTCAGAGTTCTCCTTAGTTACTGGGGGGGGGGGAGTTTGCTGCAAAGTGGTTCTATATTATACTGCTTCCCTGATCGGGAATGTTGGTTAAAATGTGTGTTTTCTGTACTACACAGAACTCCTCTTCAACAATGCAGGAAACAGAGCTAATGCAACATTCTGTGCGTAACAAAAAGGGGCTGGCCCAACTTCTTTTGTTTGTGTGCTCTTCTCCCTTCAAACTGTTGCTTTTATTTATTATGTATTTATGACAAACACACACAAACAACATTTATATACACAGTTCTTCCCTCCTCACAGCAATCCTGTGAGGTAGGTTAGGCTGAGAGACAGTGACTGGCCCAAGGTCACTTAGTGAGCTTTATGGCTGAGGGGGGATTTGAACCCTGGTCTCCCAGATCCTATTCTGACGGTTTGACCCCAACTATACAAACCCTATACAAACCTGAAGGTAACACAGTGTCTTCCCAGTAAGCAGTGCTTGGAGATGCACTGTCAACAAATGAGTGGGCCTATGTTCATGCAGCCTTCCCCAACCTGGTGCCCTCCAGATGTTTAGGACTACAACTCCCATCAGCCCCAAGAGAAAGCTCCAAAACATCTGGTGCACACCAGGTTGGGGAAGGCGGGCCTAGAGCTCATCCGGACTTTCCAGACACAGGTCTGCACTTTAAAGATCCACGTCTGTTTTGTTGTTCTGGCGCTTTCCCCAGGAAAACCTGCATTTTACTGCTGAATGAGAGCAAACAGCAAACTGCAGAAAATCTGATTGCCACTTGCTCTGATTCAGTGGTAAAATGCCGATTTTCCTGGGGAAAGTGCAGGGACAAAAAAATACCCTGCTTGCACAGAGGGATTTAAAACCAGACCTGTGCCCAGAAATGCAGCGCAAAAGGAAGTCTTGACGAACCTCTAGTGTGCTTCATCGGTTTAACACAACATACAAAAAACTCTACTGCATGAACCTAAGTGATTCCATCTAGTTCTGCTCCCAGCTTCCCAAAGTGGCCACTCAGATGTTCTTCGGAACTCTCCGGAAGTTTCGTGTGTCCAATAACTCTTCAATTTTACAACTTTTTCTTTATGAAGGAAGCTTTCCAGGCATATATTTCCTATAGAGACATAATAAGAGCCTTTTGGATCAGGCCAAGAGGCCATCTAGTCCAGCATCCTGTTCTCACAGTAGCCAACTAGATGTCTCTATAGGAAGCCCTCAAGCAGGAGAGCACTCTGCTGCAGTGGTTTCCAGCAACTGGTATTCAGAAGCATTACTGCTTCCAGCTGTGGAGGCAGAACATAGCCATCATGGTTAGCAATCATTAACAGCCTTACCCTCTTGTCTAATCCTTTTAAAACCATCCAGATTGGTGGCCATTATTGCTTCCTACAGGAGTGAGTTCCATATACACTGTGTGAAGGACTTTCTTCTATCTGTCCTGAATTTCCCAACATTCAGCTTCATTGGATATCCACAAGTTCTAATGTTATAAGGGGGATGGGACTTTTCTATCTACTCCCTCCTTATAAACTTCTATCATGTCACCTCTTACTCACCTTTTTTCTAAACTAAAAGTCCCAAACACGGCCATCTTTCTTCGTAATAGAGTTGCTCCATCTGCTTAATACTTTTGATCCCAATGACAGGAGATCAAAAAACATCCGTATGTGCTAAGCATCCACACATTGCAAAAAGAGGCATTTGTCTCCCAATAAACTACAACCATCAGCATCCCCTTTGAGATGAGCTTGAACATTAATTACCACCCTGTATGAACATTTTTTATAGACAATTAGCAAAAGGTCTAGAAAGTGTTTGTAGGTTTGCACCTCCTTGTTAATTCCTACGAACAACCCCAAATCAAAGCAGATTGTGGGCATTCAACACACATGGTCCCCCAGCTTTAATGAAGCCCCAAACAAGACAGGATTAAGGCAAAGGATGCAAATGCCATGCTGGTTTGGGCTGATGGCGTTGTAGTCCAAAACAGTCCCCTGTTGAGGAAAGGCTGACATAGCACATGTAGTACTGGGAAGTAGTTTTACAGTGGAGGGTTTCTTCGCAGCCATGTGCCAATATAACAGCAACCTGACAATTCATTCTGAAAACACACTCTTCTGCCCCTCAATTGGTCTTCATTATGTTACTCAGAAGAGACAGATGGAGGAAGCTTAACATTTAGATTGGTGGGTGCGGAGAGGAGAATGGGAAGACCTAACTAGAAGAATGCAAAGAGAACACATTTTCAATTAAAGGCCCCAGGCATAATTGCACATACATGTCTCCTGATTTCAGTGGCGCTGCATTGTGGACTGTGTAGTCTTTGAGCTTCATAAAAGCTTATCATTGTCCTTATGTATTTCAGTTGCCAGAATAAAAACACAAAAGGGTTGAAGGACTGCAATTAGTTTAAGGGAAATTAGGGACTGAATAAGTTGCCTTACACTGAGTCAGCCCATTGGGATCCATCTAGTTTAGTACTGCCTACACTGACCAGCAGAGGGACGCGGGTGGCGCTGTGGGTTAAACCACAGAGCCTAGGACTTGCCGATCAGAAGGTCGGCGGTTCAAATCCCCGTGACGAGGTGAGTGCCGATCAGAAGGTCGGCGGTTCAAATCCCCGCGACGGAGTGAGCTCCCGTTGCTCGGTCCCTGCTCCTGCCAACCTAGCAGTTCAAAAGCACATTGAAGTGCAAGTAGATCAATAGGTACCGCTCCGGCGGGAAGGTAAACGGTGTTTCCGTGCGCTGCTCTGGTTCGCCAGAAGCAGCTTAGTCCTGCTGGCCACATGACTCGGAAGCTGTATGCCGGCTCCCTCAGCCAGTAAAACGAGACGAGCACCGCAACCCCAGAGTCGGCCACAACTGGACCTAATGGTCAGGGGTCCCTTTACCTTTACCTTACACTGACTGGCAGTGAATCTCTAGAGTTTTAGGGAGGAAGTCTCTCCCAGCCTTACCTGGCGATGCCATTGGGGACTGAGCCTGGGAACTTCTGCAGGCAAAGCAGATACTGTACCACCCAAAAGTAACATTTTACAGGTTTAGAAAATGCAGAGAAACTGGATAGAGAAGTTCTGCACCGCCCCCCTTTCATAACACCAGCATGAATCTGAATGGTGGGGCATTCATGACAGACAAAAGGAAACACTTCACACAGAGAATTGTTAAATTATAGAACTTGCTCTCACATGATGCAGGGATGGCTGCCAATGTGGACAGCTTTAAAATGACAAAAGACAAATTCATAGAGGATAGGACTACGTATGGCTACTAGTTGTTATGGCTGTTTATTTATTTCATAAAATTTATATACAGCTTGATAGTAGAAACCCCCCCTCAAAATTGTTTACAAAACAGATAAACAATAAAGTTATCACTAAAAAGTTTGCAACCATAATTTAAAACATACAGAATGTTAAAACTGGAATAAAATTGACTAAGTTTAAATGCCTACAAACTTTGTAACCAACTGGGTAAGGTAAAGGTAAAGGGACCCCTGACCATTAGGTCCAGTCGTGACCGACTCTGGGGTTGTGACGCTCATCTCGCTTTAATGGCCGAGGGAGCCGGCATACAGCTTTCGGGTCATGTGGCAGCAGGACTAAGCCGCTTCTGGCGAACCAGAGCAGCACACGGAAACGCCATTTAACTTCCCGCCGGAGCGGTACCTATTTATCTACTTGCACTTTGACGTGCTTTCGAACTCCTAGGTTGGCAGGACAACCTTCTGATCGACAAGCCCTAGGCTCTGTGGTTTAACCCACAGAGTCACCCGTGTCCCTTAAACCAACTGGGTGGCCTTGTCTAAATAAGAATATCTTCAGCAGGCACTAAAAGAAATAGCGGAAGTGCCTGCCAGATAGGTGCCTGCCAATAGGTTCCAAAGTGTTGGTGCCACCACCCTAAAGGATCCAAGATCTTACAGATATAGTGTGGATATTATATGGCACTTGTAAAAGTACCAAATCCACACATCTAAGTAGTCAACTGTGCACAGATGGAGTAAGGCAATTTCATAAGTAAACTAGTCCCAAGTTGTTAAGCTGTATTTTCTCCAAGGCCAAATCAGTCTGCCTGTCTACCAATCACTGGAAAACAAGAGCATGGGTAGGCCATTAGCCTCATGTCCTCTTGGTGGACTTCTTGGAATCATATGATTGGCTACTGTGAGCAACAGGGGGCTGGACTAGATGGGCCTTTGGTGACCACATATTGTCACAGATGCTCAGAGTACAGGGGGTACTGATGTACCAGGCCTTCAGCCAGCAGGAGCCCCAGACTCTGAGCTTTCATTTTAAAAAATGTAAGTCTCTAGCTCCCCAGAAGGAAGGCAACCATTGAGATAATTTTTGTGAGATGCACCAACCTGGTTGCTCCCACCTTTCAGTGTTTTTAGCCAATGAGCAAAGTCAGAGATGTGACTTATTGGTGCTCCAGATGATGGTAATCCCTGGGATCCTAAAAAGCTATTTCATCCTCCCCTTTAGGGCAATTATACTGCTTCTGCCTCATTTTCCAGTTTTTGGAATCTCCACAGTTTTTGCCCTTCCTTTTCCCCTAGTAATCAGGATGCATCTTTACTGTGGGGTAGGGGGCTATCTGAGATCAGGTATTCTGTAAAAGTTATTTTCTGCAAATATCACAGCACAATAAGAGCAGGTAGATGTTAAAAGACCGCCCCTGAACTGGAAAATGCAAAATATGAAAACTTTACAAAGAGGCTTAGGCATTTCTCCTGCTGTGCTTGAGCTAAAGGCAAAGCATTAATTAAGAATCCACTATATAATTAACTTACAGTACAATGGTATACATGTCTACCCAGAAGTACGTCACTTTGTGTTTAGTGGGGCTTAGTCGCAGGTACATGGGTACAGGATTGCAGCCCAGGCTTTAATTTAGGGTCATCATTGTGGGAAAGCAGATTTCTTGTGCCTTTAACAGTTATGTGTCAAGCATAAATTCAACAGGTTAAACCTTTTCTAGCATGGAAAAATAATTATGGGGGGAAAGCTTCACCTGTCTGCATTCTGTCAGACATTTTATTACATGTGCAGCCACCGATTTATTTTTCCGCATGCCACTCCAATCGCAAAAGAGGAAACAACTTTGCATGCAACACAGCATATGCAAATTTTATGCAAATCTGTGCCTGCTTTTGTGAGTAGGTCATAGGACCCAATCTGCATACAGGATTCTGGACCCAGAAAATTCTGTTAGCATCACTGTGTACTATACAGCGGTACCTCTGGTTACAAACTTAATTCGTTCCAGAGGTCTGTTCTTAACCTGAAACTGTTCTTAACCTGAAGAACCACTTTAGCTAATGGGGCCGCCATGCCGCCAGAGCACAATTTTCGTTCTCATCCTGAAGCAAAGTTCTTAACCTGAGGTAATATTTCTGGGTTAGTGGAGTCTGTAACCTGAAGCGTATGTAAACTGAAGCGTATGTAAACTGAAGCGTATGTAACCTGAAGCGTATGTAACCCAAGGTTACATACACTGTATGTTCATATTAACAGTTAAGCTGTGGGCACACCCTATATTTAATACACATGCCTCCTCCTTCCCCAAAAGAATCCTGGGAATTTTAGTTTGTTGTGGATCCTGGGAATTGTAGCTCTATGAGGGATAAACTTCAGTTCCCAGGATTCTTTGGGGAAAGTCATGTGTTTTTAAATGTATGGTGTGTACACACAGTTTAGTGTACAGACAACTTTTCCAGGATTCAGCGCAGACCTTTAGCCTGAACCAGCAGGGTTCTTATCTTATGCTCTGAGCTACAGCCCCTCTCTTACGTTTGGCTCTCACACATTTCGATCATAAGAATAATGACCATTTGGTGCCAGAAAAAGAAAAAGAGAAATGTTTCAAAATGTGAGCATGCTGACCGTTTGGCACAGAAACGTACTGCGAAAAAAACTGAGATGCCACAAGAATATATAATGTCCATTGACATATGCATGAGTGGATCCGGCACGAACCCAGCAGATTCCACGACGCGCCATTAGCCACAAGACTAAGAATGGAACCTCCATAATCAGAGGCAGGTTAGCTTTGATTAGCACACACTGGAGAAAACAAAAGGGAGGGTTGTGGCTCTCAGGCCCTGCTCACAAGCTTACCAAGAACAGCACGTGGCTGTGAAACTGTTAGAAACTGGATGACTCCGTAGTCATGACTGTGAAAAAATGTTCAAGGCCAATGCACTGAAACTAAGCAACTAAAAATGCAGTAAGTTTCCATGTGGTGCATTTTTATTTTTTGCAACAGACAGCGGGTTCTAACCACCCTGAGATGGGCCACGAAAGGTGCAAAATTGCCACACACTCCCAATTGTTACCATGCAGGCATGAACCACCCAAACCAGCATTTTAGTTTCTCTGACAGATACAGGCTCAATGGTGGTGTGAGTTTGCAAGGAAGTAATTTCAAGCGGGTTGTCAGTGCAGAGATGGGGGGGGGGGGAGCAAAAGGATTGGTTTTATTGTCAAAGTTGTCACCCTGAATGAAAGGAATTCAACACGGCTGAATTCCAAAGATTTATGTATTTTTAAAAAGCAGTCAGTCTTGAAATACAAAATTTACATTTCTACTCACACATGCACACTCTACATCTGTGATCTTTTAATGCTCTCCTTTGACAGAACCCCTTCCACAGTCTCTGTTGCATAACTGGCATGCATCATGGGAGATTCTGGGGCATGGTCTAGGTCAGTTACCAAGTACTGTGGACTTAGTGTTTCAAAAGACAAGCCAGAGACCTGACTTTTGAAAATTTTGTTATTTCTATGGTAGTTTTTGTTATGTGAATGGTGCCACGGACCCACCTGGCTGTCTCCCACCACTATCTCCTGTGGGAGGGAGTTCCATACCTTAACAAAGCACTGCATGGAGAAGGACTTTCTTTTATCTAACCTGAATCTTCCAACATTCCTCTTCAGTCGATGTCCATGAGCAGTGTTAGAAACTGAGCTATGAAAGCTAGGAGCTAAATGGCACCTTGAACCTATGTTATGGGCACAACAACGGAATGTCTAGGTGCGCTTTTTCTTTACAAGAATACAAAGCTGAAAATGAATGAACGACAGCTAAAATATTATGTTCGTTTTTCACATGGGCAAGTCCTTCCCCTGCCCACCCCCCATATATTCTTCCTCTCTTCCTCAGTCTTCAGAGAGTAGTTGGAAGTGTGGAGGCAGAAAAAGGTCCTCATTTCCTTCCACTCTGCAGTTTACATCTGGAATCTTAGGTGCAGTACTGCGCCCAGAACTCAGAAACTGCTCACTCTAATGAAATTCCCTGTCGCAAAATGTGCCTAGAACAATGGGAGTTTCAAACACTGTCCATAGGTCCTAGTGTTTTGAGAAAGGGAGAAAAACCTTTCTGTAGACACTTTCTTCATGCCATGAACCTTTATATAGCCTTCTATCATGTCATCTCTAACTCGCCTTTTTAGTTTAGAGAAGTCCCAAATGTTGCAACATTTCTTCATAGGGAAGTTACTCCATTCTACTGGATCTTTTTGGTTGCCCTTTTCTGAACTTTTTCCAACTCTACAATATCCTTTCTGAAGTGAGGCAACCAGAGAACTTATAAGAACTTTGTAACTAAGGCCTCCTCCTGACCAATGACTTTTTGTGAGTGTATCTGGATAGGCCTGCTGAAACAGAAAAAAATTCAGCAGAAGTGTCTAAAAGATTACAACGATGGTACCTGCATAAGGTCAAGAGGCAGAGAGTAATAGTGCTTTAGTGGGTGCATTTATACTAGGTAAAAGGTAAAGGACCCCTGGACGGTTAAGTCCAGTCAAAGGCGACCATGGGGTTGCGGTGCTCATCTCGCTTTCAGGTCAAGGGAGCCGGCGTTTGTCCACAGACAGCTTTCCAGGTCATGTGGCCAGCATGACTAAACTGCTACTGGCACACAGAGGACCGTGACGAGTGCCAGAGCGCACGGAAACGCCGTTTACCTTCCTGCCACAGTGGTACCTATTTATCTACTTGCACTGGTGTGCTTTCAAACTGCTAGGTTGGCAGGAGCTAGGACCAAGCACCGGGAGCTCACCCCATCGTGGGGATTTGAACCACCGACCTTCCAATCAGCAAGCCCAAGAGGCTCAGTGGTTTAGACCACAGTGCCACTAGACCCTCCACACATCATTCTGCTTCATTAATTGCTCTGTGACGCTTCCCCAATGCATTATTGCTATCTGGAGGGAAACTTCTGTCCGCCACAGAAGCTGGACAAAAAATAAACTTGAACATTTGTGGTATAAAAAGGTATAGGGTTTCAGCAGGCAGTTATGAGACCTGCATCAACTGGAAATGAAGCCGTCTATCTGCCCCGTCATTTTGCAGGTGTAAATCATATTGAGAATGGGATCATATAGAATCACATCAATATCACCATGTACAAAAACAATCAAGAATACACAAAGCATATCACTTGGATAAACTAGGGGAAGGGAAGCACATTCCACAATGCAGCTTTCATCCCCAAACTGGAGCCCTCCAGATGTTTTGGACTATAATTCTGTACTGGATGGAGGCTGATTGGGGTGGGGGGGGGGGGAGAATCTAGTCCAATACAAGTAAGTCATCAGATTGGAGAAGCTGGCCACAATGTCTAACTGCTGCAACTGTCTCTCAGGGTTGCCAGTATGCTGCTGGGCTTAAATTCAAGGTGTTATAAAGCCTTCAATAGCTTGGGACCACATTACCTGAAGTATTGCCTCAACCCATATGTGCCCACTTGACCGCACAGCAATCTGTGGAACTGGCACCTTTACAAGTGCCACAAAATGTTCATCCCATGCTTGTGAGACATCAAACTTTTAGTGTGGCAGGAACTATGCTATACAACTTGCTTGCCTCTTTGTGTCAGGAAAGCACCTTAGTTGCCTTGCTTTTTAATGCTTGCTAAAATCTTGTTTGTTTAGGCAAACATAAACAGAGCCTGCTGGATCAGGCTGATGGCCCAGCTAGTCCAGCATCCTGTTCTCACGGTGGCCCACCAGATGCCTGTGCAAAACTTACAAGCAGAACCTGAGCACGTGAGCACTCCCCTCCTGTGTTTTCCAGCAAGTGGTAGTTGGGGAAATTGCTGCCCCTGTCTCTGGAGGCAGAACTAGCCATCATTGCTAGTAGCCATCAATAGACTTCTCCTTTACTAAATCCTCTAGGTTAAGAGCGATAGACTCGTAATCTGGGGAACCAGGTTCGCATCTCCTCTCCTCCACATGCAGCTGCTGGGTGACCTTGGGCCAGTCACACTTCTTTGAAGTCTCTCAGCCCCACTCACCTCACAGAGTGTTTGCTGTGGGGGAGGAAGGGAAAGAAGATTTTGAACCGCTTTGAGACTCCTTCGGGTAGTGATAAAGCGGGATATCAAATCCAAAACAACTCTTCTTCAACCCAGATACATAATTTTATGATGTTTGGTTGTGCTTAAACTCTGTTGAGTTTACAAAATTTATTATTATTTTTTAAAGACTTTTGAAATAAAGTTTCATATTTTTTTTTAGTGAATATCACCTCATTCTTTAACTACAACCTCCAAGAGGGAAGCACTTACAATCACAGCAGTCTCCCCGTCACCGGAGCAAGGTGGAGGAAGACTGTGGCAGGAGGGCTGGCAGAGCATCCACAAACACCATATGCACATCCCGCTCTAGGGCCTACATGTCCTTCAAGAAGCTGCCTCTTTCTTGTTCCTCTATGTCTTGCCTTGATCCACACAGGCTACTCTCCCACAGGTACAGATTCCTTTCCAAATAAATTTTATTAGTTTTCCAATATTCCCACAATAGCCAAATTATAACGATATCAATTAACTCCCAATTAATACAATCATTCAAATGCCAATCAACTTCCAATTAATACATTTTAGATAAAGGGGCTCCCCGCATTTCTGAGTTCCATAATCTTATTAATGTCAGTTACATTTCTGTTAATATAATAATCCCTCAATCAACAGCTGAATAATTAATGATTTCAATTTGTGTTGTCATACTGTATAAAATTATTAAACTTCAAGTAAGGAACTCAGACTATTATCTTTGTTTTGTACTGTGTGTGGAAAAACTGTTCTGCCCGTGGAGATTCCTTCTGACCACACAGGTACAGATTCCCCCCCAAACACCCTGTCTTGCGCAGGCCAGAAGGGAGGTCCACCCCATGCGACAGCAACAGTGTCCAGCATGCTTCCTGCATAGGGCTGTCAATCTATTTGCTCCAGCAGACTCCTACATCCTTCCTGGTGCCACGGTGGGCACTGCACCTGCTACCTGTTTAGCCACCTATCCAAGGCTGAGTGGTGAATGGCCCCCTTCATCCTTTCTTAGTTTGGAGCTGTCCCATGGGGAAGCTCTAGCAAAGAGGTAGCCCTCTGGGTGTATTTAAACTACAGTTCCTCTCATTTCTGACCACTGTCCATACTGTCTGGAGAAGAAGAAGAAGAGTTTGGATTTGATATCCTGCTTTATCACTACCCGAAGGTGTCTCAAAGCGGCTAACATTCTCCTTTCTCTTCCTCCCCCACAACAGACACTCTGTGAGGTGAGTGGGGCTGAGAGACTTCAAAGAAGTGTGACTAGCCCAAGGTCACCCAGCAGCTGCATGTGGAGAAGTGGAGACACGAACCCGGTTCCCCAGATTACAAGACTACCGCTCTTAACCACTACACCACACTGGCTCACTGGAGATGATGGGAGTTGAGGTCCACAACATCTGGAGGTTATCATAGTGGCTACCCCTGCTGTAGTGTGTAAAAAAACTAAGTGTAAGTGTGTATAGGGGGTGGGGTGCTAGTCCTCATTGCCATAAGTTCATTGGCTCCGTTCATGTGCAGGCAGCATGTGGATGTTGTTACCAGCAGTCCTTGATTGGTGGACATTGGTGAAGTTTCTAGGGATGGTGTGGGCTAGCCGGTCTTTCCTCCATTTTTGTATTTTCTACCTATGAGCTTGCCCCTCATGCTAGGCACTCGATGTAGTGGCTGTACTCCCAGAGCAGCAGCAGCATATATCTAGTCGCTGCATAATTTAAAGATAAAGGTAAAGGGACCCCAGACCATTAGGTCCAGTCGTGACCGACTCTGGGGTTGTGGCGCTCATCTCGCTTTACTGGCTAAGGGAGACGGCGTACAGCTTCCAGGTCATGTGGCCAGCAGGACTAAGCCGCTTCTGGCGAACCAGAGCAGCGCACGGAAACGCCGTTTACCTTCCCACCGGAGAGGTACCTATTTATCTACTTGCACTTTGACGTGCTTTCGAACTGCTAGGTTGGCAGGAGCAGGGACCGAGCAATGGGAGCTCACCCTGTCGCGGGGATTCGAACCGCCGACCTTCTGATCTGCAAGTCCTAGGCTCTGTGGTTTAACCCACAGCGCCACCGTTCAATTAAGCCTGAATGCCTAAAATATGGTGACTGGGTTAGTGCAAGAACCTTATGAAAGGTGGGATGAAAAATGTGGGCACTGTAAATGCTAAGTATTAATTATTTGGTGTAGAAGTCCCTGTTTGACGTCACAAGCTGGCTCTTCAGCCAGCCCCACCCCCACCCCAAGGCCAGCATCAGTCATCCCATCCACAACCTTACAGGGTTGTTGTAACGATGACTAGGAGACTTGGAGAGGAATCACAGCAAAAAACAAAGGACAGTCTGCTGCAAGGGTCATTAAGATGGGTGGGTCACGGCCAAGGAGAATTAGGAGACAGTCTCCACACAACTCTGAAGTTATCAGCTGCCTTCACACATGATATTCTCCCACAGGAACCCCTGCAGTTAGTTCTTAGTATCCTCAGGAGAGGCCTCAATCTAGAATTGTATCTAGTGCTATTGAAAGCAGGGCCTTCCCTGGAACAGCACCACAATATAGGCTTATACAGTCAAACCATATGGTCTCTCTAGCTCAGTATTGTCTACATTGGCGGGCAGAAGTTCACTGGGATTTCAGACAAGGAGTCTTTCCTAGCACTACCTAGAGATCTCATCAGGGACTGAACCAGGGAGCTGCTGAATACAAAACAGGTAATTTACCTGCTGTGCTACTGTCAAATGTAAAGCAGGTGTCTTTGTTGCTGAGTTTCAAGGCAGTTTGAGATGCTGCTGCCTCTGCCTCTGCCTCCTTCTCCTCAGAAGCATTTGTAAGATCTTAATAAGAAGTTGAGAATTTTCCAACTGATTCACCTCCTTTAACTTTCTTCCCTGCCCTTCTAGTGTAACATAACACGGCACCCTTAGTTTTGTGGGAAGACAGGACAAGACTAGTATATATATAGCAATAAAAATCTAATCTACTGGACTCTATATGTGCTCAGGGACTAGGAATGGGGGAGAAAGGGTGCTAGATCCAGATCTGAGACAGGAGGTGGTGTCCTCAGTGGCTAGGGGTGCCCTTTAAAAAAGGTAAAGGTAAAGGTACCCCTGCCCGTACGGGCCAGTCTTGCCAGACTCTGGGGTTGTGCGCCCATCTCACTCAAGAGGCCGGGGGCCAGCGCTGTCCGGAGACACTTCCGGGTCACGTGGCCAGCGTGACATCGCTGCTCTGGCGAGCCAGAGCCGCACACGGAAACGCCGTTTACCTTCCCGCTAGTAAGCGGTCCCTATTTATCTACTTGCACCCAGGGGTGCTTTCGAACTGCTAGGTTGGCAGGCGCTGGGACCGAACGACGGGAGCGCACCCCGCCGCGGGGATTCGAACCGCCAACCTTTCGATCGGCAAGCCCTAGGCACTGAGGCTTTTACCCACAGCGCCACCCGTGTCCCTTAGGGGTGCCCTTTACCAACCAGTTATTGGCTGTTCCTGGATCAGGATAGCTTGAGCACAGTTGTCCATGCATTGGTAACCTCATGACTGGATTACTGCAGTGTGCTGTATGTGGGGCTACCCTCGGGGTTGATCTTGAGGCTGCAGCTGGTGCAGAACACAGTGGCTATATTGCTTCAGGAAGCAAACTATCACCAGCATAGGACACCCTGCTTGCATGATTTGCACTCACAGCCAATCTGCTAACCAGGACAAGTTCAAGGTGTTGGTACTAAGTCCCTATGCAGTTCAGGACCAAGTTACCTGAGAGATCACGGTACCCCTTATACACCCAGTTGATTACTTCAATCTGCACAAAAGTCTCTCCTGCAAGTTGAGTCTGTGGTAATGTTCAAATCCCCACGTGCCATGAAGCTCCCTGGGTGACCTTAGGAAAGTCACTGTCTTCTTTCAGCGTAACCTATCTCACAGGGTTGTTGTGGCAATAATTTGAGGAGAAGAACCATGTACACCACCTTGAGCTCATGGGAGAAAAAGGTGGTATATAAATGAAAGAAATGAATAAGTTTCAGTCAAGAGGAGGGTTTGTAGTGTGGCTGCCCCCTGTTCTGTGGAAGAGCATACCTGTTGAGATGTGACAGGCAACCACTACAGTGGTACCTCGGGTTACATATGCTTCAGGTTACATACGCTTCAGGTTACAGACTCCGCTAACCCAGAAATAGTGCTCAGGTTAAGAACTTTGCTTCAGTATGAGAACAGAAATCATGCTCCGGGGGCGCAGCAACAGCAGGAGGCCCCATTAGCTAAAGTGGTGCTTCAGGTTAAGAACAGTTTCAGGTTAAGTACGGACCCCCGGAACAAATTAAGTACTTAACCCAAGGGACCACTGTATCTGCACTTCCTGGAAACAGCTAAGACATCTTTTGCTTCAACAAGCTTTCCCAGCTAGATAAATGGTTCTTTACTATGAATGTCCACTTGTTAGGATTTTAATCATTTTTTAAATGTATTTGCTGTTGTATTTTTAATTGTTTTTAATTATTTTGTTTATAAATTGCTAAATTTACTGTTTTATTTGTAAATCATCTTGAGACAGTGGATTAGAAGGTGATTAATAAATTAAGTGCAATAATAGTACTAATAATTAATTTTGCCTTACATTTGAATCAGAAACAACTTAATTCACACTCCTCAAACCAAAACACAAACTGAAACACTACTATTCTTTGAAATTTACGCTTCTCCAAATTTTGCATGCAGTTCTCCAACAAATGTGTACAAAAACATGGTAGGGCATAGAAAATGCATAATGTTGATGAAAATGCATTATAGTAGGAAAAACACTTGCAAAAATGTGCATGTTAGTCCAATCTGTATGCAAAAATATGTACGGTATATTCTAAGAAATTTTAAATTGTTGTAACCCACCCTGGGACCTGAAGGATAGGTAATAATAATAATAATAATAATAATAATAATAATATCTGGGCTGAGTCCACCTGCTTCCAGGATTCATCTTGGGCACTGGAAACAGGATTTATCTGTGACCTGGAAGTTAAGCAAGCCCTTAACCTCTTCCCCACATTGCGCCCCCCCCATGCCAAATTAATAGCATGTGTGCCCCCCCCCATCTCTTTGGGAGTCCTTGGGGTGGGTAGAAAGGGAACTGGGCATGAAGGGCCTACACAGGAAAATGGAGGGGGGTGTTGCTGTACGTTGCCTGAAATAATCCCCCCCTACGCATTCATGATCCAGTTATCCCTGGTTGCCATGGCATCCAAGAGGCAGCCGAGGCTGATAGGAGGGGGGGAGGGTGCTGGGATGAGGCGGCCAAGGATTGAGAAGAGAGATAAAAGTGGGGGAGGGAGGAAGAAACTGGATAGAGCAGCCTCCCCCAATGTGGCACCTTCCAGATGTTTCGAACTACAGCTCCCATCATCCCTCAGCTGGCTAGTGGATGATGGGAGCTGTAGTCCAAAACTTCTAGAGGGAATCTGTGTGGTGGAGACTGCTTTCAAAACCAGGAGTGTGTTGAACACTGCCTTAGGAAGCTTTCGTCAATCTCACCCCTTGGCCTGAGGTGTTTTAGTTACCTCGCGATTGTCAAAAAACAGTTGCACAACCCTCTACCACCCCGAACCAAAATTTGGGTGGTTTCAAAGACACACATCTTCATGCCTGTGGGTATCACCACCTCTGCCTTAAAACAGCAGTGATGCGGGGACATCCCACCACCATTCACCCCAACCTCTGCTGGCAGTGTTTTGGGTGAAGGAGAGTGGCCTGTATTGACCCCTGCCTTGTTCTGTAAGCCATAACAGCTCTTCACATATGAAACCTCCTTGAGACTTCCTAATATAAAGGGCTGGTGTGGACAGGAACCGGAGGCACAGAAAGGTGAATGCCTTGGGAGGAGGGTCGGGGGCCACTCAGGGTAGCAGACAGATCTGAAGCACACAGCACAATTCATGTGGACAGTCTCCTGAGCAAGCTAAACTATGCAGCTCACTCCAGAGGCAGCAGTGATGGCATCCAAGGCCACCAGCATGGATACAGGATTGGAAAAAATCATGGTGGAAAGGGCTATCGGTGGCTAGTAGCCAGGATGGCCATGCTCTGCCCTCACAGTCAGAGGCAGCAATGTTTCTGAATACTAGTTGCTAGAAGCCACAGGAGGGGCAAGTGCTCTTGTGCTTGGATTCCACTTGAGAGTTTCCAGATGGCAACTGTGAGAACAGGATGCTGTACTAGATGGGTCATTGGCCTGATCCTGTAGGGCTCTCCCAGCAATCTTATGAGCTCCACTGGGATAAATGGATGTGGGTCCCATTCATTTCAACTGAGCTTATTTTGGAGAAAGTTTTCCCCAGGAGCTGGGTAGATCTAGCTCATCTCCAGCACCAGGGGGGGGGGCATCCCCTTAAATATCTTAAAGTCACCTTCTCCAAACTGGCGCAGTCCTTGGCCATGGTAGTCACTGGAAGTTGGACTCCAGCAACATCTAGAGGGCCTTGCATGGAGGAAGACTCTCTTAAAGCTACCCCCTCTGTTTGCTGCTTCTGTTCATGAATACAGCTTCGCAGACTCTTGGTCTGCACTGTTACAATCCCATTCATGCCAATGACTCCTCGGGGCAGCCACCATTTTTTGCAGGCCCAGGAAGGAAATTCATTCATAATGTGCCCTCCATCTCAAGTATGTGTGTATATGGGGGGGGGGGCTGGGGGGAGAGGACAGCACTGCACAGCACAGCACAATAAAAACTGGCTTCACATTGCAGGCCATCTTCAACACACACCAGGGCTGCTGGGGAGACAGATATTTCCATCACTTCCCTGAGCGCTTCCCATAACTTCAGAAAAGCATTTGTCAGGAGAAGACACAGAACGTACTCCTGTCAGTGGAGTGCATGTAAGTAGCACAGAGATATAAGGCACATACTTCCTTGCAAAACACCATTAGCTTTTGTTCACACAAATGCAGCCCAAGCTTTCAGTCCTCTTTGAGGCCACCACCACTTTTTGTACAAAAATTCAGGGCCCATAGCAGCTGCATAGTACGGTAAGTAGAAACCAGCTGACAAAGTGTTTCCCCCAACACTGCAACGCTCACCTGTTGATCCCCAACTATCATGGTGGATGTAAAAGGACACAGAGGCCCTGCCTTCCTGCCTGCATGGAAACCTTTGAAAACAACACAAGAACACAACAGGACTGCAAACATGTCCTCTGCAGTCTGAGTCCCTTTCCATCATCCACCTCACTATCACCTAACCCAGCACTGTTCTCATCCACCATCACTCCAGACAAACACAGAATGTCTGGTGAAAATCTAATGGCTGCAACAGAAATAATCTATTCAAGACCCCTGAACACTTAGTTTGCATATTTTCAATCATATTTGGGGGGCATTAATGCCAAATTTACACCATTATTATTATTATTATTATTATTATTATTATTGACAATCAAAAGCCCATCAACCAATTAAACATCACAAACATCCACTTCTGAAATAGAAATCTCTTAAAATCTGTGGCCTCCCAAGGATTTGCCACCCCAAACAACCCTGTTGGCAAAAACAGCTCCTTTTGGTTCAAAAGCCAGTCGTTATCTTATACCAAACACAGCTCATTGAAGAAGAGTCCAGGACAACCCAAAAGCTTGCAGTCCTAACCAGTGAAGTTTATTTTTATTTATATCCTTCATATCAAGGAGCCCAGGATGGCAAACAAGAAGTGATAAAATGATAAAAACATCTTTAAAACTTTTCCAGTACAGATGTAGACTGGGATGAAGAGCTCAACTTAGAAGGCTTGTCAAAACTTGTCTGAGGAGATAAGCAAACAGCTAGCCAAAGCATTTGCTGCATCTCTAAAGCTTGCTACCTAGCCAGAGGAAACTCAGTGGTAGAATGCAGGAGAGTCCTAGGATCAATCCCCAATGGCATCTGCAGGTAGGGCTGGGAAAGACCCCTAGCTTGAAACCCTGGAGAGCCATTGCCAGTCAACAATACTGAACAAGTGTCTGAATCAGTAGAAGGCAGCTTCCTGTGTGACCTTTCCATTCTTATAAAAATCTGGGATTTAGCCACCCTCTTTCCCTTTGGAGCAAACCTCACAGCTATAATCCTATATCCACCACCCATACAAGAGCAACTAAATGGGTCATGGTATATGTAACACACGCACTACATAAGCAAAAACTGGATTGATTGCTGCCAGCATCCCCTTGGTTTTTCCTAAACTATGAAGCTGCCTTGTCCCAAAACTCAGGCAATCCCTCCATCTACTCTAGTTTTGCCTATGCAGATCTACACCATATATTAAAAGAAATTAAAGGCACAAGGGACGCGGGTGGCGCTGTGGTCTAAACCACAGAGCCTAGGACTTGCCGATCAGAAGGTCGGCGGTTCAAATCCCTGCAACAGGGTGAGCTCCCGTTGCTTGGTCCCTGCTCCTGCCAACCTAGCAGTTCAAAAGCACATCAAAGTGCAAGTAGATAAATAGGTACCGCTCTGGCGGGAAGGCAAACGGTGTTTCCATGCGCTGCTCTGGTTCGCCAGAAGCGGCTTAGTCATGCTGGCCACATGACCTGGAAGCTGTACGCCAGCTCCCTTAGCCAATAAAGCGAGATGAGCGCCGCAACCCCAGAGTCGGTCACGACTGGACCTAATGGGTCCCTTTACCTTTACCTTTAAAGGCACATTAAAATCACATGGCTTCTCCCAGAGAAACATGAGCACTAGTTTGTTAAAAGTGCTGGGAATTGCAGCTCTGTGAGGGTGAAACTACAGTCCCCATGATTCTTTGGGGAAGTCATATGCTTTGAACTTGCTTTCAATGTATGGTGTGGATAGAGGGAGGGTGGCTAGTAGTTGTTCTTCAGGGTCTCAGGGAGAGGAGAGTCTCTCTTCTTATTGCCTGCCCCTGCCCCTTTCATCTGAAGAGGCTGTTGGCGATTGAACCAAGGACTTTTGACATGCAAAGCCGATGCTCCACCACTGAGCTCTGGACCACCCACCCCATTGAGGACGCCAGATCTTCAGACAGGCTCAAGGCATTTTCAGACAAGATGCTGAAAGTGACATTGACCCTCTCCACCACAACCACCATGGACACTGTCACTGACCAGCCCTTTGCACCTCCAAATGTAGGACAGAGAGCAGGAAAAGTCAGTTAAAACAAGTATCTTCCACCTTTTCAGACCCAGGACCCACTTTTAACTCCAACATGCATTTGGATAACCCTTTTCTTGGATCAGGCTGCAACCCACTAGTGGGTCCTGACCCACCAGTTGAAGACAAGAGAGTTAAAAAAATGTCAAATATATGTTCCCAGCAAATGCTTTTTTAAAAAGCAAGTGAGTTTGAATACTACTTCTAATGGTTTACATTTTTAAAGCATCAGTGGAGTGGAAAGTATGTTGGACTGTGGGGGCCAGGTAGGAGAGGAGACCTGGATCCAAATTCCTACAAATCAATGAAATGCAGTGGGTAAAATTGATGGGCTCAACTCTCCCAACTAATCTACCTCACAGGGTTGCTGAGATGGGAGGGGGCAGATGATTCACGTAAG
Source organism: Podarcis siculus (assembly GCA_034642415.1). Taxonomy (NCBI): domain Eukaryota; kingdom Metazoa; phylum Chordata; class Lepidosauria; order Squamata; family Lacertidae; genus Podarcis; species Podarcis siculus. Next base: position 2,750,536 of record JAXCMG010000042.1, read on the forward strand.
CTATCCAGAGTTCCTTAGGTGGGGGGAAAGGATAAAAACTAGACAGCATGAGCAAAAATGGAAGATTTTTACAAGGTCTATTTAGGTTGCATAAGTTGTTTTCTCTAAAACATACACATCCCACCTTTTCCAAAATAGCTTTAAGGCCAATTAAAAGATTATTAAAATAAAACAGTACAATATACAATTAAAAATCATAAATACATCCAGCTTTTCTTGATATCAAGAAAAAAATGTGTGTGCCAGATTGCCTATGTGGTTATTAGCATACGTGTTTGAAAGGCATCTACTCTGGACCAGATCTGTCAATCTCACTGACTGATACCCAAGATCTACCTGCTGGGATGCAACAGGTGTGTTGTGTGGGTGTGTACACATGTGTATAAAGTTTCCGGTGGATTCTGGGGTGTTTTGCATCCACAACCACAACTTTCCCTAAATGCCCTTAGGAGGACTTTTGTTCCAAAACCAAATGCTTGAAAATAGGTCCTGTGGCTGAATTCTCACTGAGACTGAGCCTTTGCAAATTGCCTAATTTACGGTACTTCCCTCCCTCTCTCACATACTGCTGCATGATACCTCCCACCCACCTTCTGCCAGCTCAAGGGCCTTTTTTAAATTTCAGCAAAGCCCCCCTTTTAGCAATTCTTGGACCAAATCATTTATAAACCTTTGGGGGGAAGTGGTCACAGGTCAGTCCCGGTTCACTCACCCATCCTCAGAAGCATTTCTCTTTTTTGGAATCTCTCTTCTACTGTGAGTTTCTCTCTCCTTGTCACTCATACACACACACACACACACACACACACACACACACGATGACTCATTCCCAATCCAGATTATCAATGGCAAGAGCCACACAGGCATGTAACACACACACACACAAAATGTCACCAACCAACCGGATGCCCTATCCCACCCCCATCTTATTACAGCTGCTAAAGAACACCACACTCTCACAAATAATCAATGCCTGGAGAGACAGAGAACAAGAAAAAAGGGTGAAGGTAAAGGCAGTGCTATTCTAGGCTATCTAGCAGCTTTCTGGAGTCACATTCCGGATGCCTTGATAAGGACTGATCTGCAAGACTGCCACTTTTTAAATAAATCTCTTCCCACCACCAACCCCAAGAAATTTTAGCACATACATGGAAAGAGCTCAGCAGAGGCAAGCAGATCATATTGGACACCATGAAGAAGGACCAACAAGCCATCAGGCCATAATAGTCATGATCTGTTGGGACGCTGTCTCACAAAGACCCCAGAAAAATGAACTGTAACTGCACCTTGCATGGAAAAATGTCCGGATGGATCATGCCCTGTGCTAATTATCTGAAGAAGTGAACATAGGAAGTTGCCTTATTCCAAGTCATGCTCTTTGCCCATCCAGGTAGATATTTTCTGCACTGGCAGCAGCTCTCCAGGGTTTCAGGCAAGGGATATCCCCAGTCCTACCTGGATATGCCATTGGAGATCGAGCAGGATCCTTCACAGCACCCCTAGAAGCCTCTTAATGTGTCTATTCCCATCTAGATGGGGAACCAGCAGCCCTCTAGATGTTGCTGGACTGCAACTCCCATCATCCCTGATTATTGCTGTTGTTGGATGAGGCTTATGGGAACTGGAGCCCAACAATATATGAAGGGCCACAGGTTCCCCTCCTACCCCAATCTACAAGTTACCCTCCAAAGTCTAGGGGAGGTTGAAGGTCCTCCACCTCTGCCTTTTTTGATTCCCTAGCTCTGAATAATTAGCCATGGCTATTAGGTGCTTTTGAAACAAACAATAGCCATGGCTAGATACTTTCAAGTCCACTCTCTGCCCAAAGCATTCAGAATAGCCCAGCAAGGATTCCTTGCCCAACACCTAGTCATCTAAAAAAACACACTTTCCATCCTGGTCATTGACAAGTGGTGTAATCAAATCCCCCATGTGATTTACCTGAAGCACCTTGGTACTAATGCACACACCTCCCTAATAAATTAATATCCCTATATTGTGACATTAGATGAGGAATGGGAGTCCGCACCCTTCCAAATGCTGCTTGACTCAATTCCCATCAGCCTCAGCCAAGCATGTTCAAGAATGATGGGAGTTGTAACTCTGGCAACTACACAGATTTCCCCACTCCTGCATTAAATCCAAGGCCTTCTAGAAAGGAAAGCTGGACCTGTTCACACTTCTACATCCACCCCAAATGCTGGATCAATCAGTCTCCACCAATATGCATGCAAGACAGATGCAGAAATCTAGAAACTCAGTAGCTGGGAAAGGGCCCAATCTCAGTGGTAGAACAGCTGATTTTCATGCAGAAGGCCCCAGGGTTCAGTCCCATATGGCATTTCCAGGTACAAGTGAGAAAGGATTCCTGTCTGCAACCTGGAGAGCCACTGTCAGTGTACCATTGGTGATACTAGTCTGGCTTAGTATAAAGACAGTTTCCTATATTCCTAACCAAGTGACTAGAAAAGATGGCTGTTTGATATCAAACACCTTTGCACTCCTGATTCTAGGCATTTGTCTACATCTAGATGATTCCAAGTTGCCATCTTCACAGGCCTCAAGGCAAATTTCTACTCCAGTTGTTAAAATGAAGTGTGGGAGGGGGAACTTTCCTGACACCTCTAGAATACACATACAAACTGGGCAGGATCCAAACACCACTGTTAACACACTCTGATGTCAACTTAGAGGACCAACACAGAGCATCTACTTTACCTGCAGAAGGATCCAGGTTCAGTCCCTAAAGGCATCACTAGTTAAGAATGTCCTCTGTCTGAAACCCTGGGCAGCCACTGCTGCCAGTCTTTGTTGACAATACTGTGCTTTATGGACCAAAGAGCTATATAGACTGAACTATTTGGACAATACTGATCTAGATAATCTGAATCAGTATATGGTAGCTTCCTATGTTCCTAGGAGGGGGAACGGCAAGCCCAGGGGCCGAATGCTGCCCTCTAAGCCTCTGTATGTGGCTCTTGGAACTCTCCTCAGGACACACCCAAGGCCTCATCCCTCACCAGCCTTGCCCTGTCCCCATCTCAAGTGTTTTTGCTTGTCCCCCCCCAAAAAAACTTTCTGCTCCCCAGAAAGTTACCTATGAGGAGATGTGGCCCTCGGGCAAGAAATGTTTCCCCATCTTTATCCTAGAACTCTGACCAGATTGTCCACAGGAAATGCCTCTAAAAAATTCTCCCCTAGAAAAAAAGAAAAAAGAAACTACCTGCCTTTAAATCTCCTGACGTCACCTGCTCTTGACACTTTAAGAACTCTTCATGGATCAAAACTATGAATGGGAAGGCAGGCAAGAACACTCCCACACAGCTCACTGTGGGTGGCTTAACTCAACCCAACTTTCTCCCTGGATTCTATTTTTAATACCTGCTGGTCAACTCTGAAGAGTGGGTTTCCAAGCTTAGCCAAGCCCCTGAAGACCCCAAATGATAGACAAATACCACGAAGCCATCAAATGTTGATCAGGCCCTTAGCCTGGAACGTAAGGAAGCAAAGACCAATCTAATAAACCTCAGGGGACCTTCTCTCCCACCCCTCCTCAACACATTCATCACCCCTCCACACGCACTTAACCAGCAAAGAATCCAAGGCCAGTCCTTAGAAGATCTGATAAGAGTAGAGATGGATGAAGCCTCAGGAAGTAAAGCCCCAGCCAATCACTCCCAGTGCCCACATCCATTATTAATGGACCATTGTCAATTTATGGAAAGTGGGGGGAGGCTATTTTCAGAGGAAGTCCAATTCCCCCTCCCCCAGAAAACCTATTGTTCACTCTTGCCAGTGACTTATAAAATTTATTATAATTTTATTACTTATACCCCACCCATCTGACTGGGTTGTCCCTCTCATGATGGGCCAAGGCCTCCTGCTGCTATGCTGAGAGCCCTCCCTCTCCACAATCACCAGACTCCCCCTCCCCAAAACCTTTTTTAAAAAAGAAAAAGAAAAAAGAATGCACTCTATTCTTATGCCTCACAGTGTTCAGACACACTTACAGATGTGTTGTGTGTCTGCACAAATTAATGTAGATATACCCTCACATTCAGGGCTAAGAAATAATCTACAGTCTCTGTAGAATTGATTTCCCCAACCCAACACCCTCCAGATCTTGGGACTACAACTCCCATCAACCCCAGTCAGTACTGGTTAGGGCTGATGGGAGTTGTAGTCCCAACATCTGGAGGGCATCCGATTGGGAAAAGCTTCCCCAGATTGTGTCTCCCCTCCTCACACACCCAACCCTATTAACGCCATTCCCCACCCACTCCACTGCCTGCTTTACATTCCGCAGCAAAACCAATCTAGGCACCCATCATACAGAGCCCCCTACCCTGATTTTCAGTTATGCGGCCTAGAGACACTTCTCAAATAGACCATATCACTTTCCCCACTACCAAGAAAATTTGTTTGGGGGGGGGGATTTGATGGGGGGGAGAACCCCAGACATTCTCTCATCCTCCTATTTGCACTTACACCTTTCAACCACCCCCATCCCAAATTCCTCTTCCGCCTGGAAGCGGACAGCCACTGCAGTTTCTACTACTGGTTCCTATCAGACGTTCGAATCACTCAACCTCTCTCTCTTCTACCACCCCACCCTCCTCACTCACACCCCAAAATCAGCATTCATGTACAGTTGGAGTGTGGTATTTAGCGCAAGCATTGTGTGTGTGTGTGTGTGTGTGTGTGTGTGTGTGTGTGTGACGGGCGGAACGAAATGGCTCCTTTTGGTGCTATTTCTGTCTCTCTCCCCCTCCCCCCACTCACACTTATATACACCCCGGGTGATGCGCTCTCAACACCCCACTCTTTTTAAAAAAAAAAAAAACCCAATAAGCCAGCTACACTTTAAGCCATCTCAGCCAAAAGCAACACCTGTTCACTGTGCACCCCTGGAGCCTGGCCACCCCCACCCCACAGACTCATTCACTCTCCCCCCACCCACCCACCTCAATGCCTTATTTTATAATTAAATGTTCACCCCGCCCTGACTAATCAGGACTGAATCATTCCATTCTCCAAAGGCCTGATGGGATCTTGGATTGCTCTGCGTTTCCATGGAGGGGCAGAAAACCCAATGCGGAATGCTTTTCTTTTTTTTTCTTTTTTTGTTAAGAAAGGTTTCTTGATATTGCTTTGTCAAGACACTGCATTCCACAGCTTCCCCCCACCCTCCCTCTTAGGTGGTGCATTCTTATGCTTCCTCCATCTGCTGTTCTCTGAAGTAACATGAGTTTGCTAAGAGACAAATACTTTCGGATGAGCATCAGAAGATGCCAGACTTTTATCCTTCCCTCACTCCCCCCAACACTGCTCTCCCTCCTGCTGCCCATCTTGGCACATGCGGGCCTTCCTCTCTTGCCCCCACCCCACTGGCAACCTCCATCACACACCTGTGGGAAACCCTTTTATTCCAACAGCCAAGAGCAGGGGCAGCTCTCAATCCTAGTCCAGTGGAGAAAGGGAGAGTTCAGTTCCCAATACCCACTCAGAACCAGGCCCTGAATGAGGCCTGGAAATCTCAATGACCACCACCACCACCCACCCACCCACAGCACCAGGAAAAGAAGTCAGAGAAGGGAGGTAGAGGGACTAGGAAAGCAAGGCCAGAAATTGCTGAGCGCCAAGGTCCATGGAGAGCACTAAGGAAATGGATGGGTCCCCTTGCTACCTTATATAGGACTCAAGTGGCTCTCAGATTGGACAGAGAAGCACCTACTCCTCAATTCTCAATACTGTAGCTATTGACAAGTTTTCCCAAGACCAGTAGCCCAAATCTAGAATTCCCAGCACCCCGACACACACACACACACACACACACACACACACACAGCATTTCAACAATCGAAAGTCTCCTAGTTATTAAAACAACCACCACCCAACCTTTCCAGGCACACAGATATATAACACAGTGCTATGAGTTGTCTTGGGGAAGGACCCCAACCTCCCACCCCCACACCAAATGAAACTGCATAGGAAAAGCATCTCTCTCTCTCTCTCTCTTACACACACACACACAAACACACACACACACTTTTATAGCAAAGCCCTAGAGCCCCCATTAGCAAGACAGCTAAAACAGAGAGGGACCTCAACCCTTGACCTGTACTTCACCACTAACCCTAATCTTAGAACCATTCCAGTCCTAAGATATTTCAAAGTGGAATTGGGAATGGGTCCATTCCATCCCCTCCACACACACAAACCTCCCAGCAACCTCTGGAGCTGTACAATGTGTGTGTGTGCATACACAAACATGCACACACCTGCACCCAATGTCAGCCTAGTAGTGTGTTGTGTTCCCAGTGCTCCGCCACCGTCACCATCATGGGCACGTTCCTTTAGCTGCAAGCTCTTTAAGACACAAGCCTTGTGGCATCCACTTTCAGCACCACGGAGAGCACCAAAGATTCAGCACCAGGGCCAGCATCCTCACATTCCAGCAGTAAAGATGCCACCTTTTGCCGCTGCAATACCCCATTTCTCTCCCTCCTGCCTCTTTATAGGGATGATTCCACCTCCCCAATCTCACCACCACTACCCCACATCACCCTATAGAGCCTTATCCCACGCAGCCATCGGCTCCATGGAAACTGCTCATGGGAGAGACAGAAGGCTTCTGGAGACCTCCTCCCACCACTTCAAGCAATGGAGGAGTCTCTTCCATTGCTTACCACAACCATCATAACCACCCCTATCGCCAGCGACCACCTTGGCACCCAGTAGCATTGCCAAGCTGTTCCATGCCACCCATCAGCAACTGCCCCTGCTCCGTCGCTTGACACACAGACAAACACACATGGCTTTCCAGAGCTCTCTTACCCCCTCCCCTTCCCACCCTTTGCAGAGGTGAGCAAACTACCCCACAGTTAACAAGAAGCACAAAAGATGGCACAAATATACCCCCTCCAGAGGCAAATCTTACCTTGGTAGTGACTATGCACAAGCAGTCCATCCCTTTCTTGACTCAAGCACCTAGCTGGGAAAGGTCTGTAGAACATCAGATATTCCGGGGCTCAGGGTTACCGCTTGCCCCCCCCCCCTCAACTATGGTTCTTGGGTAGCTCACCCTGACTGATGAGGGGTACCAGGGGTGTTACGTCCCACCCGCCCCTGAGCTACGCTTTGGTGTATCCTAGGGGTGCCAATGCTGGCATCTGGGTGGTGTGTGTGTGTGTGTTAGGGTGGGGGGGATGCCAGTTGGGAGTATGCGAGAGATGAAAGGCAGCGTGTGTGAAAGGAGAGGCGAGAGATCCAAAAGGAAGGGGGGAGAGAGAGAGCTTACAGTGAGGGGGGGGGGAAGTGACAGAATGTAAGGAAGGAAGGGGAGGGTGGAAAAAGGAAGGAGGCTCTGCCTGTTCTCAGAGAAACAGAGTCCTTTGCTCCCTTCGCTCAAGATGGGCAGCTGGAAAGAGGTGCAGAGGTGGAAAAGAAGGTGGAGGGGTGGGAAAAGAGGGGAGGAAGAGAGATAGAGAGAAGGGGGGAAGAAGGGGGAAATGGGGGGAAGGCCAGGAGCAGGGGGGGTCCCGCTAAGATGTAGGGGCTGAATTGGAGAGAGGAAGAGCCCTCTTGCTGCTCCCCATCAGAGGGAGGGGAGAGGGACCTGGAATATGGAGCAGTGAGAGAGGGGGGCACAAAGAAAAAGGGGGGAGGGAGAGGAGGTTAACCTTTTGAGTGCCAGAACGGATCCAGCCCAGCAAGGGAGGTGGGCGGTGTGTGGAGGCAGCAGCGTCACCGGGAGTTAACTCTCCCAGCGCCAGAGAGACTGAAGGTAGTAGAATGAGAGGCTGGCGGGAGGGAGATTGAATTTCAATTGTGGGTGAAAGTGAAAGGCACAGACAGCCTCTTCCCAGCACCAAAGTCCAGAAAGGATCAGGGAGGGAGAGATCAGGAACTTTGGTGGGGTGTGTGTGTTTGTATGTGTGTGAGACTGCAGGTGTACATTTTTGTCATATGAGCCCACCCAGTATGGGTCATGCATGTAACTGGCAGAAAGTGGTGGTGACAAAGTGGGGTCCAAAAGGCGTTGGGAGACCCTGGAAACCCAGTGCTCATGCACAAGCATTGAGTGTGATATTTCAGGGCAGGGTATGGATCCTCATCTAATTTGGGAAGATTTTTCTTCCTTTGTATAATGGTTGGGAGGGAGAAGATAATCACAAGTATATGTACATGTGAGTGTATGTGACACACACACACAGTCTCACTCACACACACACTTGAGACCAATTTAATTTTACACCTAACAGGAAATATCTCATATAAAATGGTGGGGGGCTGCCTGGGAGCCAAGAGAGGGAGTAAAAAAAGAAAAATAATGCCACCCCCACAAATCTGACCTTTACACACACAGGATCTCCAGGAATTCATTAACATTCTCTCCCTCAAACCCCTGCAAAAAACCCAAAAAAAAACAGACTGCAATAGGTTAAATTTGGAGTTGAAGACAGGAGGGCTAAAAAGAAAAGATCAGATCCAACTGCCAGGAAAATATATGCCCATGAAAAGAGAGATAGAAATATATGGTCAAACGGATGTTGGGGTGGGAGGGAGGAGAGTTTTAAAAACTGCAGCTAAAATGCCTTGATCACAGAAGTGAGGGGGAGGCAGAAAACAGAAGATCTGCTGGAAATGGAGAGAGAGAGAATATCAGGGAGTATGTGCCAGTAGATATACATAGGTATAGATGCATGAGACAGACAGAAAGAAAATGGGAAATGTTGACTGTGTGTGCTTTTATATGTGTGCCTATGTGTGTACATAGAATAATAATTAATAATAATAATAATATATTTGATTTCTTACCCACCCTTCACCATAAGGTCTCAGTGTGGGTTTCAGCTATCTTAAAATACAATACGAAAAGCAGTTTAAAACAGGAAGAAAGGAAGCTGCTTCATACTGAGTCAGACCATTTGATTCATATAGCTCAGTACTGTCTACACTGACTCGCAGTAGCTCTAAGGGTTTCAGTCTCTGGGTCTCTCCTAGCCCTACTTGGAGTTGCAGTCAGGGATTGAACCTAAGACATTCTGCATGCCAAACAAACGCTCTACCACTATGGTCCTTCCCAAAGTCACAAGGATAGGGTAGGTCCTAAATATATCATTCTCGGGTGGCAATGGTCAGGATAAAGAGCTGCATTTTCACCATGAGGAGAAACCTGGCATGAAGGTTGCAGGTGCACCTCTGTAGGGAAGGAATTCCACAACTTAGGGACTGATTGTTCCTCAGTGGTGGAGCATCTGCTTTGCATGTAGAATGTCCTAGGTTCAGTCTGCAATGGCATCTCAAGGGGGGCTGGGGAAAAACCCTGCCTGAAGAACCGCTGCTAGACAGTATAGACAATACTGGGCTAGACAGATTTACGGCCCAGCTCAGGATAAGGTACAGCTTCCCATGATCCTAACTTAGGGGTTGTGCCAGAGAACCACCACCCCGAAGCTCTGATGGCAGAGGAACTACCAAGAGCTGATCATTCTCTGCTGATCTTAACACCTGAGAGGATCTGTGGGAAAAGAAGAGGAGTCCTTTCAGCTATTTGAGGCCCTAAGTCCTATTTGGCAGCCTATACTCTTCTTTTTGGTTCTTATAGGTGGCCCACCACCCCAAGGTGGCTTTCAGGCCCTGAAGTCCCTTCCCAAATGTTATTAAAATTTCTCTTTTCAGGTGAACACTTCCAACAGGAACCCTAAAACAGTCACTGATTTCACTTCAGCCCTTTCCACTTACTGCAAGACAAAGCGAGTACAAGGCCAGCCAGATTAGAGACACCCTGAGCAGCAGATGAGGGGGCCGAAATTTGAGGAGCACTTGCTTTGGCCCTGCAAGCTGTCTTGGGAGACAAGACATTCTGGCTGTGCTTTTGAGGAGGCAAGCTTGAGAGACTCTTCAGCTGCTAGGCATTATGTCTCGCATTCTAGGAAGGGTTTTTAAATTTCTCTAAGGCAGGCGGAGCAAGAGATCCAACCCAAGAGGTTCCCCTGCACAAGCACTGAGTTGTACCCCATCTTAATTCATAGGAGGAAGGACACCAAGATGCCTCCCTTCCCCATTACAGCCAGGATACTTTTATTAGTATTCTTCCATAACAGGTGTTTGGCTGGCCTTCATATATACCAGGGATGGGAACCTTTGACCCTCCAGATGTTGCTGGACTACAACTCCCATCATCCCAGGCCATTGGCTGAGGCTGATGGGAGTGGGGACTCCAACAGCTTCTGCAAAGCCAAAGGTTCCTCATTCTGGAGCTAAACACAGAACGAACCCTTCTGGGTTGCCTGAACTACTGTTAATATTATAAAGCCTCACATGGTTCAGGGCCCCCATCCCCTTAGGGACCACCTTGCCCCACATGAACCTACCTCATCACCAGAGGCCCTTCTTCTTGCCCCCCCCCTCCAAGAGAGGCACAGAAGTTGGCAGCATGAGAGCAGGCATTCTCAGCGGCGGCTCCCTGATTGTGGAGTGCTCTCCCCAGAGCGTTGGATGCACCTAATTCCATCAATATCAGCCATTGAGCACCAGTCAAAGACATTCCTGTTTCCCCATGCATTTGGCTCAATGTGGGGGTCACAGGGTATGATGATCCCCACGCCTGTATTGGTGTTCATCTTTCAGCAGGGTGGGGTCGGATTTATCACTTTCTTTGTTACAACAGGATGAGCACGTTCCATCAATGTTATTTTATCTTAATGATGTACTTTAAGTTTTTTATCATGCAGGTTTTTATAACTGTAAGTAGCTTTGAGACAGTTTAGTAGTAAATGACAAATAAATGCAATAATGATAATGATAATCTAGCTCGCCAAATCAGACAGTCTGGCACTGAAATTCATCATCATCATCTAACTAAATAATAGCAGTGATATTATTATTATGCAGGCTCCTAAGACCAGACAGTCTGCAGGATGCCAGGTTAGCAAAGGCTGCCCTAGGACTTCATAGCCAGTGCTTGAAGTCTGCAGCATTCCCTTGCTACATATGGAAAGGTAGACTGCCCCAGCACACTGAGGAACCCTCTGAAACCCTCCAAGAATTTTCTGGCACCTTGCCCTCCAGCCAGCTTTAGCCCACACTAAACTGCTTCGGCTCTTGGGAGGGAGAGAATCTGTTCCTAGAAAAAGGACTTCCTTCCTGTCACATTGAAACTGGCGGCTGCTGCTCCTTCCTCTTATCCTCTCTCCATCTCAGCAGACAGGATAAACAAACTCTGTGAAGTCACTCTCACAGTCATTTACACCAGCAACTAAAATTATGAAGTTGGGGGGGGGGGCTGAATAATCTCTCTTCTGGAGCGAGGTTCAGTTGGGGAAGGAGATGAGAGAGGGCTTATGAGATCATGAGAGCTGAGAGGAAATTGACAAAGCAGGACAAGGGGGTGCAGAGACAAATAAAAATCATGGCCCACAAAAACCACATCATCCTCAGAAACTAACAGAGAGAACACAAGAAGAGCTTTGTTGGATCAGGTGAAAAGGTCTACCCGGGCCAGCCTCGAGCTTCCATCAGGTGCCCTAATGGGAAGCCCTCAAGCAGAACACAAGGGCAACAGGGTCCTTATACCTGCTGTGGCTCTAAAAGCAACTGGTGTTCAGTGCTAGACTGCCCTTGGCCATGGAAGTTCCATATGAAGCTATCTCATGCCATCAGGCATCTCATTTAGCACATTTCCAAAGTCTTTTTAAAGTGATGGTAGAGGAAACTGAATTTGAGGCCTTCAGTGAGCAAAAAATGTATTCTGTCACCAAGCTGAAGCCCCTTCCAACAACCAATGGTGGATCTCTCCATCTCCATAAATCTGTCTTACCCTTAAGCTACTGACCACCACTCCATGGCAGAGAGTTCAATTCCACACTGTCCTGAATCTACTGCCGATCAATTGAAGACGATAAGCTAGAGCAGGGATGTCCAACCGGTCGATCGTGATCTAATGGTCATTCGTGGGACCCTGATCGGCCCCCCAATCCTCCCCCAAAAAGCTTAACAACTCTGGTCAATCCAATGGGTCACTGCCAATTTTGTTATAAATCACAGTCTCTTGGAAGCTGGACCTGCCTGAGCTACAGTATTACTGGAGAGGGGCACCTACCCATATCTTTAATAATTGTATTAATTTCAGTCATCTCCCTCATATACCGACATCTCCTTGGCCCAGCCAACTGTCCCCCTCTCTGCTAGTTTTTAGCAGCCAAGAGGTGATTACTGAGGGGTTATCTGTAGGTATAGAGAATGTATCTTTTAACCCTTTCCCGTGGAACAAGCGTATAAGATTGCTCTGCACAAAGCCCCAAACACTTGAGCTTGCTCCAACCTGCTGATCATTTCAGTTGACCTTTTCAGCAGGTCTGGCGCCAGCTGTCAACCATGTCAGGCATTTGACAAGGGGCCCAGAGTCTCAACAGAGCCCCTCACTTGCCTGACCAGGTTCTGCTGCCATTCACTGCTAAACAGACCTTAGAGGCTTTTCAGCAACAGGAAACGGTCCCACTTTGGAACAGGAGCCAAACTTGAGTCCCATCTGTGCTAGCTTTCCTCCATTTTTATGTCACTCAAAAGTATTATTAATGAACTTATGTAATGCCCTGGCCCACAGATCTATAAAATTTACTAATTTCATATGTCTATAGTTCAAGCAGGATTATAAATATATTAAATCTGTAGATTTAACAGATGTATGGGGCAAGGGATTGCATTTTGGGTATTGTAAGATGGCAAGACGTCACCATGGCTGGGAGCAGAGTTTAGCTCCCACTCAAAAGTGGTGGTGCCCATCCATCAATGAAGTGAATCCAGAGGTTCAGTGGAGGGGCAGTGAGTGGAAGCAGCCACCACCAAAGCAGCAGCAGCAGCAGCAGCAGCAGCAGCAGCAGCAGCAGCAGCAGCAGCAGAGAAAGCATGTGGTGGCCGTGGCAGAGCTGAGCCAAGATCTGCTTAGCTCATCAGCACTGTGCCAAGAGCAACTCTAGTTCTGGTGTTTGTCCTGTTTCTCTGCACCTTTCCCTGCTCTATGCTAGCCATTTTGAGATGAGACAAGCAGAACTGTACCTGGGATTCAAAGTGTGGCTGCCCTATAGATTTGTATAAAACCCATGAGGAAATAGGCTAGCCTTATCTTCTGTCCCTTTCTTAACCCACCCTAGAACAGGAGGGTCATTGGTGAGAGACAAGAGAGAAGGCAGATCTAAATTCCAGGCCTTCCAGGATCTGCCCCTCTTTGAGCAACTGCATCTGTGCAGAAAAGCACACTTTCATGCCCCACAAGCCATGCTCTGCCCTTCCCCCACTGGGACTGCTCATTCTCCTTTACTCAATCCCTATATATGCTTCCCCATCTTCTTAGCAAGGACCATGCTTGTAACATCAATAAATAATCATTCTCAGCATTTATACATAGATTTATGAGTGTTCAAACATTGCTTTAACATGTAATGCATCAGAAATCCTTATAAAGGCAGGTCCCTATTATTCTTCCCAAAGCCATGCAGTTAATCAAGAGAGCCAGTTTGGTGCAGTGGTTAGAGGTATTGGATTAGAACCTGGGAGACTAGAGTTCAAATCCCTACATAGCCTTGAAACTCACTGCATGGCCTTGGGCCAGTCATAGTCTCTCAACCTAACCTACATTGCAGGGTTGTTGTGAAGATAAAACAGGGAGTAAGTGAACAATGTATGCCACCTTCAGTTCCTCTGAGGACATATGGAATTTAAATGTGTTGAATAATAAAATAAAAGAATTGCACTTCAAAGGACACATTCCAACCAGGCAAAAACTCATGGGAAATGGCCCATAAGGGGCATTGTCTGGGGACAGACAAAGGGCCATACAGAGAGTTTTAGAGGGCCGCTTCCAGACCCCATTCCTGTTATAATTCACCCCATTCAGCAGCCGCTCCACTGCAACATTCTGAACCAGCTGTAAGCTTCTGGACATTCTTCAAAGGCAACCATACGCAAAGCCCATGGTAGTAATTCAAATGAGTTTTAATACAGACATGGCCAGATCTGACACATCTAGGAAAGGAGTAGTTAGTACATCAGCCTTGGTCATGCAGAGACTCTCAGTCACTGCAGAAAGTGGGGTCTGCAGGAGTGAAACTCACCTCATAGATTCTACTTGTTCCTGTTTCACATCCTTATCCTGCCACTCTGCCCTGGTTCCTTAGAAATTGCTTCTATATCCACCCCTGCCCTGTCAACCTCCATTTGACTATTTTGGTGCTGGAGGGAAAAGAAACCTGAGCTCGAAACAATGAAGTTATGCTCAGAATAGGCCCACTGAAAACAATGGACCTAAGTTAGTCACATTCATTCATTTCAATGGGACCGCTCTGAGAACAACTAATGTTGAATAGAACCCTGTCGCTGTAGAGGCCCTGATGGAGCAGGTTTCAGCTCTATAGTGGGGTGAAGGTGGGAGAAGAGAAAGGGAGCATAAGAAGAGTACTGCAGCAGCAGCTGAATCAAGCCAAAGACCCACCTAGTCCAGCATCTTGTTCTCATAGTGGCCAACTAGATGCCCCAATGAGAAACCCACAAGCAAGACATCTCCAGTGTGTGACAAACAGAACAGAGGTGTTGGTGAAGAAGTATTCCCCCCCCTCTCTCTCTCACGCACGCACGCACACACACAATTAACCTGTGGAACTCACTGCTACAGGAAGCTGTAACGGGCAGCAGCAAGAGAAATAGATAATCATAGAATAGTTGGAAGGGACCCATGAGCCATCTAGTCCAACTGCCTGCAATCTCAGCTAAAGCATCCATGACAGATGGCCATCCAATCTCTGTTTAAAAACCTCCAAGGAAGGAGAGTCCACCACCCCTCGTGGGAGTCTGTTCCGCTGCTGAACAACTCTTACTGTCAGAAAGTTTTTCCAAATGTTTAGTTGGAATCTCCTTTCTTGCAACTTGAAGCCATTGGTTTGAGTCCTACACTCCAGAGCAGGAGAAAACAAGCTTGCTCCCTCCTCTATGTGACAGTCCTTAAGATATTTGAAGATGGCGATCATATATCCTCTCACTCTCCTCTTTTCCAGTCTAAACATACCCAACTCCTCCAAGTGCTCCTTATAAGATTTAATTTCCATACCCTTGATCATCTTGGTTGCCCTCCTCTGCATACATTCCAACTTGTCAACATCCTTCTTAAATTGTGATGCCCAGAACTGGACACAGTATTCCAAGTGTGGTCTGACTAAATCAGAATAGAGTGGTACTACTAATTCCCTTGATCTGGACACTATACTTCTGTTGATGCAGCCTAGAACAGAATTAGCTCTTTTTTTTTTTTTGCTGCTGCATCACACTGTGGACTCATGTTCAGCTTGTGGTCCACCAAGACCCCTAGATCCTTTTCACATGTACTGCTAGTAAGCCAGGTGTCCCCCGTCCTATATTTGTGCATCTGTTCCTCCTGCCTAAATGCAGAATCTTACATTTGTCCCTACTGAAATTCATTTTGTTAGCTACCGCCCAGTTCTCCAATCTGTTAAGGTCATTTTGAATTCTGATTCTGTCTTCTGTGGCACTAGCTACCCCTCCCAGTTTGGTGTCACCTACAAATTTGATGAGCATCCCCTCAATTCCTTCATCCAAGTCATTTATAAAGACATTAAACAACAACAGGCCAAGGACAAAACCCTACAGCACCCCACTTGTCACTTTTTCCAGGATGATGAGGAACCATTAATGAGTACTCTTTTGGGTAATGACACAGATGAGAGGGTTGTGGAGGTTACTACAGGCTGTGAAGTCCAGGACAAACTAAGTGAGGAACATGCCACTGACAAAGTAGGTAAAGGTAAAGGGATCCCTGACCATTAGGTCCAGTCGTGGCCGACTCTGGGGTTGCGGCGCTCATCTCGCTTTATTGGCCGAGGGAGCCGGCGTCCAGCTTCCGGGTCATGTGGCCAGCAGGACTAAGCCGCTTCTGGCGAACCAGAGCAGCGCACAGAAACGCCGTTTACCTTTCCGCCAGAGCGGTACCTATTTATCTGCTTGCACTTTGATGTGCTTTCGAACTCCTAGGTTGGCAGGAGCAGGGACCGAGCAATGGGAGCTCACCCCATAATGGGGATTCGACAAATTAATTAACCAGAAGTTCACTCAATTAGAAAGAACACCCCCCCCAACAGTCCCTTAGAGTGCTCCCTCCAACCCATCCGATCCGAACAGTCTGTACTGCTCTGCATACAACCTCAAGGAGTCTGGACGGTTTAATCTTCAACTTCCTGTTGCCATGTCTCTTGCTTAAATCATATGTAAAGCTGCCTTATATTGTTGGATCGGCACCAGGATCTTAACCACACTAGCCCAGATCCATTCCCAATGGTGATACAGAAGACTGAATTTGGGATCCCCACTCATGCAAGAGCTGGCTTACACCACACAGCCACAGCTCTTCCCCAAAAACATTTAGCTGTGTTCTGCCTCTCCCTGGCACCCATTTTCCAGTATTCATGTCCTCAAGGGAGAGAAACCTTCAGAAAAGGGCTTGAAATGAAAAGGGCTCTTGGGACTTCAGGTGTACAGTGGTACCTCGGGTTACTCTCGCTTCAGGTTACATACGCTTCAGGTTACAGACTCTGCTAACCCAGAAATAGTACCTCAGGTTAAGAACTTTGCTTCAGGATGAGAACAGAAATCGTGCTCCAGCGGCACGGCAGCAGCAGGAGGCCCCATTAGCTAAAGTGGTGCTTCAGGTTAAGAACAGTTTCAGGTTAAGAACGGACCTCCGGAACGAATTAAGTACTTAACCTGAGGTACCACTGTACAAAGATACTTGCTTTGATGGCCCCAGGAGGGCCCCAAGGTCTGGTCTAAAGGCACATGATGCCATCACCTTGCTGAAGTTAAGCAAGTCTAGGTCAGAACAGTACTTGGATTGGTGACTGCCTAGGAACCACATGTATGTCGCCTTGGGTTTCATGTCAAAAGAAATAAGAGAGATATAAATGTAAAGAAATTTCTAAATTAAATAAATAAGATGATGTTTACTAGCTATCTAGCAATCCACTCAGGGACCACAGAATCACTTCACATTTACATTGGATTTCCCCCCCCCCATTGGTGCACAATAAGAACATTAGAAAAGCCCTGCTGGATCAGGCCAAAGCAGGCCCATCTAGTCCAGCATCCTGTTCTCACAGTGGCCAGCCAGATGCCTGTGAGAAACCCACTAACAGGATCCAAGCACAAGAGCCTTCTCCGCTCCTGCGATTTCCAGCAACTGGCATACAAAAGCACTGCTGCCTTGGACTGTGGAGGCAAAGCATAACCATTGTGGCTAGTAGCCATTATTTATTTTGTTGTTGTTGTTGTTACTGTTACTGTTATTATTAACCACCCTTCATCAAAAGATATCAGGGCTCCTCACAAGATAAAAATACAAATAAGTAGCTAAAACAAAAGCGACAAACAATAGCCCTATCCTCCTCTATGAACTTATCTAATCCTCTTTTGAAGACATTCAGTTTGGTGGCCATCACGGCCTCCTGTGGCAGCAAATTCTGTAATTCTACTGAGGCACAGAATCCAAGGTTGGAGGAGTTGGGCTCAGGAGTACTAAGAAAGCAAAATAGCTATATAAAGAGGAAGGAAATCAATGATAAAAGAGCACCTACCTTAGGCCGAGACCTCCGTGAAGTTGTGGGGCGAGTGTCTGAAATGGTCACTTCATAAAACTCCTGGATATCTAAACCAAGAGCATGGATGGAAAGTTTAATATTAGATAAAAAGGGGGGGATTCCCAATATTTCTTTTTCTTATTTTCTCTGAAAAATAAAAGCCACTATCTGGGAGGCACATTTTCACAAAACAGGCCTTGGAGGAGCCTCCTCTGCAAAGAACATCCTCCTGCAAGGTAGGCCAAGGGGAGCAGCTGGCCACACAGGTGTGGGAAGAAAAGGACTTAGGACTCCCCAGGTGTGCACCAAGCGCCTTACAGCAGAGCTCCTAGATGCTTCCGGGCATCCCATCCCCACCTCCCTTCAGCCCAGCTCAGAAGTAATTATGAAACTCAGATTAAAGCCTATATTTAGACCCACGAGCTGAGCCAAACCCCTCCCTGGCAGGCTGGCTGAGTCTCTGCAGGTGCAGCTCTGGCTTCAGGAGGAGGAGGAGGAGGAGGAGGAGGAGGAGGAAGATAAGGAGGCTGCTGCCTCCTAGCATTAGGTAGACTCAGCAGGACAAGGCTCTTGGGCCCTGAAGCAAGGTTGAGAGATGAGAGGGCTGAGTGGCTGGAGGAAAGTAGCCCCCAAACCCATACACCTGGGCACCCTCCATGCTGAAAGCTCAACAAGGCTCACCACAAGCTTCATCTTCCACCTCCTCCCTCCCCTTCAAAGCTCAGGCTTTGCCTAATTCCCCTCTGATTCCCTAATTCCCAATGAAGAAGAAAGTCTTCCCTAACTTTGGCCAACCTCTTTCCCCCACAATTCCCCTTCTAAACCCCAGCCAACCAACAAGCTCCTCCCACTTTTAAGCTTCACCCACTTCTCCCCCCCCCCCCCCAATGCTTCATTGCTTTAAGACCCTCCTCAATTTATCAAGTTCAGATAAGCAACTGCCCCAGCTAGATCCTCTTCCCTTTCCTCAGGGAATTATGCTTCATAGACCCCAGCCTGGAGCTTTCTAGATGTTTTGGACTACAGTGGTACCTTGGGTTACATACGCTTCAGGTTACATACGCTTCAGGTTACAGACTCCGCTAACCCAGAAATAGTGCTTCAGGTTAAGAACTTTGCTTCAGGATGAGAACAGAAATTGTGCTCCGGCGGCGCGGTGGCAGCAGGAGGCTCCATTAGCTAAAGTGGTGCTTCAGGTTAAGAACAGTTTCAGGTTAAGAACGGACCTCCGGAACGAATTAAGTACTTAACCCGAGGTACCACTGTACTATCAGCTGGGGCTGATGGGAGTTGTAGTCCAAAGCATCTAGAAGGCTCTAAGTTGGTGAAGGCTCAGGTACCCGTTTCAAAAAGTATTTGTACCCCGTGATAAAGCTAACCGCACTTCGTTGGCTATTTGAACCCGCCCACCTGCAGAACAAATTAAACACAGTTGCTTCATTTCCCCCCTTGGCCTTCTGCATTTTTAGCTCCTCTAAACAGTGTTTTGAAATCTTGGAAAATTACAGGACTTGAGATCCCTGCTCAAAAATAACTTAAGATCTTTTAATCTAAAAATATAGTCAAGAACTATTTTTCAAAAACATCTCTCCTGGGAAACGGCGGTCACTGGAAATTTTTGTGGGAATTCTCCCTGCCCTGCCCCCTCCAATATGCAATCTCTGCTTGCCCATTTACACCACTATTTAGGAGAGGGATGCAGCTCAGGGGTAGAGCCTCTGCAGAAGATCCTAGGTCCAATCCTTGGTGGCATCTTCACATAGGACTGGGAGACGCTCCCTCTCTGAAACCCTGGGGAGCTGCTGCCAGTCAGTGTAGAGAATATTGAGCCACATGGACGAATAGTCTCCGCATAAGGCAGCTTCCTCTTCTTTCTGCCTCTCCAAGAAGCTTTCAGGTTCTTTTTCGCTTTCTGCACACTTTCTCGGTAGCCCTCCTTCACAACACTTTGTTGGCTTCTGCACCTAGTTCTCTAGCTTATCTGTACATATGGGGCAGGCAGGGCTTATTAACTTCAAGGCCTCAGGCTGCATCAACAGAAGTCTAGGGTCCAGATCAAGGGAAGTCATAGTCACACTCTATTTTGTCTTGGTCAGACCACACCTGGAGTACTGTGTCCAGTTCTGGGCACCACAATTTAAGACGGATATTTACAAGCTGGAGTGCGGGCAGAGGAGGGTGACAAAGATGATCAAGGGTCTGGAAACCAAGTTGTATGAAGAATGGTTGAGGGAACTGGGTATGTTTAGCCTGGTAAAGAGGAGACTGAGAGGAGATATGATAGCATCTTCAAATATATCAAGGGCTGTCACATGGAAGATGAAGTCTAGGACCCAAACCAGTAGATTTAAGTTACAATAAAGGAGATTCCAACTAAATATCAGGAATAAATTTCTGATGGTAAGAGCTGCTTGACAGTGGAACAGACTCCCTTGGGAGGTGGTGGACTCTCCTTCACTAGAGGTTTTTAAGCAGAAGTTGGATGGCTGCCTGTCATGTATGACCTTGTAGAGATTCCTGCATTGCAAAGAGTTGGACTAGATGACCCTTGAGGTCCCTTCCAACTCTACAATTCTAAGATTCTTTTGTTAATAAAGATGAGCATGGCTCTGAGCACATTCAGAGTGCCTTCCCTGCACCTCATACTCCACATTTGGGAGTTGGGCTGTTAGGAGGGAAATGACTCATGCATTGACTTTTAGAAACTAGACTACTTTTTCCTAACTTGCAGCCAGTGGCGTAGTGTGGGTTGTCAGCACCCGGGGCAAGGCAAGTAATTTGCGCCCCCTAACCAAGTAGGGGCAGAGAGCTGCGAGTGCGAGCGCGCGCCCCCCAGATGTTGCGCCCGGTGCGGCCGGTCCCCCTGCACCCCCCACGCTACGCCACTGCCTGGAGCCCTCTAGCTGTTTTGGACTACAACATCTGGTGGGCCCCAGGTTTGGGAAAGCTGGACTGAGTGCTGCATGTAAGCCCTGCCCCTTGCCCATTAGGCTCCTCCTCAATTCCTTCAAGCAGCACCCTGGCTTGCTCCCCCCCATCAGTCCTGGTGTCAGCTACCTCCCATACGCACCCAGGAGAGCCTGAAACAGTTCGCTTTGGAAAATCCCAAGGAGTTTTTCTGCCTTGTGTCGGAAATTCTGGTCCAGCAACAATGACTCTTCCATGAGGCGCAGGGCGGCCGTAGTGTCTGGAACAGAGGGGAAAAGAAAGAGGGAAGGGAGTTCAACACCAGTCCCATACCCACAAAGAAACACACAGAAAAGGGAAGATTTGGTTTTCCCCCTCACTTGGAGAGGAGGTGGTAATGAGGCAACGGGACAGGGGCCCTGGGGTTAACCCCCCACTCTAGAAAGGGAAGATGCCAATTTTTTTTTTCATCCCCGGCCTCAGTTTGCTCAGCTGTAAAATGACATCTGTGTTATGGCCTGTCTCAAGTGCAGGCATTTAGGAATATATATATATATATATATATATATATATATATATATATATGGATATAATTGTTGTGCATAATTCTATTTTATTTATTTAACAGGATTTGTTTGCCAATTAATTGTAAAAACCTCTAAGTAGTTTATATAAAATATAGATTGAAATTATTGATAATAACTAGTTGACCTTATTCCCCCCAAAAGAGTGATAAAATCACCAGTTAACAATATACAATATAGAAGAAACTTACATCTTAAAATATTAACTTGACCAGTCTGGATTGGCTTGCCTATGCAAAAGTGTTTTAGCAGGCACCAAACACATTACCGTGAAGGTGCCTGCCTAGAAAGAACATAAGAAGAGTCCTGCTGGATCAGGCCAGTGGTTCATCTAGTCTAGCATCCTGTCCTCACGGGGGCCACACAGGTGCCTCTGGGAAGCCTGCAAACAGAACCCAAGTGCAGCAGCAATGCTCTCCCCACCTGCAGTTCCCACCAACTGGTGTTCTGAAAGCATGTTGCCTCTGACAGTGGAGGGAGACTGCAGCCATCATGGCTAATAGCCGTTGATAGTGTAGCCTTATTGGACTTTACTAATTGTTAGGGTGAGCGTTGCTCCCGGACGGGAGGAAGGAAGTCAAATGACACCGAGGGTTGGTTCAGAGAAAGTTTATTCTGCTCTCCGGATAGCAGAAGGCACTTATGTGGTCAGCTCACAGCAAGTCCAAAGAAATGAGAAATTTAATGCAGTATATATATCCTCCAGGCACCCTCTCCCCCTTCCCCAGGAATTCAAGCACGTCAGCTTATACACATAAGTTGACATCCATGACCATAAGCAGTTATTCCTGTTCTGGCGCTCTTGACGTGCCAAGTTCTTGACATGCCAAATTCCCCATGAATTTGTCTAAACTTCTTTTAAAACTATCCAAGTTCGTGGCCATCACTGCTTCCTGTGAGAGTAAGTCCCATAGTTTCAACAAGGCACTATGTGAAGAAGTACTTTTTTAATCTGTTCTGAATCTCCCAACATTTAGCTTCACTGGATGTCCGTGAGTTCCAGGAGTTATGATCGGGGGATGAAAAATTTTCTCATTCCACTTTCTCCATGCCATTCTCTACCCACTTTCTTCACATAGGACCCTCGTACCTATGGGACCACCTCTCCTGGTATGTCCCACGGAGAACCTTACGGTCTTCAAATAAAAACATATTGGAGGTCCCGGGCCACAGGGAGGTTAGGCTGGCCTCAACCAGAGCCAGGGCTTTTTCGGCTGTGGCCCCGATCTGGTGGAACGCTCTGTCACAAGACACTAGGGCCCTGCGGGACTTGACATCTTTCCGCAGGGCCTGCAAGACAGAGCTGTTCCACCAGGCCTTTGGCCAAGGCACAGTCTGACCCCCTCCTTTGGTAATCCTCACAGAACTCTAGCCCAATGGTTACCATCAATTTAATTTGATTTTGAATTGATTTTAAAATGAATTGATTTTAGAATGCTGTGTTACTTTTATTGTTGTTAGCCGCTCTGAGCCTGGCTTCGGCTTGGGAGGGTGGGATATAAATTTTAAATATTATTATTATTATTATTATTATTATTATTATTATTATTATTATTATTTTGTTGTTTAATCATCTAGTCGTGTCCGACTCTTCGTGACCCCATGGACCAGAGCACGCCAGGCACTCCTGTCTTCCACTGCCTCCCGCAGTTTGGTCAAACTCATGCTGGTAGCTTCGAGAACACTGTCCCACCATCTCGTCCTCCGTTGTCCCCTTCTCCTTGTGCCCTCAATCCTTTCCAACATCAGGGTCTTTCCCAGGGAGTCTTCTCTTCTCATGAGGTGGCCAAAGTCTTGGAGTCCATGGGACTCTCAAGAGAATTGATGCTTTTGAATTATTATAGCACATAGTTAAACTATGGAACTCACATGAGACTTCACAAAGGCCACCAACTTGGGATGTTTTAATAGAAGATTGGACAAATTCATGGAGAAGGCTACTGATGGCTACTAGCCATGTTGGCTATGCTCTGTCTCCACTGATACTTCTGATACCAGTTTCTGGAAGCCACAGGAGCGGGCAATGCTCAGGTCCTGCTTGTGGGTTTCCCACATGGAACTGGTTGGCCACTGTGGGAACAGGATGCTGGACTAGATGGGCTACTGACCTGACTCCATCAGGCTCTTCTAATGCTCTTAAGCCATGCTGGCTCTGCTTTAGCAAGGCTTGTTCTTCTATATGCTTGCTTATTTTTCCTTCCATCATATTTTCTACCAGTTTTCTTGGGAAGGAGGCATTAAGCTAAATGGCCTATGATTTTCAGGATTCCCTCAGATCCCTTTTTTAAAAACCGGTGTTACATTACCTATGGAAGCTGATCTGGGAGACAAGTTCTATATTTTTGTTAGAAGATCAGCAATTTAACATTTGAGTTCTTTCCGAATTCTTGGGTGGATGGATGTCAACCAGATTTGACTATTTGTCAGTTGTTAATTTGTCTATTAGGCCTAGAACTTCATCTCTCATCACTATTACCTTCCTCAGTCTCCCTTCCTGAAAAAGCTAGTTCAGGCACCAAGATATGCCCTATATCGTCCTCTGTGAAGATATGCAGCTTCTCCACAATCTCCTAATCCTCCTTTAGGACATCTTTGACTACCTTGTCATCCAATGGTCTAAACTCTCTCCCCTCCTGCTGCTAATGTATTTAAGCAACTTCTTGTTTGTCTTGATAGTTTTAACAATGTGCTCCTCATAATCTTTTTTTTTTAGCATCCCTTAATGTCTGCTTGCATTTTTTTTTTGACAAAGCTTGTGTTCCTTTTCATTTTATCAATTTGACGACTTCATTTTTTTTCTGAATGAAGCCTTCTTATCTCGAATAGCGTCTTTGATTCTGCTTGTTAACCACATTGGCGACCTCTTAGTACCTTTCTTGACCTGCAGTATACACTCTACTTGAGCTTTAACTCTGTTTTTAAACAATTCCCCAGCATTCTGGAGTGATTTTAACCTCTTAATAATATGTTCTTATGATGTTCTTATTAATTTTCAACACATATCAAGGGGCAAGGAGATCCAGAGTGTAGAAGCTGCCATGGTGAAAGATAGCTTCATTTTTAAATTATAAACTGCCTTGAATATTTTATAGAAAGCTGGGGTTTAAATGTTGGAAAATAACAAAATAAATGGTGCTGAGCCAGCTGTCTATGGAGAGCAGCGTACATAAAGAATCATCTGTTAATTGTTTCAGAAACATTTGTCTGAAGACATGTCCTTTTACTAGCCTTTCCCTGACCCACAAGATTGCACTCTCTTTATTACTGAATTTCTGTTTATTATAATGCAGTTTTATTGGTTTTGTGTTGCATTTTGTCTACCACTGGGCATAGCTGGGGAGGCTACTGCACCTGAACGCTTCAAAGGGACTGGAGCCTTACTTTAAAAAAAAAAAATCAAATATGTGAAAAATTCAGAGGGAGACGCCCCATAGACACGGTCCCATTTGTTGTGCATAGGAAATGTTGTGGGAACAAAATGACAAAATGGACAAAATGACAGGAAGGATTTGAAACCTGCAGGACCAGAGATTTACAGAAGATTGGAAGAAGTATATGAATTATTTGAAGAGCAACTGTAACCAAGAAATTACGCTAGTAGGACTACAAGAAGTTTTGTAAGGAGAAATATAGGAAGTGTTACAAAGTAGAAAAAGATAGTGATATTGGTTATGAGTTGGAAATGTAATAGGGAAGATAAGAAATGCATACTAAGAGATTAGATTGGAAAATTTTCAGACAGGATTGATGGAAGTAAAAAAAAAATTGAATAAGATGTAAAAGTATGTTTAATTACTGTTGAAAACGATATGTTAAAAAACTAATAAAAAATTATATATATAAAAAAGGAAATGTTGTGGAACGTTATCTTAAATTAGAAAGATTATAGTCCATAAGAAGTGTGAGGTAACATAATCTTGCAGTCTTCACCCACACACAATTTATGGCGTGTGGAGAACGAGCAAAAAGGGGATGGAGGTGACCTCTCTCTCTTCAGTCTATGACATGGAGGGTGGGGCGACGGGACCTTGTGCTTTCAAGTGAATGTATGAAGATACATGAACCACAAAATGGTGCCCCTTCCCTGCCAGGGAAGTGAAGATCAACATGAGGAACAATGGGGGAATAAAGATCTACTCCAGGAACTGCTGTCTCAGTGGATCCTGCCCCCTGAGGCAGTTACTCCACCTTGCCTCATGGGTGGCAAAAGGGTGCTTTAATTCAAATTACCCATCCTATTTTGCTCGATGAACAGTTCTCTCAACTCCCCATGGCTCCTTTTTGCCTCATGGGGCTGCCCGCTCTGGGCTTACAGAACATCTCAAATCATCTCACTATTGGAATTCCACTGCCACTATATAAGATACGGTTATTTCTGAGTGACAATCAATCAATCAAACAAACAAACAAACAATCCAAACTATCTCTGACTGTCTTTGTCACAGCCCAGATACCCTGGCCAAGCATGAAAGGCATTTTGAGCAAGAAAATCTTGTCTCAGGTATACCAACCAATGGTCTCAGGTGTATCAAGAATACAGTATATAAAATAATTAAATCCCCTGTTTAAGCCTCCTCACAACTGTCATGGCTGACTGTACGGACTGTTAACATGAAAGCTTGCCACTCTAAAAGACGTTTGACATGGATGTTTGCTGCAGCTAGGGTTTCAATAGCCCAGCCATAGAAAGCCTTGGGGAAAAATCTACATTTAATTTATGAAATTTATACAGTGCTTGACTGGAGGAAAAAACAAAACCCCTCAAAGCAGATTACATTTGTATTTTCGGTGTGTGTGTGTGTGTAGAAATATACAATTTATGTGTTATCTCTAGAGGGATGGAGGATCCAGAACAATTTTAAGTCATCTGATGGTATTTTATTTCCTGTTCTTCTGACTTAAGAGGCTTGACATTCACCATCCACTCCAGCTTGGGAAATACGGATATCTTGGTTTATATAGGTGTGTTGCCATGCCTTTCCCTCATAATTTATTGTTTGTGTGTGGTATGAGGTAAGGCGCTTTTTGGGTTGTTGGCAATGCTCGCTATGTAACAATAAAAAATAAAAGCATAAATAAAAGCTGGATATTACAGGGTCTTACATGATGCTTTTAATAAATGTCTGGAGACTTAGCATTTTATAACATGTGCTTAAACTTCTATTCCTATCCTGCCCACTCTACCCCCTTCTCCTTTTCCCGCCAAAAACCCAACTGCCGTTAACTGTCACACACACCTGTTCCAACTGTCACCCTTCACCCTCAGCCAATCAGCACACAGCACACGCCAACATTCCATCCCTCTCACACTCATCTTCTGTCTGGTCTATCTAATATTGTTGTAAATAAAAATTGCCCTTTTCCCCTTATGGGGTATCCAAGAGCCCATAGAGAGTCCTTACATAGGTTCCCTATTGGTAGGAGAGAATAACAGAGGCCAACCAGAGAATATTGAGAAGCAGAAAAGCTAGTAAGCTTGATCTTTATTGATCTGCTGCAACAGGGTGCTCCCCTCACACGCAGGAGAGAGGAGGGACCTAGAAAAATGGCAAGCAAGGCCTTATAAAGACTTTTGAAATTGCCACCCTGTAGATCAAGACCACCCCCAGAAACATCATACATACATCACAGAAGGGATGTAACCTAAGACCACCCCTCAGATACATCACACCTACATCCCCCAAAAAGGCAGTCTAAACAGAAATTTGAATGTTTTTCTCCTGTCGTTTATCTCCTGTCTGGCAGGTTACTTGATTGGATTTCCTGGGGAGCCTGGCCATTCTTTTGTAGTGATAAATACTTAGTTCCTGGGCCAGGTCACAGGCTCACACCCTATTCAAACACAGACATACCCTTAAGACAGGATTTGTGAAGGAAAAGACAATGGGGAGGCTTTTCCACTTTGACCTTGCAGAGAAAACATTGCTCAGTTTAGGAATCAAAATGGCTTCAGGTCGGCCTTCCTGTGCTGATCTATGTACGTGCAGTTATGAACATTACCATATATCTAAGACCTCAAAATTCCTATCACAATATATATATTGGAAAGTGGTTTCGACACCGGCCACCATTTTGATTCAGCACACCGACTTTTGACCTGACTTTGCCCTTCTTTTTTGGGGTGGGGGGGGTGTCGGTCTGGCCGCCTCTCGAGATTGCCATTGCCAAACTTGCCACGAGGTTTCCTGACATGGGCATGGCGGACGCTGTAGACGCTTTGATGCGGGTGCCATTTTGAATCAAGATGGCTGACCAAATGAACCCTCATTAAGCATTAGCTCCCCCCCCCACCTAATAAAAAGAATGATGTGTGTCTGGGTCAGATTGAAGCCCTAGCTTGGGGGGGGGGTGTCTCCTTTGTAGGCTCAGACACCCCTCCTCACCAAACTCAGCATGAGGGTTCCTGTCGTCTGAACGCTGGGAGCCATTTTGAATCAAGAGGGCAGAGCAAAATGAGACTTTGGCATTCCCAGTTCCTGAGACCCTGTGAAGTCGCTGAGAGAAAGAACTCTTTCATTTAGCCTATAAGCTCATTTATTTTCTTTTGTTTTAAGTAATGGAAGCAAGGCCTTTTGGGGAAAGGATTATAGCCAAGTGAGAGCACGCTGGTGTTTTGCATGCAGAAGGTTCTCAATAGCATCTTCAGATAGGGTTGGGGAAAATGCCCCGAAGAGACAGTGCTGCCAGTCAGTGTTGACAATATTGAGCTAGATGGACCCCAATGACCTGACTCGGTATAAGGCAACTTCCTGTGTTCCCAAGCTTCTATGTTACACAGAACTCTAGGGTTGCCATACATCCAACATAGCCAGGATTTGACCGTCACAAACAGTGTCTGGGCAGAATTCGCTTTTTAAAAAATGCCCAGGAAAATCCGGACGTATGGCAACCCAAGTTGGAAGTGCAGATTTTAGCTAACAATATGGACTCTAACACTATAGCAATCCAAAGAGGCACAAACAGGGAAGCCTGCTGCCTCCCTTCCTATTCATCGTGGCCCTAGGACCTCTAGCAATCGAACACCAGGCAACCCCGAATATCAGGGGAGTGGAAATAAAAGGTAAAACATATAAACTAGGGCTCCTTGCAGGCCTAATGGTCACGACACCATACCCTATTAATACAGCAATCACCTAGCCAAAGAACTCAACACTTTTGCAGTGGTGTCAGGCCAACAAGTGAAGTTTGCCAAATCTGAGGCAATGTGTTTCAAAAATATATAAAATAAAGATAAAACTCTGTTGTACCAAATTCAGATACCTAGGGGTTCAAATATCCAGAAACCCCAACAAATTATACCTCCATAATTAAAAATCCCCGTGGCGACAAATTAACAAAGACCTGAGGTGATGGAACAATACTAACTTCACTCTCTCATGTAAAATAGCCACGATCAAAATGATCACCCTTCCAAAATTAACCTACCGATTCTCAACCCTTTCATCCCACCATCTACCAAACCATCTTAGTATGTGGCCGAACAAATTACAACCACTCATTTTATCGTACAAAACTTAAAGAACAGGTCTCAGCTACTTGCTCCTCTCAACCTCAGACTGAGGATGGGGAATTCACAATATAGAATACTACTACCTTGGCAACCAAACACGCATCATAACATACATTCTAGGAGACAGTTGGGTCAGTTGGAGTTAGATACAATTGAAAACACCCCTGCTGCATATCCCTTCCTCCAAAACAAGCTGGTAAAAACCTCCCCACAACACTAAATAGGTTCACACTATCCATTTTTAAGGCATGGAAAGAAAAAGTAGGCATATTGTCCCCAACCCCACTAATCTCCTTGGTTTATCGCCCATTATTCCATCACATCACGCAGCACAAAGGCTAAATCACCTAGCAGACATTTACAAGAATAATTGAAGGAGGAGAGGACAGGTTAGGATGTAGCCTTTTTAGCCTCGGGTGAGAGGAGCTTTGCGCCCGGGACGGGGAAAATGGGAGTCAACAGACACTCAAGGAATAGTTTCAGAGAAAAAGCTTTATTTCTACCATCCGGGTGGTAGAAGGAGCAAGTGTGATAGATTCACAAAACAAGCATGAGTTCACAGCCATTTGCACAGAGCAATTTGCACAGTTCCCTCCCCTTTCTCCTCCTCCTCAAGAGTCCTGCCCCATGTTGAGTTTCCTGAGCATGAATAGAAAGCTCCTGTCTTGGGACTCTTTTGGACTCTTGGCGCCCTTCCCAGGAAAGGGGGCGAGAAGCCAAGGGGGTCGAGGAGTCTCGCGGTTCAGCATGTTCAAGATGTGTTACAACCAAATGATTTATAGATTTATAGAACGTAGAGTTGGAAGGGACCACAAGGGCCATCTAGTCCAACCCCCTGCAATGCATAAGATAAGTCAGTTCTCAGGCTTGCTCTTACAGAGTCTATTCATTAGCTTTTTGAAGCTTTCTCGTACTGATAAAAGTAACATTTTGCCTTTGCAACAGCATCTTGTGAAAAAGCAGAGGAAAACTTTAGCTGTGGGTTTTTAGAAGAGAGAAAAGGAATTTTGCAGTTTTGAGGCCGGGGGGGGGGTAACTTACACAGGTTTTAGGGTATCCTTGAAGGAGGAGAGGACAGGTTAGCCGGCTGAGGCCTGGAGAGCGAGAGAGGTCGATGCACACCAATCCCTCTTGCTCTCCAGTCTTTGCTTTGCTGGAGAGGGTCCTGCACAGTTTTCCCTCTCTGCGCAACGCCCCTTCAGCCAAGCGGGAGGAGAAATGGAAGGGGCTCCGTTTCTCCTGCCGCTTCGCTGAAGGGGCGCTGAGCAGAGAGGGGGAGAATGTTTTTTTTTCCTGTTCTCCCCCTCCTATGGTCCGTTGCGTCCTATAGAGCGAAAAATACGGTGATTTCCTTAAGAATAGCTCAAAAATGTATTTTCCCCCCAGAGATTTTGCAAAAAAAGTTCAACGACTTTGGTCAAAACTGGAAAAAAAGCTCAATGAAAAGGATTTCCACTTTTTAAACTATAGAACTCTGAGGAGCAAAGAAAATGTTCTGCACCATTTTCTGTAACCTTTCTTATAACATCCTGTTCACCAACTCTTGGGCTAAGTGTTTTTTGGGTTTGTTCTGGTAACAATGCTACAAACTAAGTTGTTACCTGCATGAGGATCAACCCACCAGCTACGTCCTTTCTCCAATGTTTTTAACATTGCTTTTTATTTTTAAAAAATGTGTTGTTATTTCGTTGCTTGTCACTAGAGCTCCTTGGAGAGGAAAAGCAGGCAGAAATAGATCAAACAACACAATTGCTCTCCTCGCTGTAAGCAACAGGTCACACTCATGGTAGGACCAGCCTTCTCCACTATCTGAGGATGTTTGGACTACAACTCCCATCAGCCCCAGCCAGCATGGGAGCTGTACTCTAAAACATCTGGAGGGGACCAGCTTGGGGTATAAAGTCTGGTAAGACACACAACACATTATGTGCATATATGCCACTGCTAGTTAACTGCAAAATCACACAACATTTTCACCAGTCTTCATTACAGGCAGAACATTTGGTATCAACTCAAACACAGATGTTTTTAAAGGGAACCAGTTTGCGCACATTCAGATGTTGCAGGCACAATCCACGAGGGAGGGCAGCGACTCCATCAGTCCTGCAAGGATTTCACCCAGTCCTTTTTTTCTAATAAAAAATCTTTAGGAGCACTCTCATTTTGACTCAAGAAAATCACCATTTTATAGCTCAAATCGGGGAAAATAAATACAGTAAATGGACAAAAGTACAAAATGTTTAGGGGTATGCATACCCCTGCATCCCCCCAGAAAAAAGCAGTGATTTCACCTGCCCCAGATCAGCTGTCTGAGCGAAGGTATTGGTTGTTGTGGCAGCCCTGCCCTCATGCCCCCCCCCCAAATATATCAGCACCCGCTGTTTTCCCAGATTTCACAAGGGGTGGGGTGTGAAGGAATTCTTTAAGGGAGGATTTGCTCTTCAAGATGCCCAGAATCTGCATAGCCAGAACTATTTGACCCCATTATAAGAACCAGGACTGCTACCTGAGCTTGCTTTCCCCCTCCTCCCTCCCCAACTTTTTTGCCTTGTGTGTTGTGTATTGCAGATTGCAAGCTTGCAGGTAGGAAGTGCCTTTCTTCTGGTTTAGTACACTACTGTAGGAACCTTTTGGCGGAAGGTTTATAAATGCTCTACAGAAATATGGAAGTCTCAATTTCTCACGGCTTACCAAGGTCAAGGATGCACCATGCACCTGGCAATAGCCGCAAAGACACTGCAGCACGTGGATTTATTCTTGTTCATCCCGAGGCCCCTAAAGCTGTATCCAGTGTTGGAGACAGAGCACTGGGGGAACAAGGCTCCTTTAGCCTACTCCAGAGCAGTGGCCATTCTTAAAATTATAAATATGCTCCCTCCACTCTAGTGCATTCAGGCCTATACAAATTGGCTAGGGATGTAAGAAGCTGACTAGCAGTGACTCTCCATAGTTTCAGACATGGAATTTTTCCCTGCCCTACCTGGAGATGTTGCTGGGGATTGAATCTGGGGTCTTCTGCATGCAAAATGGATGTTCTGCCACTATGCTACAGCCCTTCAGGATGTTTTGAGTTAGCCCAGAGTCCTGCGACAAGTTTCTATTGTCATGCTTCAGCCTCAGGACATGCAAAGTAATCAAGAAGAGCATTTCTGCACATGTGCAGTTTGTGTTCCTTTGGTCTTGGTTAAGGGAAGCCTTACTCCCCTCAGCAAGAAGGTACGCAAGCCTCCCCGTTTAAAATAAATAGATTAGGGATAGGAAATAGGCATTTATTCATGCATATTCTGGAAATGCATTGCATCAGCCTGGAAGGAGGTCCCTTCCAAATCTACAATTCTATGAAATGTGGCTGCATTGCTTTGCTGCACAATGCGTAACACACAGACACACTTCACCTGTTCTGTTCAGTGTTCCCAAATCAATTGGATCAGAGTCTCACTTCTGTCTGATCCTTGTTGGATCAGTCCAATAGATCCTGTTCCACTATCCTGTTCTCACAGCAGCCAACCAGATGCCTGGAGGGAAACCCACAAGCAGGATCCAAGCACAAGAGCTCTCTCCCCTCCTGAGGCTTCCAGCAACTGCTATTCAGAAGCCTCAGAAAATAAATTGACAATGTGGCCGGTGTAAGAATGCCTCTGTTCCTCATTCCATCTACAGTCTTGCACAGTGCACAACAGCACTATCCAAATTATGGATCCCTGCAACACAAACATACTCAAAACAAGTGCTCAGACACCCCAATGCACATGCACACACAGGGAAATGTAAGAAGCTGCTCTCTACAGACTATTGGCCTATCTAACTCAGTATTGGCTACACTGACTGGCAGCGCATCTCCAGGGTTTCAGGCAGGGGAAGATCCCAGCCCTATCTGGGATGCTCTGCATGCACTACAGATACTCTACCACTGGGCTACGACCCCCCTCCCAGAACTGATACCATTTTCACGGGGCAAACACCTTTCCGTTGCAAACATCCCAGAAGACACAGACTCAACCCCTCGCCCACTCTTCAGTGAATTTAACTGAGTGCAAGAGAATATAAAACTGTATCATGCAAAGTCCTTGGACCATGCAGATCAGTACTGCCTACAGACTCAGTGCCAGTGGTTTCAAGCAGGAGCTTTTCCTAGCCCTACCTGGAAGATGCCTGGGACGTTCTGCATGCAGAGCAGGATCTCTACCACTGAGTTACAGCATTTCCCAATATATTTTTCTGTATGGCTTTTCGAATTGACATGTTGCCAAGGCAAACTTAATATGGTTATTCCTAATTCATCTCATAGGAACACAGGGATTTGTTTTATACCACATCAGATCACGGAGGTCTATCTAGCTCCATATTGTCCACACTGACTAGCAGAGGCTCCCCTGGATTTCAGCCCTAACTGGAAACACCATTTGGGACTGAACCTGGGACCTTCCGGCAATCCGGCATGCAAAGGGGATGCTCTACCACGGAGCAACTCTGCCACCAGCCTGCTCCATACCCCTTACGATAAGAGGAGGCTTAGGGTTGCTGTTTCAATCAACAAACCCGCAGTGCCAAAATGGGCAGCAGAATGACCAGCTCTCTCTCTCACCCCAGACTAAGAGCGGTGAAATAGCGTGGCCACCCTGCATTAGCCGATCACCCTTGGGCAGGATTTCTCCCTGCACCTTTTAGCCTAAGAGGAAGTGTGTGCGTAACCGTGCACAAAACAGGAACTGGAAAACGGATTAAAGGTTTATAGCCCTAGAATGGAGCAACCACCCTTCCCCTCAAGCCAGCACCCTGAATATGTTCCACAGGAGAGGGGCGCGTTTGCGAAAAGGAATAAAAACAAATGACGGGACGGCCCTCTTACCTTGCCTTTTCACTGGCATCTCGGAGGCAGTTTGTACATGTACAACCTTAATCTCCTAATCTCTCTCCCAAACAGCTGCCAGCTTAAAAGATTTGCAGGACAGATTGCAAACTCTACCCCCTCCCCAAGGGCATTCTGGGAGATGTAGTATTGGTCGGGCCCCTTTTGAAGCCTGCAGCTTGACACATCCCAGATCATAAAAAGTCGGGCGAAAGTTTCACGAAAGGCTTGAGATCCAGGCTTTGGAATTGTTTTCAAAAGGGAGGTTGCTTTAAAAATGTCACGGCCGAGAGTTCCTTTTAGAAATTTTTGTAATGTGACAAGTTACGTCAAGCATACACCAGCTCAATTTCACATGTTTAATAACACTGTTCATAAAACACTTACAATCAGATGGCATCCATAAGTGGGAATGTTGGCAACATTCATTAGTACAGCAGATCCAAAAGGGAAAAAAGTTGCTTGGGATGGCCCACTCCCCCAACATTGCATTTCAACTGTGAGAACTTCAAATTTCCCCCTTCAAATGACTTGGGCGACATCAGACTTAAATTCCAAGACTCTTACTTCCAACAAGTGCCAAACTCCAACCCAATTTTGGCTGAGAAAGAGAGGTAAGCAGTTAACGTGAGCGCTGGGAGGCCAAGATGTGTATGTTATACAACCAAAACTGCATGACTTGGCATTCTGGGTGGGATGAGGGCACTTCTGCTACTTAACTTTACAATCCTTTCCCCCAATGGCTCAAATCTCTTCCACCCCAGGAACGTCACAGAAACTGCCCAGTTGGCAAGACGTGTTTTCCTCTGCCACTATAAACGGTCCCCAGCCCCCTTTTTCTGTAAAAAGCCTTGCAGAATGGGTACTAAAAACCCGTGCTCTGCTCTCCGATGTGCTGCCTTCCACTCTTAATTTGCTGTGTGTGTGTCAGCGACTATTTTTAAATCAACACTTGGAAGATTCAAGACGGATAAAAGGAAATTCTCATTTAACCTAAGTTAAACTGCAGAGTTCGTTCCCACAAGGAGGTAGCGGGTGGCCACAAACTACGATGGCTTTACAGGAGGACAAGACCAACTCCTGGAGGTAAAGGCTATCAAACGGCTGCTAGCCACAATGGTTTATGTTCTAGCTACATGCACGGTTGGAGGCGGTTGCTGGGAGTCACAAAATGGGGCCAGCACTGCTGTTGCATTCAGGCCCTGCCTGCTGGGGCACCTGGTTGGCCACCGTGAGAAAAGGACGTTGGACTAGATGGGCCATTGGCCTGATCCAGCAACCAGGCTCTTCTTATGCTCTAACTGCACTGTCAGAGGAAGTATGCTTTGTTGGGAATCACAAGTGGCAAAAGCATGTTTGCATTCAGGTTCTGCTTCTGGGATTCCCACAGGGGAACCTGGTTGGCCGCTGTGAGAACAGGACACTGGATTAGGTGGGTCTGATCCAGCCGCAGGGCTCTTCTGATGTCAACACGTGCATTACACTGGACAGCTTCTCTGAAAAATCCATCCCACTTCAGCAGCGCTCCAGATTTGTCGATGCAATTTAATAGGTTTTTTTCTCCCGCAGAAAATACAGCAATCAGAGGCAGAGGGCTTTATACACGGCGCTGATTTATAGCTAAACTTTCCAACTCAAGTGGCTCGTGAATTCTGGGACGCCAATAAAATAGGCAAGCAGCTGGATTTAGGAGTCTGGTCCCCTTTTGCAATTCAGAGAATTCTGACCTCAGAATTTATGATAATTGCACTGGGGACGGGAGAAGAGTCTTCGCTAAGGTCACGGTGCACATGCGTGGAGGGGAAGATTTGCAACACTCTCAAAGGAAGCCACATACAGAATTCAAGTGAAAGCCTCTCCCCACTCCTTCAAAATTCTACCTACTACTTGAGCCCAAGAATAGCTGAGATTCCTGCATTGCAGGGGGTTGGACTGGATGACCTTCTGGGTCCCTTCCTACTCTACAATTCTGCGATCATACTCTAGTCTTCACGTACCCTGCCAAAATGCACAGGAGTCCATTAAGGCGTTTATAAAGCAAAGAGGTATATTTCTCTTGGGAGGGGGAATGAGCTACGGACGGTTGACCCCTCCTTTCTGAATCTGCAGGCTCTAATCGTTACATCTGTTAGGGTGGGGGCAAAGAGGGTGTAGGAGACAGCTCCAGGAACGGCTGGCGCGTCTCAGATGCCCAGAGGGTTGTGGGAAACCACCCCTTCGTTCTCCACCAACGCTTTGGAGATGCCCCGGAGGTTCCTGAAGAAGTGGCGCGTGTTGTCAGAACGCAGGGAGGTCAGGTTCTGAGTGATGCGGTCGTAGGCCTGAGTGGGGGAAGAGCGAGAGATGGAGCATAAAAATGGTGGAAGTCTCAGCACACAGTGCCAAGTCTCCACTCTGTTTGATGCGCCACACACACCTTTGCTTAAAGTAATTATTGTGCCTCAGGGTTTGGTTTTTTCTTCCTCCCTCTGGACCCATTTTCCTTTTGTGCTATGACTTTTAAATTGTAATAATAATAATAATAATAATAATAATAATAATAATAATAATTTATTATTTATACCCCACCCATCTGACTGGGTTTCCCCAGCCACTCTGGGCGGCTTCCACAGAGACCAAAAATACACTAAAATGTCACACATTAAAAACTTCCCTGAACAGGGCTGCCTTCAGATGTCTTCTAAAAGTCAGATAGTTGTTTATTTCCTTGACATCTGATGGGAGGGCGTTCCACAGGGCGGGTGCCACTACTGAGAAGGCCCTCTGCCTGGTTCCTTGCAACCTCACTTCTCACAGGGAGGGAGCGAGACAGGCACTGCCTTATAGTTTACATTCATAAGCCACTCAAGGGGTCGTCCAAGAGTGGGATTTTTAAAAAATGCTTTAAATAAATGAGTGATACAATCACAGCCTCAAGAGTGAAGCATGCACAACTGATTTCTGGGCAGAGATCACATAAAACAGGGAGCTACGTTTGGGTCTAAAAAACACAACAGCTGTTCTCATTCAAAGCAAAAACAGGGGAGCTCCTTACCTCAATGCACCAGGTGTCGCAAAGCATCTTCTCATGCTGGGCAGTGGGTTCTCCATGCTCCAGGGACCGGGATGCCCTACCAGGGAAAGTCAGAAAAGGCATGAGAATTTGTTTTGGGGAGGGGAGAAAACTGACCCTAGAGCTCTGCAGAAAGGAGCTTTCTTGAAGGCTGAGATTCCTGCGTTGCAGGGGGTTGGACTAGATGACCCTTGGGTCCCTTCCAACTCTACAATTCCATAGCTGTCAAGTGTCCCTTATTTGAAGGGACAGTCCCTTATTCTAGCGCCATGTCCCGCTGCTGTCCCTTATTGATGGATGTCCCTTAAAGGATGTCCCTTAAATTTCAAAGGAAGCAGCTCCTCTCCCTCCCTCCCTCCCTGCCGGCCAGGGAGGCTCCAACTGTGTTGCTTGGCTGTGTTGCTCACCCAATAAGAAGTCTAAGAACGACTGGGGGGTGGAGCTTGCATGCCTTGTGTGTGGCTAGTTAATGCAAGCTGAGGGGTTTTTTGAATGCTGGGCGCCATTTTGTTGCACGTGCTGCTGCAAACTTTGCAGTGCAAAGCCAGGCCGGGGAGCCATCTTAAGTTGAGGCTGCATAGGCCTTGTGGTGCATGTGATTCAGATTCTATTCAGTGGAACCTCTGGTTACAAAGTTGGTTGGACAGTGTTCTCAAAGCTACCAGCATGAGTTTGACCAGACTGCAGGAGGACAGGAAGACTGGAGGCTGCAGGTCCCTTATTTTGGCTGCTGGTCCCTTATTTTCAAGGCTGCTGGTCCCTTGTTTTCAAATCTGTAAGTTGACAGCTATGCAATTCTAAGATTCTAGGACATGGCCTGCCAATGGGATTTGGGGTGGGGGACTTATCCTCGGGGCAACCAGAAGAGGGGAAGGGTTATAGCTCAGTGGGAGAGCCTATCTGACTGCATGCGGAAGATTCCAGGTTCAATCCCTCATGGCATTGCCAGTGAGGGCTGGTAGAGACTTCCTACCAGAAACTCGGGAAAGTTGCCGTTTCAAAGTCAAGGTGGACAATACAAATGAATCAGTGTGTGTGACTCAGTATATAATAAGGCAACTTCCTATGTTCCTGGAAAATAGGCCTTACCTGGAGAGCACCACAACCATGCCGTACAAATCAATTGCGCTGTCAGCGATGCGTTTCAACACGAATTGTTCATCTGGGATTTGTGGGAAGGGGGGAGAAGAGCAGAGAGACAGAGAGAGAGAAAACATATACCAGCAGTTATACCAGGAAGCCAGAGAGGGGTGGATGGAGATAAGCACAGCAAAAAAAAAACAAAAAACAAAAAAAACCCCAGAGATCCAAGTTCATAGAATCATAGAGTTGGAAGAGACCACAAGGGCCATCGGGTCCAACCCCCTGCCAAGCAGGAAACACCATCAGAGCACTCCTGACATATGGTTGTCAAGCCTCTGCTTAAAGACCTCCAAAGAAGGAGACTCCACCACACTCCTTGGCAGCAAATTCCACTGTCGAACAGCTCTTACTGTCAGGAAGTTCTTCCTAATGTTTAGGTGGAATCTTCTTTCCTGCAGTTTGGATCCATTGCTCCGTGTCCGCTTCTCTGGAGCAGCAGAAAACAACCTTTCTCCCTCCTCTATGTGACATCCTTTTCTATATTTGAACATGGCTATCATATCACCCCTTAACCTCCTCTTTTCCAGGCTAAACATGCCCAGCTCCCTTAGCCGTTCCTCATAAGGCATCGTTTCCAGGCCTTTGACCATTTTGGTTGCCCTCCTCTGGACACGTTCCAGTTTGTCAGTGTCCTTCTTGAACTGTGGCGCCCAGAACTGGACACAGTATTCCAGGTGAGGTCTGACCAGAGCAGAATACAGTGGCACTATTCCTTCCCTTGATCTAGATGCTATACTCCTATTGATGCAGCCCAGAATTGCATTGGCTTTTTTAGCTGCCGCGTCACACTGTTGGCTCATGTCAAGTTTGTGGTCAACCAAGACTCCTAGATCCTTTTCACATGTACTGCTCTCAAGCCAGGTGTCACCCATCTTGTATTTGTGCCTCTCATTTTTTTTGCCCAAGTGCAATACTTGGGCAAAAGTTCCCAGGATCCTGTTCCCAATAGTGGGCAACTGAGTTCTCTTAAGAAGCCACCTCATTCCTGCTGCTCCTGCAAGGAGTCCGTGAAACTAACAGCTCCTCTCCAGTTGCTTACCCTCAATATTTGACAAAAATGCTACTGAATACCAGTTTCTGGAAACCTCAGGAGGGAGAGGGCTCTTATGCTCAGATCCTGCTTGCAGACATTCAAAAGGCATCTGCTTGGAAGGCTGCAGGCAGGACCTGGGTGCATCTGGGTGACCACTGTGAAAACAGGATGCGGGCCAAAGTGGGCCTTGTGGTCTGATCCAGCTGCTGGGCTGTCATTATGCTCTAGCCCCCGCTGCCCTCCTGCAAGTGTAGCTAAAGAATCTGGGATTGTTCATCTCTTTTGTGCTTTAATTTAATGGGATTAAAACTAGCCTTGATGACAGATTTATAGACCCCCTTAAAAAGGTATGGGAATTAGATACTGGCACACAAATTCTTTGCAGGGATTGGGGGGGAAATGTTTCCAGTATTCTTAGGGGAAACTCCTTAAAATTACTACACAGGTGGTCTTGCACTCCTCTGTAAATGTAAAAAATGTTTTCTTCTGTATCATCTAATTGTTGGAGCGGTTGCAATAGACTTGGCAAACTTTTCATTTGTAGTGGAAACTTCAGTTGGTGCAAGATTTTTGGAATATAATTTTGACCGAAATGATAAATATCGCTAGAGAAACTATACTGCATGTTGTCCAAAATTAACATTACTGATTATTTTTGAAGAGACCAATGCAAATATATTGTAAAAAGAACTGATCTTAACGGAAAATTGCCCCAAAACTTACACTGGAAACTTGGCGCTACTCATTCACAGCTATCATAAAGAAAATTATACATAATTTTGAGATTTTGACAAGGACTAGAACCTCCAGACCCCTTTTATATGGTCTGCATCCCTTTATGACATATACAGCGGAACCACCATTTCCATCTGGAACTCTGCTTGATGAACTGATAAAAGTTGATAGTCTTCACTTGGACTTTATTTTAACTCATGTGCAACTGCATTCACTGTACATGCCTATTTTACAGTTTGGCTTTTCCATCTTTTCATCTTTGCCCTGTTGTCACCATTGTTCTCTCTGGTTCACATACATTATCAAATGAAGTAATAATTTGAAAAAACTAACCGAAAGAGCACGGATGGTGCCATTTTGGCTGTTAAAAAAACCACACTCACCAATAATCTTTTTGCCGTGTTTCAGAATCTTCTCTTCTACAACAGCACCAAAAAGATCGATCGCCCGTACTGCCTAAAAAGAAGGAAGAGGTAGAGAATATGGCAGCCAAAAGCCATGCAGAGGAGGCGACTAAGAGTCTCCCTCTTTCTATCAGACACAATTCCAAACACATTTCCCATCATCACATGCTTGGGATGCAGAAGGTCCCAGGTTCAGACCCCAGGTCACCCTTCTCCAGGTTGGGCTGGGAATATCCGCTCCCCCATGCAAAACCCTGGAGAGCCACTGCTGCCAGTCCGTGTAAGCAGTACTGAGCTAGATGGGCCCCAGTGGTCTGCCTCGGTGTAAAAGCAGACATTAAAAACAAGATGCTGTAATAAAATTGTCAAAATATCGATAAAATCCACAGGGTTTTGTTTTTTAAATAAGAATTCATGTCTGAATATGACTAACTCTCTCCAGTTTAGTGCTTAGTTTATTTAGCAAGATTTGTATACTAGTGGCCAAAATTGTGGGAACCTTTTGGAAAAAGTCATGGGACGCAGGTGGCGCTGTGGGTTAAACCACAGAGCCTGGGACTTGCCGATCAGAAGGTCGGCGGTTCAAATCCCCGCGACGGGGTGAGCTCCCATTGCTTGGTCCCTGCTCCTGCCCACCTAGCAGTTCGAAAGCACATCAAAGTGCAAGTAGATAAATAGGTACCGCTCTGGCAGGAAGGTAAACGGCATTTCCGTGCGCTGCTCTGGTTCGCCAGAAGCAGCTTAGTCCTGCTGGCCACATGACCTGGAAGCTGTACGCCGGCTCCCTCGGCCAGTAAAGCAAGATGAGCGCCGCAACCCCAGAGTCGGCCACAACTGGACCTAATGGTCAGGGGTCCCTTTACCTTTACCTTTGGAAAAAGTGTGTTTCCGAGGTTTGATGGCTCAGAACACCACTTTTTTTTTAATAATACCATAAAATTCTATATCAATGGAAAGATAATTTAATGAAGAATGTAATGCAACAAAGTTCAATTATTCTATCAAAAGTTAGAGCCAAATAACCAGAAAAAGGAAGCACAACTTGTTTAGGCTAATATGCAGCTTTCCTTCATTTGAATGTAGCCAATGAACCTGAGTGTTTAGAGAGCCAATCAGGTGTTATGAGCCATCAAACCTTGGAAACAAACTTTTTCCAGAAGGCTTCCACAATTCTGGCTGCTAGTGTATACTGCTGGGGGGGAAATCTCTATGCAGTTTATAAAGTACAGTATTCATCAAAATTAGCTGCATAAGCAAGGCGAAGAGAGAGAGAGAAGTAAATTTGCATTTTGTTACACTGGTTTTGCCAGTGTTGCTTCAGAACCTGTTTCAACATGCTTGCAACTTGCTCTCTAGTATTCATCCTCAAAAATCAATGTAAACCCTCGCCCCACCCCAAAAAAACCCATGTCATTTGAAAAGTGGAATGTAAATTTGTGCAATAAAAAAAATTGCAAAATCCTGCTTGGCTCTCCAAAAGGCAAGTGGAGAACTAGCGTAGAGGTTTAGAGTGCCGGGCTAGGACCTGGGTAAGACCAGGG
This sequence comes from Podarcis siculus, assembly GCA_034642415.1. NCBI lineage: Eukaryota > Metazoa > Chordata > Lepidosauria > Squamata > Lacertidae > Podarcis > Podarcis siculus. The sequence goes on from JAXCMG010000042.1 coordinate 2,791,936, forward strand.
TTCGAATCCCCACTCAGCCACGAAACTCACAGGGTGACCTTGGGGGCCCAGTCACTGCCTCTCTCAGCCTAACCTACATCACAGGGTTGCTGTGGGGTTCAAAATGAGGAGGAGAAGAACCACCTTGAGCAAACTGGAGGAGGAAAAGTTGGGATAGCGATGCAATCGATCAAAGTGCAGAGGATCCAAAAAGATCAGCTGGGTTTGAAATGCCACCACTTACCCGCTCACCGCTGGAGTCCAGACTTGGGTGCACTACGGACTTCAAGGTTATCCCTGTTCCTAAACCGGCTTTCCTGGAAGGGGCAGGAGGAAGACAAAGAGGGCATGATTCTTACGGCAAGTGAAGGTATAGAAAAAAGGAGAGCCCTTAAAATAAAATGCTTTCAGAACGGTGCCTATCAGGAAGGGGGAACAGAGACACACAATGAGAGAATGACTCAAACCAGGACTCCAGACAGGCTTACAAAAATCATGAATGATGTGGAAAGACATACGGAGAGAGAGAAATGGTTCTCTTTCCTCCATCTACTGAAAACTCAAGGCGTTTATAAGGACGACAAAAGGGCGGCTGGAGTTTATTTGTTTCGGTCATGCAACACGTGACTAACTTATGGAACTCACTGCCACAAGGCGGAAGGGGCAGCTGCCACCTGTCCAGATTGCTTTGAGAGAAAATGAGGAAAAAAGAGAGGAGAGGATTAAAACAGATTCATTGGACAAGGAAGAGGCGAAGGAGGGCCTCTTTGTGATGAAAGCTGAATGTGGGGCTTCCATATTCAGAGGCAACGTAACTTCAGATAGCCAGGGCCTGAAGAATCATGGAGTTGAAACGTCCCAAGGAGTCATCTAGTTTAACCCCCTGAAAAGCAGGAATCACAGCTAAATGGGGGGGAGGAACCATTTTATGGCCACATCTCCTCATACGCATCCTCCGGGGTGGCAGGGGAGAGAGATAAATGGTCAAATTAGGTCACATTACTTCGTTTCATTTACTTAAACAGCCCTGGTCAGGTCTGCTAAAAATCCCATTTGTTATATAAATTGGGGGCAACGCATTGCCATGGAAACGGGATAGCAGGAGAAAGGTGATAGCCAGCCTGACAAAAGGGGGCGGGCAGGCCTTTCTTCCCCACTGTCCCCTGGCTGGAGGGGATGTCACTCGAGGTGTCTGCATGTGTGAAAGAGAACAACTGACTTGACAGCTTTTGCAGTCAGAGAGAGAGAGAGAGAGAGAGAGAGAGAGAGAGAGAGAGAGAGAGAGATAGGAAGCTAACAGCACAGCATTGGGGGGGGGGGGGCTGGTCAAGTCCCCCAGAAGCTGGTGGGAAGGCAGCAAACTTGGACACCTAAGTTAAGAGTTGCAGCTTCTCTGCCTATTCTCCCCTGGATACAGTTGTAATTAAAACTGTATGCCACAAAGAATCTGCAGCTATTGTTGTTTATTTAATAAAATTTACAGTGGTACCTCGGGTTAAGTACTTAATTCGTTCCGGAGGTCCGTTCTTAATCTGAAACTGTTCTTAACCTGAAGCACCACTTTAGCTAATGGGGCCTCCTGCTGCTGCCGCGCCGCCAGAGCACGATTTCTGTTCTCATCCTGAAGCAAAGTTCTTAACCTGAAGCACTATTTCTGGGTTAGCAGAGTCTGTAACCTGAAGCGTATGTAACCCGAGGTACCACTGTATACACCGCCTGACAGCAAAAAGCCCTCAAAAAGCTCTTACAGAAAAGGATTTTAAAAAAACAAGTGAGAAAAATTAACAAGAAGGGGTCGATATTGGGGGAAAGGCACTCTCTTAAGTACTTGGGTCCCAAGCCATTTGCGGCTTTATAAGCTAGCATTGCCACCTTGAACTGGGCCTGCCAGCTCACTGGCACCCAGCCCTGTGCTTTTAAAAAAATGGCGGTCCATGGTTCCATCACGTTGTCCCTTAGCAGCCCCATTCTGAGCTAGCCGCAGTCCATCTCCAAGGGCAGCCCCATGTAGAGTCCATTGGAGTAGACCAAACGATAGACCACTACCTCCAGTGGCCTCATTCAAAGGAAACCACCCCAGGGTGTATTGCTGGAACCCCCGAAACGTATTCCCGCTCAGGGATGGGGATATGAACAACTATTGGATGGCTTTAATTCTGTCGTATGCCCACCCCTATCCCATAGCTGTCAACTGTCCCTTATTTGGCGGGACAGTCCCTTATCCCAGCGCCGTGTCCTGCTGCTATCCCTTATTGATGATGTCCCTTAAATTTCCCGGGTTTCAAAGGAACCAGCTCCTCTCCCTCCCTCCCTCCCTCCCAGCCAGGGAGGAGGGAGGCTCCAACTGTGTTGCTTGGCTGCGTTGCTCACCCAATAAGGAGTCTAGGAACGACTGGGGGGTGGAGCTTGCATGCCTTGTGCCAATCAAATCGGCCGCGTTGCCTGGGGACTCGCCTTTGCTCAGCGCTTCCCAGCGGAGAGGGGACGGTGGTTTTCCTTGCTGCATCCCCTTTGCCGGGTTGCTGCGCTGTGGGAACCACCGCTTGAGGCTTCGTTTGGCTGCTGGCTGGGCTTCCTGCCTTTGGCTCAGAAGTTGAACATACCTGTGCCCGGAAAACCCCTTATTTTGGCTGCTGATCCCTTATTTTCGAGGCAGCTGGTCCCTTCTTTTCAAATCTGTAAGTCGACAGCTATGCCCTATCCCTTGGGGGATCCGTACCTGCGGACTCGCTTCCCAACCTCGCTGACAATGAGCCCAGCGTTTCCAAGAGGATTCTTGATGGCGCGCTGCAACCCGCGGAGCTCGTTCCCGACGTTCTGGGGTAGGGAAAGAGGAGAGGAGAGGTCAGCAAGAGGGAGTGGTTATATTGAAAAGTCAGGTGGATTCCAAATTGAAGAAAATATTCCAATTAACATTTGTAAAAAAGCCTGAAGCATTTCTGTTAGGGATTGTAGGAAAAGACCTGCCAAGGAAATTGAAGAACATACCGTATTTTTTGCTCTATAAGACGCACCAGACCATAAGACGCACCTAGTTTTTGGAGGAGGAAAACAAGAAAAAAAATATTCTGAATCTCAGAAGCCAGAACAGCAAGAGGGATCGCTGTGCAGTGAAAGCAGCGATCCCTCTTGCTGTTCTGGCTTCTGGGATAGCTGCGCAGCCTGAATTCGCTCCATAAGACGCACACACATTTCCCCTTACTTTTTAGGAGGGGAAAAAGTGAATCTTATAGAGCAAAAAATACGGAATTTTTGTATGCGACAACGGCGGCCAGAGTCTTAATAGCAGAAGGATGGAAGAAGGAAGAAATCTCGACAAAAGAACAGTGGCAAGAGAAATTGATGGACCATGCGGAACTGGCAAAATTGACATACAAACTGCATGATAAGGACAACTGATTTCAAAGAATGGGAACCTTTTACAAAATACTTAAAGAAACAACAAAATGAACTTGACTCCTTGGAAGGTTTGGAATAAACATACATAAATTTACTATGGATTATATAAAGACAGATAATTTAAGGACCTTTACAATTTTATAATATGCAGAGAATAACATGTGCTGAAAAACCAGAGAGGAGCTGAGGGAAATCCGAGTGGGGGGCGGGAGGGTTGGTTTTCTTTTCTTTTTTTCTTTTTTCTCGGGAGGGGGGAAGGGAAAAATAGGGGCGGGAAATCAGGTTATGTTTTTGATAAATTGTTATGCTGAAATTTTGAATAAAAACTATTCTTATTTTTTTAAAAAGGAAAAGTCAGGTGGATTCCAGGCTTTGCGGGCTCGTAAAAAGGTAGCAAAAATGTGTCTAGACTGCTGTGACATGCTCTAGATAGGGCATCCCTTGGTGATGGCTCGGAAACACCACTTGGTCCAGAATAGCGAAGCCCCCCAGAATACGTGTGTGAGGTCGTAACAAAGCTTATTCTGCAAGATCTGGCTGCCTTTACATTACCAGGCCCAATTTAAGATGCCAATGCGGATGGGAACACTCTTTAATATTTATTGCACCGATATGCCACCTTGGAGGAGACTCTTGAGAGTCCCATGGACTGCAAGAAGATCAAACCTCTCCATTCTGAAGGAAATCAGCCCCGAGTGCTCACTGGAAGGACAGATCCTGAAGCTGAGGCTCCAAGACTTTGGCCACCTCATGAGAAGAGAAGACCCTGATGCTGGGAAAGATGGAGGGCGCAAGGAGAAGGGGACGACGGAGGACGAGATGGTGGGACAGTGTTCTCGAAGCGACCAGCATGAGTCTGACCAAACTGCGGGAGGCAGTGGAAGACAGGAGGGCCTGGCGTGCTCTGGTCCAGGGGGCCATGAAGAGTCAGACACGACTAAACGACTAAACAACAACAACATTCTACCTTCTCTCCCAGGAACTCAAAGCAGCACTGACATGCTTTCCCCCACCCTCACCGAATGCCCACAACAACCCTGTGCGGTAGGCACAGTTGACAGGCAGCGACAGTGGTGGGTTTTGTGTGCCTGTGTTCATTTCCAGGAAGTGGTTCTGGTTCCAGGAACTGTGGCAGCATTTGAACATGTGGTTGCAAAAAGCAGACATAAAAACAACAACAAGAAGAGAAGAGTTTGGATTTGATATCCCGCTTTATCACTACCCGAAGGAGTCTCAAAGCGGCTAACATTCTCCTTTCCCTTCCTCCCCCACAAGCAAAAAAAATTCTGTTTTTAATTTGAAAGGCAAAATTAACCTGCAGAACTTACAGCCACAAGATGTGGCTTCCAAAGATGATTAAGCCACACTCACGGAGGGAGGAGATGTCTGTGAACAGCTATTAGTCACAGCTTAAACACCATTCCTGGATACTAAGCCAACAGGGAGCTGCAAGGTTGTATCATAAGAAATCCACTTTAGCCGTTGGGAACACTGCTTTTACTGTTTTGGATATTAATTTCTGTAAGCTGCTGTTTATAAAGGAGAGTGTGGTCTCTCTTTCTCTCTCTCTATATATATATTAAAAAAATCAACCAAACAAGCAGAAAGAGAGAACGAACGGCTGCCCTCATTCCCTGCCTGTAGGTCTGTCTCCCTGAGGCATCAGGCTGGCTCCTCTGCAAAGAAAGACGCTGGAATAGGTGGGCCTTATTATTCTTATTCTTAAGAAGAAACTCAATACAAAAAGTTAATAAAGATTGGATAATTTCTAAAGAAATAACCTCCTGGCAGACGTAGAATGAATCATGAAATATAAAGAAAGTATATAATAAGATCAGTTGGAAGAAATGGAAACTAAAATAATGATAATGAAATGCGTATAGTTTAACAAAATGTAATATAGCACAATGAAAAGAATCGGAAGTTAAGTGCCAAGGGTGTGTTTGGTGTGCTTAGGTTGTAATATGTGTAGGTTGTACTGGATGTGTTGCATGTACTGTCTAAGTTAAAAGTTATTAATACAATGATACCTCGGGTTACAGTCGCTTCAGGTTGCGTTTTTTCGGACGCGCCAAAACCCGGAAGTACCAGAACGGATGGCGGTCGTGCATGTGCAGAAGCACTAAATCACGCTTTGCGCATGCGCAGAAGCACCAAATTGCAACCCGCACATGCGCAGACGCACCACTGCGGGTTGCAAACGCTGCGGGTTGCAAACGTGCATCCCGCACGGATCACGTTCGCAACCCGAGTGTCCACTGTAATGTGCAAACTGATCTTAATTGATGTATAATAAAATTTAAAAAAAAATGTTTTAAAGGAATAGATGGGCCTTAGGCCTGATCCAACAGAGCTCTTCCAATGTTCTCATCAATGGCTGAAAGCCACGGGGGCAAGACAGAAGCTCCCCCTCCCGCCTTAAAAAACACTGCACTCTTTCCTCTCCTCCTCCCCAGATTCCGACCCACAGACATACATTCCCAACAACCCACCTGAAATCCATTGAGCGCGACAAACAGCCGCAGGATGTCATTGGTTCCCTCAAAGATCCGGAACACTCTCAAGTCACGCAGCACACGTTCCACTCCGGCATCCTGCAGCAGAGCGGGAAGAGAAGGAGAGGAGGGGGTCAAGGTGGACAGAACCAGGATCCCCCCAGCGGTTCTGACCTTAACATGGGGGGCTTTCAATCCAAGGGTGTGGATGGCCCAGAGTCCTGGGCAAGGCAAGTTCAAAATCAAGAGCCTGAGCATGAACAGGACAGATTCGGGGCGAGATGAAGGAAAGAGAGCTCCTTCACGCAGTGCATAAACTCTGGAACTCCCTGCCACAGGATGGCCACCAACCTAGAGGATGGAGGAGAGGGTTGTGTACGTTGTGCCTCCACATTCAAAAGCAGCCATGCTTCTGAATCCTAGTAATCATACCCAGCCTTTGTCCATCTCCTATTTGGGGACAGGAAGTTGCTTTTGGCTTAATAATAATAATAATAATAATTTTTAAAATTTATATCCCGCTCTCCCCAGCCAAAGCCGGGCTCAGGGCGGCTAACAACAATAAAATAATACAACATTCTAAAATCATTTCATTATAAAATTAATTCAAATCAAATTGATGGCAACCATTGGGCTAGAGTTCCGTGAGGATTACCAAAGGAGGGGGTCAGGCTGTGCCTTGGCCAAAGGTCTGGTGGAACAGCTCCGTCTTGCAGGCCCTGCGGAAAGATGTCAAGTCCCGCAGGGCCCTGGTCTCTAGTGACAGAGTGTTCCACCAGATCGGGGCCACAGCCGAAAAAGCCCTGGCTCTAGTTGAGGCCAGCCTAGCCTCTCTGTGGCCCGGGATCTCCAAGATGTTTTTGTTTGAAGACCGTAAGGTCCTCCGTGGGACATACCAGGAGAGGCGGTCTCGTAGGTACGAGGGTCCTAGGCCGTATAGGGCCTTAAAGGTTAAAACCAGCACCTTGAACCTGATCCTGTACTCCACCGGGAGCCAGTGCAGCTGGTATATCACCGGGTGAATGTGATCTTGCAGCGAGGACCCCGTAAGGAGTCTCGCTGCAGCATTCTGCAGAGTCGCAAGGCCAGGTTTCATTCATTTCAGAAAGGAAAATATGGGGCTGAGCCACAAAGGCCAAGTTTTGGAAGGATTTCAGTCCTGGCAGGCTGGACTGCTGGTTTTCCAAGTCTTGGAAAATTGCTTTGCTTGGGGGGGGGGGAACACACAGAGAAACAAATTCAAGGTGTCCGAGAGCACTCGAAATTAGTTTCTTCACCACTTGGTTTAATTTTATTTCAGATACAGAGGTCAGGAATGTCAGGTCCCGTGGGTTCATGCAAATATCTGGATTTAGCGTCCCTTAGAGTTATCTTTTGTCTCCTTTTCGAAATAATTTATAGTTGTAATTACAACCCAACCTCTCTCTCCTTTGCCCATTCCTTGATTTCTTATCAATTCAGTAAATTACAAAGCCGTGTTTTCATTTCTTCTCTTTGTATTTTCCTGTCTGTTGTTATTTAATTTATTTCATAAATTTATACAATGCTCGATTGTTTAAAAAATAAAATAATCAACCTCAAAGCGGTACACAAAGAGAATAAAACGAAAAGTAGCAGTAAAAACAGCTCCTTAAAAGCACTCAGAAGATTAAATCAGCAATAAAGTGAAAGCAGATTAAAACATACACCAACGTTCTACGTGTCTGGGCAGGCTTGTCCAAAGAAAAACGTTTGTAGCAGGCGATGAAAAGAGTACAGGGAAAGGAGCATGCCTGATGTCAACAGACAGAGAGTTCCTGTGCGTAGGTGCTGCCACGCTAAAAAAATGATATTTTTTTACGAATGAGGAAAGGGTATCATTTTGGTACCTGGAATACTGCCAGTTCCATAGATCAAAGTGGTCAAATGGGCATATAGGTGATAATAATAATAATAATAATAATAATAATAATAATAATAATAATAATTTATTATTTGTACCCCGCCCATCTGGCTGGGTTTCCCCAGTCACTCTGGGCGGCTTCCACAAAGACCAAAAATACACTACTATGTCATACATTAAAAACTTCCCTGAACAGGGCTGCCTTCAGATGTCTTTTAAAGAGAAGATAGCTGCTTATTTCCTTGACATCTGGTGGGAGGGCATTCCACAGGGCAGGCGCCACCACCGAGAAGGCCCTCTGCCTGGTTCCCTGTAACCTCACTTCTCGCAATGAGGGAACCGCCAGAAGGCCCTCGGAGCTGGACCTCAGTGTCCGGGCAGAACGATGGGGGTGGAGATGCTCCTTCAGGTATACTGGACCGAGGCCGTTTAGGGCTTTAAAGGTCAACACCAACACTTTGACAATCTTTGGTACAACAATCTTTCAGGTACAGTGGTACCTCGCAAGACGAATGCCTCGCAAGACGAAAAACTCGTAAGACGAAAGTGTTTTCCGTTTTTTGAGTCGCTTCATAAGACGAAGTTCCCTATGGGCTTGCTTCGCAAGACGAAAACGTCTTGCGAGTTCTTGCGAGTTTGTTTCCTTTTTCTTAAAGCCGCTAAGTACCGTTAATAGCCGTGCTTCGCAAGACGATAAATCCGCAAGACGAAGAAACTCGCAGAACGAATTAATTTCGTCTTGCGAGGCACCACTGTATTTGCTCACCGTTATTAAAAAAAGGGGGGGAATCATTTTGGAAAGGAAAAGGGAATGAAAACCTGGAACTACAAAGAATGTGGATGACAATTGTTGTTTTTGAGCAGGGGGTGGTGGTGGTGGTGGTGATTTCTCCCAATTGACTCACCTTCATGAAGCCCATTCCGCCCATGACCTGGATGCACTCGTCTGCAACAGTCCAAGCCGCCTCCTGGGCAAGACAAAAGGGAAAGAGGGGGAAATGACTCAGTCTTCTCAGGCTGTAAAATGGGCGCACTGAAACACCAACAGCAGCAGCAGCCGCCAAGGGAGATTGTCAAAACAGAGGAGACTTTGCCCGTTGAAACAGGGATGCAGGCAAACAGGTGACCGACAGACAAGGGGGCAAGGCCACCTTCCCCATTTCCCACCAGGCCCCTTTCTCACCGAGCCAAAGATTTTGCTGATGGCAGCCTCGATCTGGAAGTCGGTGGCACCCTGGTCCATATTCGCGCTGATCATGTATGCCATGGACTAAAGGGAAGAGGAAAAGAGCCAAGAGAGTGAGATTCTGCTTCAGGGGTCAGCAAACTTTTCCAGCAGGGAGCCGGGTCCACTGTCTCTCAGACCTTGTGGGGGGCCGGACTATATTTTTTTTTGGAGGAGGGGGAAATGAACAAATAACCCACAAATAACCCAGAGATGCATTTTAAATAAAAGCACACGTTCTACTCATGTAAAAACACCAGGCAGGCCCCACAAATACAGTGGTACCTCGGGTTAAGTACTTAATTCATTCCGGAGGTCCATTCTTAACCTGAAACTGTTCTTAACCTGAAGCACCACTTTTGCTAATGGGGCCTCCTGCTGCCATTGCACCGCCACTGCACGATTTCTGTTCTTATCCTGAAGCAAAGTTCTTAACCTGAAGCATTATTTCTGGGTTAGTGGAGTCTGTAACTTCAAGCGTATGTAACCTGAAGCGTATGTAACCTGAAGCGTATGTAACCCGAGGTACCACTGTAACCCAGAGATGCATTTTAAATAAAAGGGCACATGTCTACTCATGTAAAAACACACTGATTCCCGGACCATCCGCAGGCTGGATTTAGAAGGCGACTGGGCCGGATCCGGCCCCCGGGCCTTAGTTTGCCTACCCACGCTCTGCTCCATCACTGTCCTGAAAAAGTCTGCGTCGTAACAGGATGCGCTGAAACTAACAGCTTCTGGGTGCGTCCTGTTAATTTCACCTTTCAGTTTACAACCCTTTGGGGAATTCAGTTGCACTCATCCCCGCCCCCCCCGGTTGGCCACTGTGAGAACAGGAAACTGGGCTAGATGGGCTTTGGCCTGATCCCGCTGCAGGGATCCTCCTGACGTTGTTCTCAAGTTCCTAGCCCTTAAGAAGCAAAGATTTAAAGGCGCGTTGCCAGGCTGGGGGAAGGTGGCGGGTCAGGACGGGCTGCAGTCGGGGGCTTTGGTGCTGAGCAGTGCGCTTTTTCGGCACACCACAGCAGTTGGTGCGTCGCTGCCCCAACCCGATGCACCAGATCACTTTCGCCTTTGCCCTCACCTCTGTCACGTACTGTAGAACTGCCATGCGAGCCAGTTTCTCCTGAATTCCCTCGAAGTTGTGGATTTTGTCTCCAAACTGGGTCCTGTTTGCAGCGTAGTTCACCTTTTTGGATGATGATGATGATGATGATGATAATAATAATAATAATAATAATTTATTTATACCCCGCCCTCCCCGGCCAAGACCGGGCTCAGGGCACCTAACACTGAATATAAATATAGTAAAAACATTTTTTAAAAAAATTTAAAATATAAGTTAGAATACAGTTTAAAATGCAGCTTAAAATGCAGCCTCATTTTAGTGGTAGCCTATAGATCAAAGCCATAAGGGGTAAAGGTAAAGGGACCCCTGACCGTTAAGTCCAGTAGTGAACAACTCTGGGGTTGCGGCGCTCATCTCGCTTTACTGGCCGAGGGAGCCGGCGTCCAGCTTCCGGGTTATGTGGCCAGCAGGACTAAGCAACTTCTGGCGAACCAGAGCAGCGCACGGAAACACCGTTTTCCTTCCCGCCAGAGTGGTACCTATTTATCTACTTGCACTTTGAGGTGCTTTCGAACTGCTAGGTGGGCAGGAGCAGGGACCGAGCAACGGGAGCTCACCCCGTCATGGGGATTCGAACCGCCGACCTTCTGATTGGCAGGTCCTCGGCTCTGTGGTTTAACCCACAGCGCCACCCGTGTCCCCCAGCAGATATAAGAACACGCTAAAACATCAAGCATTAAAAAAATTGGAAAGGGGGCAGGTCCCCTTCCAACTCAACAAACCAAAGGTACTATGAGACTTCACTCACCGCTTTGCTGATCAGCCCCCGCATGGTGCCGGCCGTGGCGGCGGCCATGCCAAACCGCCCGTTGTTCAGGATATTCATGGCCACCTTGAACCCAGAGCCGGGGGCCCCTATGACATTCTCGACAGGGACCCGGCACCCGTCAAAGTGGACCTCGGCAGTGTTGGACGCTTTGATGCCCATCTTCTTCTCTGGTGGTCCGCTGGAGGGGGGTGAGATATATACCGTATTTTTCCCGTGTATAACACGCCCGTGTGTATAAGACGACCCCTATTTTTGGGTACTCCAAATTAATAAAATGGGGGGAGATTGCCCAGAGTTGTTAAGCTTTTTGGGGGGATGATTGGCCAGGGTTGCTGAGCTTTTGGGGGGGGAATTGCCAGTCCCCCCTATGCACTATGTATAAGACAATCCCCAATTTTAAACCTAAAAAAATACAGTCTTATACACGGAAAAAAACAGTAAATGCATTTAACCTTTAAATGCCTGCAGGAAATTTTTCTACGTCACCAAGCACTGACGAGTAAGGAAGCACCTTCCTTTAATAAGTTACTGGAGAGTCCCCAATTTTAAATGTTCGTGTATGCATCATTTGCAGGCATTCTTGTAAATTCCCCATTTTTTTAATGCAGAAGCTTCCAAGTTCAATCTCCAGGGAGCAGAGCCAGGAAATCTCTCCTCCTGTGTGTGGCCTGAGATTCTGGAGAGCAGCTGCCAGCCTGAGCAGGCAATACTGGCCCGGGGGGAGGAATAAGCCGGAGCTGGAACGAGGTGGCTTGTGCCGATCCTACTCACTGCGTGACGCCCCCAAAGGCTCGCTCCACGATGAAGGCCGTGATCTTGTCCTTCACTTCCCCAGTCACCTCGTCCTTTATCTTCGTTCTTGCGAAAACGGTAAATATATCTGCAAGGCCGCCATTGCTGCAAGAGATTTGCCGGTCAGGATTCGGGGGGGGGGGGTTAGTGCTTGTAACTGCAGGACCACAGGCAAGCCCCCAACCTCACATTTGAAGGTCTATATTAATATATTTGTGGGTGCCCACTCCATCTGGGATGAATGGCTATGAGAGAGAGAGGGAGCGAGCCCCTTTTGCGGTCACCCTCCCATTCTGGAATTCTCTCCCCAGGAAGTCCCACCTGACACCTTCCTTATTGTTCTTTTTTGTCACCAGAACTTTTTTTTTAAAAAAAGATTCTTTAGATGATAACAGTAATAATAATTTATTATTTATACCCAGCCCATCTGGCTGAGTTTCCCCAGCCACTCTGGGCGGCTTCCAATCAAGTGTTAAAAACAGTACAGCATTAAATATTAAAAACTTCCCTGAACAGGGCTGCTTTCAGATGTCTTTTAAAGAGAAGATAGCTACTTATTTCCTTGACATCTGGTGGGAGGGCGTTCCACAGAGCGGGGGCCACCACAGAGAAGGCCCTCTGTCTGGTTCCCTGTAACTTGGCTTCTCACAGTGAGGGAACCACCAGAAGGCCCTCGGAGCTGGACCTCCGTGTCCGGGCAGAACGATGGGGGTGGAGACGCTCCTTCAGGTCTACTGGGCCTTTGAGGGCATTTAGGGTTTTCAAGGTCAGCACCAACACTTTGAATTGTGCTCGGAAACGTACTGGGATCCAGTGTAGGTCTTTCAGGACCGGTGTTATGTGGTATCGGCAGCCGTCACCAGTCTAGCTGCCGCATTCTGGATTAGTTGCAGTTTCCGGGTCACCTTCAAAGGTAGCCCCTGGTAGAGCGCATTGCAGTAGTCCAAGCGAGAGATAACCAGAGCTTGTACCACTCTGGCGAGACAGTCTGTGGGCAGGGAGGGTCTCATCCTGCGTACCAGATGGAGCTGGTGGACAGCCGCCCGGGACACAGAACTGACCTGCGCCTCCATGGACAGCTGTGAGTCCAAAATGACTCCCAGGCTGCGCACCTGGTCCTTCGGGGGCACAGTTACCCCATTCAGGACCAGGGAATACCATTTTAAACTTCCTAAACCAGGCATGGCCAAGCTCGGCCCTCCAGCTGTTTGGGGACTACAGCTCCCATCATCCCTGACCCCTGAGTCCTGTTAGCTAGGGGTGATGGGAGTTGTAGTCCCAAAACAGCTGGAGGGCCGAGTTTGGCCATGCCTGTCCTAAACTAACACACACAAACAGTTTGGCAGCTTTTAACTTATGGTGGTTTTTCACATCCTGACATTTATTTTTTATTATTATTTTTTTGGGGGGGACATATTTAATTTTGATTTGATACCTGCATTCCGTGCTTTTGCAACAACACACGTCGAGCTCAAAGAGGCTCACAACAACACAGGTTGCGGGGGGGGGGGGGGGATTGCAAGCATTGGAATATCAAACACAGCAGTATACAAAGGAAGCAAACCGGGGGGGGGGGGGGGTCGTTAAAAAATAATTAATACAAGTCAGTGGATATCATAGTCATTCGATAACATTCCTTTTTAACCAGACCTTTGGTTGTCCTGATCAACATCCCATACCCTTTTAAAATGTGGCTCTTTTGGGGGGGTGTATTATTGGGTCATTGCTTTTATTTTTATTTTTCACAATGTGATCTTTTTACGTGAACTGCCCTGAGACCTCAGGGTATAGGGCAGTATATAAATTCAATTAAATAATAATAGTAGTAATATATTGGATTGATCTTTATTACGGCCATTGGCCCGTCACACGACAGTTTCCCATACCACCATAATGTACTTGAACCTCCAAATTTTAAACCGCCAAAACTTACAAAAAAACAGACAAGAACCAAAGCAAAACAAAACGAAAGACCAACATCATACATTACATATTTGTAACATAGACATCGCCCTCTGCTCATAAATTAATAGAAGACATCAATGGTGATATCACCTAATTACATCCTAAAACATAGATCATGGTTTAAAGGGAGTAGTAATATATGATCTAAAGCAGCAGTATAAAAAATATCCAAAATATACTGAGGAAGGGGGTGTTTTCCAAAGAGAAGTGCGGCAGGTTCAAGGCTCTTTTTGGTGAAATCTCTGCTCCAAGGTGGGTGGCAACCACTCCCCCCACCCTGCCCCAATCCGTGCCGCCTCCTTCTCCTCTACCTACCCACCCAGGCTGGCCCCCAACTCACCTGATCCAAATCTTGCTCCCGTTGAGAGTGTAGTAAGTGCCGCAGGGGCTGAGCTCAGCGGTGGATCGGATGGAAGCTGCGTCCGAGCCGCTAGTGGGCTCCGTCAGGCAGTACGCAGCAATGGTCTCACCTGTAGGGTTTTATTTTATTTTTTAAAAAAGAGGGTCGTCATGGGAAGACAGAGGCACCCAAAATACGCACAGCCACCTTTGCCTACAAGGTCTGAAGCGGTTGCCAAGTTTTATGCAATATAAGCATGCCTCAACCCTCGTGATGCAAATAACACAACCCGGATGGAAAGAAGAAACAATCCCGACCGGGGAAGAACGACAAACCAAGTTGACGGACTGTGCCGAAATGGCCAAATTAACTGGAAAGCTCAGGAACCAAAAAGACAAGAACTTTAAAAAAAGAATGGGGGGAAAATGTATATAATTTATTTAGGAGACCATTGTAAGCAGATGAAAACACTAGCAGGATTTTAATCTCACTTGCAAGGTAACAAAGACTATGAACACTTTAGTCCAGTGGTTAGCAAACTTTTTTAGCAGGGGGCCGGGTCCACTGCTCCTCAGACCTTGTGGGGGGGATAGACTATATTTTGAAGGGGGGGAGAACGAATTCCTATGCCCCACAAATAACCCAGAGATGCATTTTAAATAAAAGCACATGTTCTACTCATGTAAAAACACCAGGCAGGCCCTACAAATAACCCAGAGATGCATTTTAAAGAAAAGGGCACATTTTTACTCATGTAAAAACACGCCGATTCCTGGACAGTCCACGGGCCGTATTCAGAAGGTGATTGGGCCAGATCCGGCCCCCCGGGCCTTCGTTTGCCTGCCCATGATTTAGATGGATAAAAAATGTGGATAACGGACTGATATGCAGATGTAAATATTGACACTAGGACCCATGGAGGGGAGGCAGTCATGAGATTCAGAGAGATCTCGCTACAGCCATACCTCGGGTTGCAAACACTGCGGGTTGCGTGTTTTCAGGTTGCGGACTGCGGCGAACCCAGAATTACTGGAATGGGTTACTTCCGGGTTCTGGCGCTCAGTTGCGAACGTGCCTCCCGCAAGGATCACGTTCGCAACCAGAGTAGTATGACTGTATATGGATTTTGTTGTAAGTTTATTTCAAAAAATAAAAATAGTAACACAACCCATCCTCGTGCACACACAAAAAACACACAAACACCATGATGAAAGGGAATTTAGGCAGCTGAATGGCCCCGCTGGGATGTTGGGCGGCGAAAGGGGGAACTTGTCAAGCGAGGAACCTTTGAAGCAGGGATTCGCGCAGCAGGAGGGACCGTGTTGCAGGGTGCACCTCCCTCCCTCAACTTCCTTCCTTTGCCCCTTATTCTGCCCCTCTCCTCCCCATCGCCTGCCACCGGTTATGATGTCTCTGCCCCTCAGCTCCCCACCCCCCACAAGGCCACGACCCCTTACCTGTTGCCAGTTTGGGGAGGTACTTTTCCTTCTGCTCCTTGGTGCCATAGAGGAGGATGCCTTTAAACCCGATCGACTGGTGGGCCCCCAAGGTGATGCCCACCCCCAGGTCGTGCATGCCGACGAGCTCCACCATTCGCGCATACTGCGGTGGGAAGAGAGAAAAAGAAGGGGTGTCAGCCGCGAAGCATTCAAAGCTCTCTCTCTCGCCTCTGAGCATGGACAGAGCACATTTTTCTCAGTGGCGAGAAAGCTCAGCCTTCCTCAAAGCAGGAAAGCCACCCCCATCCCCGAAAGGACAATGCCTGAGAACATTCCATGACATCACAGCAACCTGACCAATGGCTGCACAGAGCAGCAGGAAATCCCTCTAAGCTCACAAACCTCCATGTCGTTTCCTTCCTAGGCTGGTAGCGTTTAGGGGAAGGATGAGGGGGTGCCAGCCCTCGAGCCTCACCTGGGTGTTGCTGAGCCCCAGCCCCCCCGAGGTCGACGGGGATTTGCAAGCCAAAAGCTCCGAGCTCCTTGAGGCCTTCCATGGTCTTGTCCTCCACTTTCTCCAGCGCATCATTTTTGGCCGGGTCGTTCACCTCCTGGTGGAGAGAGGGAGGGAGGAAGAATCAGATGATGGGGAAAGTGTCTATTTAAACCAGGGGCCAGCAAACTTTTTCAGCAGGGGGCCGGTCCACCGGCCCTCAGACCTTGTGGGGGCCCAGACTATATTTTGGGGGGGAGGAAATAAACGAATTCTTATACCCCACAAATAACCCACAGATGCATTTTAAATAAAGGGACACATTCTACTCATGTAAAAACACACTGATTCCTGGACCTTCTGCAAGCCGGATTTAGAAGGCGATTGGGCCGGATCCAGCCCAAGTTTGCCTATCTGTGTTTTAAACCCATTCTGCGTTTCCCCTTACTGTTGGGAATGTGTCCCCCAAGGTTCAGCCAAAACCTGCCATTTCTCCGCAGTTCCCACCCACATAATTCTGGCCCTGCCCTAAGAAATTATTATTATTATTATTAAGACAGATGCCATTCTGGGAGTCCTCACCTCAAAGAACCGAGAGACGGGTCCCACCAGCTCTTTCAGTGTCTGGGCTTGATCTTCATTTAGAACTGTAATAAGAGAAGGGAAGGGAAACATTAGCATCTGCGTTGAGCCTTCCTCCTAGCAAGCTGCTTTTCCAAACCCCAACATGCACCTTGCAGCGGAACCGATTTGAATTTCCTTGCCTCCTCCTGCTTTTTAGACTCTCCAAGCTTTTCCCGTCTGAGACGGCTGGCTGCATTCTCTTAACTGTACACCATTGTTTTGAATATTCGTTTGGAAGCCGCCCAGAGTGGCTGGGGAAACCCAGCCAGATGGGTGGGGTATAAAATTATTATTATTAAGGAAGAGGGGGCAACTTAGCCCGGCACTCCTAGAGTTGGCCTTTCCTATCCTCAGCCAACGTTCTTAAGACTTAAAACGCAAACCCACAGACCTCCCTCTGCCTTGGCCTTTACGGAAGAAGGAAGCGAGATTAAGAAATTTGTTTGTCTAGGACAGCGGTCAGCAAACTTTTTCAGCAGGGGGCCGGTCCACTGTTCCTTAGACCTTGTGGGGGCTGGACTATATTTTGGGGGGGGGGGATGAATGAATTCCTATGCCCCACAAATAAAACAGAGATACATTCTACTCATGTAAAAACACGCTGATTCCCGGACCGTCCGCAGGCCGGATTGAGAAGGCAATTGGGCCGGATTTGGGCCTAAGTTTGCCTACCCATGGGACGCAGGTGGCGCTGTGGATTAAACCACAGAGCCTAGGACTTGCCGATCAGAAGGTTGGGGGTTCGAATCCCCGCAACGGGGTGAGCTCCCGTTGCTCAGTCCCTGCTCCTGCCAACCTAGCAGTTCAAAGGCACGTCAAAGTGCAAGTAGATAAATAGATACCGCTCCAGCGGGAAGGTAAACGGTGTTTCCGTGCGCTGCTCTGGTTCGCCAGAAGCGGCTTAGTCATGCTGGCCACATGACTCGGAAGCTGTACACCGGCTCCCTCGGCCCATAAAGCGAGATGAGCGCCGCAACCCCAGAGTTGGTCATGACTGGACCTGATGGTCAGGGGTCCCCTTACCTTTACCTTTGCCTACCCATGGTCTCTAGGACTAGGTCAGGCACCCCCAACTTGCGGCCCTCCAGATGTTTTGGCCTACAACTCCCATGATCCCTAGCTAACAGGACCAGTGGTCAGGGATGATGGGAATTGTAGTCCAAAACATCTGGAGGGCCAAAGGTTGGGGATGCCTGGACTAGGTCAAACATGCGCCGCTGATTAAAGTGTGTAGTCCTCAGGAGGAAAGTACAGGAAATGAGGCAGACCCAGGACTCAAAATGAAGGGGGGTTTGGGCTGGGTTTCTGGCAGGTGTATGAATTGTTATTATAATAATTTTATTATTTGCATTTCCTTTCCTTCTGTATATAATTTTATTAAGTTTTCAGTTTTACCATTTAAAATACCCATTTTACATCCTTAAGATACCAATGATGTCCCTTCTTCTCTTTCCATGGTTCATTTTACATATCACAAATCCCTGCATATTTTACAAGAACGACACCATTCAGTATTCCATTATTGCATCCATCAGAACTGATTTAGACTGTTGAATTTATCTTAATACTGCCAGCGTTTTCAGCTGTACACAATTATTTCCCATACAGTTAATAAACATTTTCCAGTCTTCTTTAAACGTATCTTCTTGTTGTTCTCTCATTCTATATGTCTGCAAGCTGGGCATATTCTGTCAACTTAATTTGCCATTCTTCTTTGGTTGGGACCTCGCTCGTTTTCCATTTTGGGGCTAACAAAACACGGGCCGCAATAGTGGCATACATAAA
The DNA here is from genome assembly GCA_034642415.1 of Podarcis siculus. Taxonomy (NCBI): domain Eukaryota; kingdom Metazoa; phylum Chordata; class Lepidosauria; order Squamata; family Lacertidae; genus Podarcis; species Podarcis siculus. The sequence continues at coordinate 2,810,252 of JAXCMG010000042.1, forward strand.
TAACCTTTTTTGACACCTGGGAATTTCAGTCTGAAAGGACTCTGGGTTTGTTTGGAAAGTACTTTTAAACATTTTTTTCAATTCATTATGTGTCATTTCCCAATACAGTGGTACCTCAGGTTAAGTACTTAATCCGTTCCGGAGGTCCGTTCTTAACCTGAAACTGTTCTTAACCTGAAGCACCACTTTAGCTAATGGGGCCTCCTGGTGCCGCCGCGCTACCAGAGCACGATTTCTGTTCTCATCCTGAAACAAAGTTCTTAACCTGAAGCACTATTTCTGGGCTAGCGGAGTCTGTAACCTGAAGCGAATGTAACCCAAGGTACCACTGTATTATTATTTACATGCTGCCCATCTAACTGGGTTACCCAGCCACTCTGGGCAGCTTCCAAGAAACTAAAACACAGTAAGACATCAAACATTAAATCCCTCCAACCCATCACCTCTCCAAGCCCCTGGTGTTTACCTGAAGGATAAGGGAAGACTTGTTCTGTGTTGACCTGGCCCTTGAACATCCCAACGGCAAATGACTTTGACTCCTGGATGGAGAACAAGAGGAAGAGTTGCAACACCTGGGGCTTTTTAAATTTAGAGAGCCGCCATGACGAATTCGCTAAAATCATGCATATCCCAGAGAAAGCGACAAATGTTTTCTCCCTCTCTCACAGCACTAGAAGCTGAATGTTGGAGGTATTCAGGACAGATTAAAAAGGAAGCCCTTTGGTACACGATGCATAGAAACTCTGGAACTCCCCGCCACAGGAGGGAAGGACGGCAGCCAACATGGAAGCCTTTAAAGATGGATTAGACCAACTCAAGTCCTCCACAACTAGTCAGGAGGGCTCTGGAGGCAGTAATACCGTATTTTTCGCTCCATAAGACGCACCTCGTTTTTAGAGGAGGAAAACAAGAAAAAAAATATTCTGAACGAAACAGTGGATGTATGGTTTTTGTGGTTCATGCTATGGCCACAGACTTGTGATTTGACGGTGAGTTTGGGGTAGTCCAATGCAAAAATCCTGAGGATCCATGTGGACCTGTGCTTTGTAACCATGTTTTTGCACCATTGCGGCCCCATGAAACAGTGGGTGCGTGGTTTTTTTGGTGCAGGCTGTAGCCATGGACATGCCATGTGATCTGATGGTGAATTTGGGATGACCCAATGCAAAAATCCTGAGGATCCATGGGCTTTTACCTCCCTCCTCCCAGGCAGCCTCCGCTAGCGTCCCTTATCTCCCTCCCGATCCCACCGATCAGCTGCTTCCTTTCAACACTCCCTTCCCCCTTATTTGCCTTTGTGTCTTTTCCTTAGCTGGAGCAGTTTTTTGCTCCTTCTTTTCTTCTAATTTCTCTCCTTATTGCTTTAGTCTTCCTGTTTCCCCCCTTTGCAAGTTTGCTGTCTTTACCTCCCCCCTCCCAAGCAGCCTCCTTTATCTCTAGCCTCCCTTATCTCTCCCCGAACCGATCAGCGGCTTTGTTTCAACACCCACTTCCCTCTTTAAAAAAAAAAAACATGACCTGCTTTTTGCCCCTGGGCAATTTGGCTCCAGGGACCACACATTCGCTCCATAAGACGCACAGAATTTTCCTCTTCCTTTTTAGGAAGGAAAAAGTGCGTCTTATGGAGCGAAAAATACAGTACTTCTCAATATTGGTCGCTGGGGTGAGAAAATGGCACAGGCTGTGAGGCAGGACAAAAGAGAAATGGCCTCCTCCCAGTGGGGGCTGAAGACAACCGATGGAATACAATTGGGGAATGTTGTTGTTGTTTAGTCGTTTAGTCTAGGCTGATTTCCTTCAGAATGGACATGTCTGATCTTCTTGCAGTCCATGGGACTCTCAAGAGGCATTTAATTTAATTTAAAAGGCAGCCTTTCAAACAGTTACGTCCCAAAACACTTGGGGCCCCTTGCCTAGGCAGCCCTCTCCCCCACCGCCCTCCGAGCACAGAGAACGAATGTTTGTGAATACTCCGTAACATCCCGGAAGCTCAAGTCAGTGGGAAGGTCAGGGGTTTGCACAGCAATATACGACTCCGATTTTTCAGGACAGCATTTCCCCTCGAAACTGGGGTAGAACCAGGAGACCACCTAAGCCCCTGCCTTTGTTTTTCTGAAAATTCAATTCAATCTGCCGAATAACTTCCCCACCATCAATTCCCTGTCATTGTCGTCCCCGCCCCAAAATAGGAAAAAAAGCACCTACTGCAATTAAAGGTTTCTTTTCCGGTATCGCTTGGGAAACTGCGTCGGACTTCGCACTCGATTTATCCAGCACAGCCTGCAAAAAGCGACAAGAACGTTATTTGGTGTTAGAGCCTTTCTGGCTAGAGAAATTATATATAAAGCTTTGTTGACTTATCAACCTGCTGACCAGTCAACAGAAGGACCTCAGCCGAGAATCAAAGCAGAATGGGACGTTTTTAAAAAATGAGATGATGAAATATGTTTCCAATGATTACTCTTGATTGAGCATAGACTAAATTCTACAGTTAAGAGAATGGTCTTCCGTAGAACAAGAACGGACGCAGAAATTTTAAGATATGAGAAATTGGGAAATGCATAGAAGGGAGTCATTAACAAACCAGGGAATAAAACCAGAGATTAGGCATAGATAAGAAAGTACGAGTAGCAAGGAGAAATTGATACGGTGAAGATAAAAGGACTTCTTACTGGAAATATGTGAGTGTTACGCTTCTGTTGTTGTTGTTTTTTAATAATTTTTAATTAGATTTTTCCACCATAATAACACAAACCACAAAGCAGATTAATACACAAAAACAGAAAAGGAAAAAGAGAAGAAGAGAGAGGGGGGGAGAGAGAGAGAGAGAGAGAAAAAGAAATTAAAGAAAAAAAGAAGAAGGGGGGAAGGGGGGAACAATAAACAAATAGACAATAAAAGCAAACTTAATTCTTCACAAATCCAACCTTTTAAACATCTTGATTGACTTCCTCAAACCCCTCCCTTCTGAGTTTCCTTGTAATTTAAAAGTAACAGCTTTCCAATATCATTATTAAAGTTAAACAATTTCCAATTATAGTCATCTTATTCACTTTTCTTGACATTCTGAATCCCATTTATTTAATTATAACTTAATTTGTCCTAGGCCTATTTGTTTCTTTCAAGCAATTTCTAATTTTTTATATTACAATATTTGTTCAAATAGTCCTTGAATTTCCTCCACTCCTCTTGAAGCTCCTCTTCTTTCTGGTCGCGGATTCTTCCAGTCAGGTCAGCTGACCTGTTACGCTTCTGTTTTGAGGGTTACGCTGAGGTCTGCCTGTTTTTGCTATTTACTTTGCATTTTTAATTTTGCGGCTCTTTTTTGTTCTGTTTTTGTGACTGTGTGGAACCCAGTTCAGCTACCGAGTGATTGTGTGACTGCAGTGCATTGTTTACTGCTTTCATTCTATGGATCAGTGGTCTTGTCAGATAGTAAAATTCAAGTTAAATTACTGTTTTAGGGGATGTTTTTAAAAGTCTGGAACGGATTAATCCGTTCCGCATTACTTTCTATGGGAAAGCGCACCTTGGTTTTGGAACGCTTTGGTTTTGGAACGGATTAAGTTTGAGAACCAAGGTGACCACTGTAATGCAAAACGGATTAATCCGTTCCAGACACGAGGTATGACTGTACTACTATCCTTATTATTACCATTATTATTATTATTATTATTTGTTGAATATTAATTTATTTGATATAAGTTGCTTATTCTAAAGTTATGTTTTATTATCACATTTTTGCATTGGATTAGATTGTGATAAGGCGTACGTTCTTTGTTGCTTCTTCAGATTGCAAACCGCCTTGGCTATAGTAAAACAGAAAGGCGGTATGCAAATGAAAAGTGAAATGAAATTATAAGAAAGGAGGTTCCGGCTCAACACCCAGAGGAACATTCTGACAGCAAGAGCTGCCTGACAGTGGATGCTTTAGCTGAGGTTCCAGCATTGCAGGGGGTTGGGCTAGATGACCGCTGGGGGTCCCCTCCCAATTCTATAATACAGTCATATCTCGGGTTACAGGTGCTTCTGGTTGTGCGATTTCGGGTTGCGCACTGTGCCGAACCTGGAAGCACCGGAACGGGTTACTTCTGGGTTTCGGTGCTTGCACAGAAGCGCTAAATCATTCTATGGGCATGCGCCAAATCGCAACCCACGCATGCGCAGCGCTGCGGGTTGCGGGACACAACTATGATTCAGCCTGCCCACTGCTGGGAGCAGGGTGCTGGTCCTCCGGCCGAACCCAGCACAGTCCCTCTTACTGGTTGAGACTGGAGCCGAACCTGAAATCAGCCCTGCGGTGGGAAGGGGACTGCAGAGGAAAATCCTGGCGGGATCCCAGGACAGCCAGGACATTTGCAGCTTTGTTCCAGGAATTCCAACACAGCTGGGATGAGCAATCCTCCTTTTGCAGCCACATCACCAGGGCGCCTGGGGCTCAGCTGCTGACAGCTCACCTTTCCCCTACATACTTCCCAAATCGGGGATTAAATAACATGACCTTTCCCCTAGAAAATGCCACGGGAGGGAAGGATATCCAGGATAACACCTCGATTTGCAGAACCGGCAGGGCTGCAGGTGACACACAATCCCTGCTCCGCAGCCTCTGGTTATCTCCCGCTTGGACTACTGCCATGCACTCCACGTGGGGCTACCTTTGAAGGGGTCCTGGAAACTGCAACTAATCCAGAATGCGGCAGCTAGACTGGTGACTGGGAGCGGCCGCCGAGACCACATAACACCTTTCTTGAAAGACCTACATTGGCTCCCAGGACATTTCAGAGCACAATTCCAAGTGTTGGTGCTGACCTTGAAAGTCCTAAATGGCCTCAAAGGCCCAGTATACCTAAAGGAGCATCTCCACCCCCATCGTTCAGCCTGGACACTGAGGTCCAGCTCCGAGGGCCTTCTGGTGGTTCCCTTGCTGCGAGAAGCCAAGTTACAGGGAACCAGGCAGAGGGCCTTCTCGGTGGTGGCACCCGCCCTGTGGAACGCCCTCCCACCAGATGTCAAGGAAATAAACAACTACAGTGGTACCTCGGGTTACATACTTAATTCATTCTTAACCTGAAACTGTTCTTAACCTGAAGCACCACTTTAGCTAATGGGGCCTCCCGCTGCTGCCGTGCGATTTCTGTTCTCATCCTGAGGTAAAGTTCTTAACCTGAAGAACTATTTCTAGGTTAGCGGAGTCTGTAACCTAAAGCCTATGTAACCCGAGGTACCACTGTATCTGACTTTTAGAAAACATCTGAAGGCAGGCGTGTTTAGGGAAGCTTTTAATGCTTGATGTACCGTATTACTGTATTTCAATATTGTGTTGGAAGTCGCCCAGAGTGGCTGGGGAAGCCCAGCCAGATGGGCAGGGAATAAATAATAAATTATTATTGTTATTCTTATTTGTACAAAATCAGCCTTTTAACCATAGCAGCAACCAAACTTTGGAACTCCCTGCCTATTGACGCCAGGCAGGGACCTTTTTGTGCTCTTTTCAGGGCAAATTACAAACAGGCAGGCAGACAGACAGACAGATGATAGATGATAGATAGATAGATAGATAGATAGATAGATAGATAGATAGATGAAAGTTTACTTTCTCTGCCCCCCTTTTTTCCCCTTCTATTTCCCCCCAAACCCCTAACAGTAATGTTTCACATTCAATGTATGAACGACTCTATGAACTGAGAACAGACGCTTTATGTACTTTTGCTACCCAAGAAAATATTCTAATAAAGCAATTACCAAAAAACCATTTTTGTTTAGGCAAGCCTACCCAGGTATACGGAATGTTTGCATGTGTTTTTTAAAAAATATTTTAAGCTTATTGCTGACCTTAATTGTTACCTGATTGCTTTAAACAGCCGTTTTAAAGCGTTTTTTATTGATAATTTTACTGTTCCGTCATCTTTGTAAACCGCTCTTTGTTCTACAAGCAAGCAGCGTATTTACGAGACAAAATAATACGTCTGGAAGTGACAAGTTACAAATCCATCTGGTTTGAGGTGGTGGAAATGTGTGGCTAGATTTCACCATGGTGGGGTTGCAGCTGCCTCTGGGGTGGAGCGTTTATAAAAAAAAGGGGGGGTTCAAAATGCATCTTTTGTGGGGTGGGCAGTTAATAGATGCCAGTTCCAGACATTCGGGTGAGAAAGGGTTGCCTTTAAAAGCAACCAAATCCTAAGGACACACTCTGACTTCAAAGCACTTCAACTGGGGGGGGGGGACTTTGGCCTCCCTGTCATGGGAACCTGAAAAGGATTTGGGGCACCAGGGGTTCAGAATTTATATACCGTATTTTTTTGCTCTATAAGACGCACCAGACCACAAGACGCACCTAGTTTTTGGAGGAGGAAAACAAGAAAAAAAATATTCTGAATCTCAGAAGCCAGAACAGCAAGAGGGATCGCTGTGCAGCGAAAGCAGAAATCCCTCTTGCTGTTCTGGCTTCTGGGATAGCTGCGCAGCCTCCATTCGCTCCATAAGATGCACACACATTTCCCCTTACTTTTTAGGAGGGAAAAAGTGAGTCTTATAGAGCAAAAAATACGGTATATTTTTTTTTCCGGGGTGGAGTGGAGAAGATGAAAGGAATAAGTGAGGCCAATAGCTGCTGGGGTTCTCAATGAGCGTAACGGAGCTAGGATAAAATCCGCCTGGCTTTCCCAAAGCTGCTTTTGGTTTTTAAACCCACCATGCTCCTAGTCCACATGGAGGAAGGGATATTGTTGTATTGTTTTTAACACTTTATTGGAAGCCGCCCAGATTATTATTATAACTTAACCTGACTCACTCCCCCAGAAAGCGTCAAGCCCAACAAAGGGTGTTGCAAGAATAAATGAGATTAATGAGTGCGCAATTCCTCAAATTAGGAAGCCACGTGTCTTGGGTAACGATAGAGGAAGGGCTAAAAGGTTCCCAGACCTGTTTTGCCAGCACCCGAAACAACAACCGTTCCACGCCACACGGCCCACAAATCCTTCCCTTTTTTAACCTCCCCCCTAAAAAGCAAAAACCCCTTCGCACAACCATCAAACTGCAAAAGCCTCTGGGCCCGATCCACCAGAATTGGGGATTCCCATTAAAATAAAGAGGCGTAACTAGAAATAGGCCCTGCTCCTCCCCCCCCCCCAGCACCCCCAAAATACCTCCGCCGTCTGCGTAGCATAGAGTCTCCTTCCATTTGGGTGGGGAGCGGGGTACGTCAAAGCCGGGAGCCCACCAGACCTGGGAAGGGGGGGAAAAGCGAGGGGTAATTCAGGAGAAGAGGGTGGTTTAGTGAAATGGCTCCTGACTTTACCTGGCCAGGTAAAGTGGCTGTGGTTGTAAATACGTATATTTTTTTTAGAAACAGACAAGTTTCTAAGGGCTTTTTGCAGGTGTGGGGCAGGGGTCCCCAATTTTGTTTTTAGGGCCACCACCCCCCTGGTTTCCTTAAACCCATCCTCAGTGCCCCCACTACCCTATAGAAAGAATTATTCAGAAGAGCAGCCTGCAGGACCCACTTAGGAAGGTAATAACACAGTAAAGTTCGAAGCAGCGACGAATAATTGTACGTTTGCTCAAAGTCCAGTTAAGACTCTTCCGTTTAATCCCTTCCAGTTCAAAGCCAGTGCTTTTTTTCTGGGGGGGGGGTACACATACCCCTAAAAAATTTGTGAATCTTTGGTCCATTTACTGTACTTAATTCTTCCCATTTGAACTATAAAATTGTGATTTTCTTGAGTCAAAATGAGAGTACCCCCCCCCAAAAAAATTCCCCAAAACATTTTTAAAGGGAAAAAAGCACTGCTATCTCCTATCGCCCCCCAACAGGTAACCCCGCCGTCCCGTCCCCCCCATAAGCAACCACTTATGGGAAGGGTCTTGGAACCACACACTATCTCCCCACCCCCCTCTGCACCCCTAAACCCCTTTCCCACCAGCCCCCACCCCTTCCAAAGCACCCCATACTCAGATCACACCCCCCCCCAAAAAAACCACCACCCCACACCCAGCAAAAGGCAACTTTTCCTGCCCCCTCCCTGATCATGATCCAGACTCACCCTGGGGGGGCTGCTCAGCCGCAGGAGGCTCCAGCAGAACTTGGGGGGCAGCCTCAAAGTCTGCATGGCTGGGGGGTGTCTATGGGACCTGCCTTCCTCTGCCTCGGAGGTGCTTGCAAGTTTCTGTTTGCCTGCTTCTCCCTCTGGCTCCTCCCCTCCCCTTATGCAAGGTCATCAACTCAAATATGTGTGTGGGGGGGGGGATAGGGCTAATTACTTCCTGCCCCACCCAGGGCCCCGGGGCATGCTGGGAGTTGTAGTTTTCTTCCCCCGTGGAGACGTGGCTTTCCTTTCCAGGCCAGCAGAGGAAGAAAACGTGTTGGGGGCGGGGGGTTTGGAGAGAGTTGGCCTGCTCTGAGCATATGCAAAGTGCATTTCTTCCCCCTGCTAATCTAGGGCTGTGCACCCGGGGTGCATTTATTCCTTTACTGCAATTCTTCCCCCCACCCAAAAAAAGTCTCATTTTCCTACTCATATTGAAATTATGCCCCTCAATGAGGCCGAACTTAGATTCGCAAAATGTTTAGGAGTGTGCGTATCCCTGCATACCCCCCAGAAAAAAGCATTGCTTTATTATATTAATGCCCCACTGAAATAAAAAAATTAAGGTCGCGTGTGTGTGTGTCTATCTATACAGTGGTACCTCAGGTTACATACGTTTCAGGTTACATATGCTTCAGGTTACAGACTCCGCTAACCCAGAAATAGTGCTTCAGGTTAAGAACTTTGCTTCAGGATAAGAACAAAAAATTGTGCTCTGGCGGCGCGGCAGCAGCGGGAGGCCCCATTAGCTAAAGTGGTGCTTCAGGTTAAGAACAGTTTCAGGTTAAGAACAGACCTCCGAAACGAATTAAGTACTTAACCTGAGGTACCACTGTATATACACACACACACAAAAAAAACCCCCACACACTGTATATAAAAATGTTCATAACTGCATATATAAACCACATGTCTGAAACCCCACAGGAAAAAGTCCTGAAACCATTTTGTCCCTCCCAAATTGACCTCAAATATTTCTCTGCAAGGTCGAAGGAAAATGGAAAGGCCTCCCCGTTGTCTTTTCCTTCACAAATCCTGTCTGAAGGGTATGTCTGTGTTTGAATAGGGTGTGAGCCTGTGACCTGGCTCAGGAACTAAGTATTTGTCATTACAAAAGACTGGCCAGGCTCCCCAGGGTATCCAATCAAGTGAGCATTAACAGACAGGCCAGACAGGAAGTAAACAAGGCACTCAGATTTCTGCTGTAGACCACCCTTTCTGTGATGTATGTATGATGTTTCTGAGGGTGGTTTTGGACTCCAGGGCGGGCAATTTAAAATGTCTATATAAGGGCAGGCACACCTGGGTTCGGGGTCCTCCTCCTTTCCTGCGTGTGGGGGGAGCAGCCTGTTGCAACAGATCAATAAAGATCAGGCTTAGAAGCTGCTTTGCTTCTCAATATTCTCTGGTTGGCCTCTGTTATTTTCTCCGACCGATGGAGAACCTGCAAAGGACTCTATAAGGGCTCTTGTGTCCCCCATAAGGGAATAAGGGCAGACTTTTGTTTATTACACCACCTTTTCTCTTTCAGTGGCATGCATGGTTCTCCGCCCAGCTAATTTTACTCCCCACAACGACCCTGCGAGGTAGGTTAAGCTGAGACAAGCGGCGACTGGCCGATGGTCAACCTGTCAGGATTTGAAACCTGGTCTTCAAGGTCCTAGTCCGACACTCTAACCAATGCGCCATGCTGGTTAATTTAAAGCTATAGCCAGGGGTGCATCTGTCCATGTGCAGAGGGGCAAGGGGGTCTCCCTGGCAGGCTGCCCAGTTTCCGCCCTCCCCAACAACCAAGGGGTTTAGGGCTCAAGGGGTTTCTAGGCCACAGAAAGTGAGGTCCACAGCCCAGTCTGAAGAATAATGTTGGGGTCCCAAGGCAGGGAAGAAGAGGCAGAATTTAAACAAGGGCGTTCTCGCTTCACTTGGCATGCCTCGTCTTTCTGGCTCAGATCCTGGTTTGTCTGGGCCGGATGCAGCCATAATAATAATAATAATAATAATAATAATAATAATAATAATTTATTTATACCCTGCCCTGGGTTTTCCCAGCCACTCTGGGTGGCTTCCACAAAGACCAAACATACACTAAGATGTCACACATTTAAAAATTCCCTGCACAGGGCTGCCTTAAGATGTCTTCTGAATGTCAGGTAGTTGTTTATCTCTTTGACATCTGATGGGAAGACATTCCACAGGGCGGGCGCCACTACCGAGAAGGCCCTCTGCCTGGTTCCCTGTAGCTTTGCTTCTCGCAATGAGGGAACCGCCAGAAGGCCCTCGGCGCTGGACCTCAGCATCCAGGCAGAACGATGGGGGTGGAGACGCTCCTTCAGGTATAAACCAGAGTGCCACTGAGCCTGTGCAGAGTGCCCACCACCTATCAACCTGCAAGGGGTGGCCTGCTTCTTCCAGGCAGCTGTTGGGAGGAAACTAGTTCGCATCAGCTCCAAGTGACACGTCCGATAGCCAGGGATGATGGGAATTGTAGTCTAGCGATACCTGTAGGGCCAGATTCTGCCTTGTGTGACTCTTCTAATTTAACCTCAAGTTTATCTTGTGGGACAAATGGAGGGGGAGGCAAAATCTGTATGACACCCCCCCCCCCCAATATCATGGGGCAATCTCCTTTTCTTGAAGTCTGTAGCCGCTCCGAAGCAGCAAGGTCCTCCGTTCTACTGCCAGCAAAACATCCCATTTGAAATTGTTCCATTATTTACCTTGCTTTGTGCTGTTAGAAAGCATCTTCTCTCACTCCCTCCTGCCAACCTCGCTTGGAATATATTTAAAGAGGGCAAAGCACTCTTGATTTGGGGAAATGCTCCTGCGCTATTTGCATGCAGAATTTGGTAGGAAATGACTGGTGTGAGAAGGGACCTACCTATTCTGCAGCAGGAACGTTGGAGGTTCTGTTACTTTCCAGTCAGCAGGGGAAGGAAAAAACCATTCCCACGCAGCGTAAATTTAATCCACAAGCACCCTGGACTCCCTGCCCCCAAACTTTCCTTTTTTTCCTTTGTAAGGTGGGTCAGCTGCTGACCCTTCAGTTTTGACCTTGAGCAGGGGTAGGCAAACTAAGGCCTGGAGGCTGGATCCGGCCCAATCGCCTTCTAAATCCGGCCTACAGACAGTCCGGGAATCAGCGTGTTTTTACATGAGTAGAATGTGTGCTTTTATTTAAAATGCATCTCTGGGTTATTTGTGGGGTATAGGAATTGGAAAAGGTTGCTGACCCCTGACCTTGAGCATCGAAGACCGGTTTTTGCCAAAGAACTGCAAGATGCCTAAAGCACCAATTCCAAATCTTGCCATCCAGTTTACCCCCCCCCCCCAAAAAAAACCCACACCCCTCTCCGAGCATCACGTAAACAAAACGCACGAGTTGACACGCTTTGGTTTTATTAGGTTGTTTTTTTTTATTATTACTGAATGGTGTTTTTTTTTTTGTACACAAAAGAGCTAAAAAATAAATATGTTATTACAAAATAGTTATCTGCTACCGATCACACGCACGCACACACACACCCAGGCCCCTAGAGAGAGGGGAGGGCTAAATACTGGAGAGGGGCCCCAATCCCTAGGGGGGTGTCTCCTGCTGCAACCTAGAGACAAAGACTCGCAGGAACGTGCAGGCTGGAAGGAAGTAGCACCATTGAAGAGGAAGTTCGTACCCTGTTTGGGGAGGGAGGCAAGTCGGGGGGGGCGTTGAATCCCTCTCCTCCTCCCTTCCACTTTTTCCCTTCTTCCCCGGATGAGACTCTGCAGGATTCAGGGGACAGAATTGCTACAACTCTGAATGGGGCAGTGACAGGAGAGTGAAGAGAGAGCGCAGGAAGCGAGACCAACATACTACCTGGCACCGCTCAGGAGGTAACAAGAGGCAAATTTCAACATCCACGCTCTGCGCTTGGGTGTGGAAACCGAGAGGCGCAGCGCAGCCGGCCGAACCGCCTTCCCATCCAGGTGAGGAAAAGGTTTCGTTCTGCTAGGGTCTTTGGCCTGGCTTCTGAAACCGGGAGGATGGAAGTGTCAAGGAATCTCGGCTCTCAGCTCTTATCCTGGGCGTCCCTAGTTAGAAAGGCCCCGAAAGTGTTGCACGCACCCCAAAATATGCCACCCCGATTCACTCATGGGTTCCAAAAGCCACCAAACCAGGCCTTTACTTTGCATGAGCCCAATTCGCTCGTGTGATTAAAAAAATGAAGATTCCCGGCTTAGGGGATGGTGGCTTATTTGGCCCTAGAGTAGGGTTGCCATACGTCTGGGAAAACCTGGTTATGTCCTCTTTTGGGGGGCCAACATGCCCATCCGGATTTTTACATTTTAAAGGCAGTTTCCAGGTTTTTGGGGTGGCTCGGGAGGCTCTGCACACCCGCAACCACAAGTCTATTTCCCCAGCTCGGGCTCGCAGTGGCTCGGACTGTCCTCTTTTTTTGCTCCTAAGATATGGCAACGCTAGAGCGACTATAATCCCTGGGGTCAGGCATAATACTAAGGCAGGAATTCTGGTTTCTTTCTCCCCAGCTCAAGAGGGAAGGAGCAAAGCAGGCACAACCTGCCCACACCCCATAAAAACTAGTTTTAGGGCTTACTGCGACAATTTGCAAGTGGAGATTCTTTGGGGTTTGTTCCCCTGCCCACCTACATCGCACGGCAAAGCGTGAACTATAACCTTGAAGATCCTGCCCAGTGAGAGGCTTCAAAACCGAATTCTCTCTCTAAAAAGAATTTTAAGGGCTGGGGGGGACACGTCTGTGAGCAAAACAGACGCATTTCAGTCATGAGCTGTGTTCCCCTAATAGTGTCACACACAAGATGTCCACACAGGCTTAGATCCAAGAGTTCCCTCTTTGTACGACAGAGAAAGTAATCCTCCTTTCGTTGGCAGAAGAGAACTTTTGGATCCAGTCTCCGCTGCCAACAAAATAATTATTATGTACAGCCTGAAGATGGAATCTGAACTCTTGTGCCCTAGAACCCAAAGGTTCTAGGCCTGGTCTTTCCCTGGGATTCAAACGGGGGGCAAAGGATGTTGGGATTTTGCCTCAAGTTACCTCCGCCCCCCGCACGGGATGGAAAACTTTAGCAGCTGAAACAGCAACAGGCTGCGAAGGAAACAAACACATTTTCTATTACAAACAGGGCAAAGAGCACAATTCTGGCAGCGACCCTGGAATCAAAGGTCGCCAGTGACACTTTGGTTGTAAACCCTTCAAAATGCAAAGAGTTGTAGTGTTAGAAACACACAATAAAAAAAACACCAAAAGAATGATCTCACTTTTGGGGGGGGGATGTAGTGTAAAAATGAGATCTGGGGCAGGGGGGAGACTTTTATACAAAAGGAAGGGGTTTTTTTATAAAAAAAAATGAACCATCTTAACTCCAAAAACATGAATAAAAAAAAAATTAAGAAAGTTTCCTCTTTAATAGAAAAAAAAACGTAACAGCACAAAACAAAATGAGCACTTCATTGACACCGGGTTTTTTGGGATCAAGTGGGGTGCAGGGATGGGGATCAAATGAATCTACTCTTCTGCTAAGAAGCGGAGGCATCGAGACTCACCCGCTCACAAAACCATAGATCAGATCAGGTCATGTGACAGGAAGTCCTGGGGCGTTGCCCTGGGTCATGTGACATTCCAAGGTGGCCACCTGACCACGGAAACTCGAGGGGGGCCAAAATTCAGAGGACACCAGTTCAAGGCAGATACTAAACAGGAGGCAGAGGTCACATGATTCTAGAGACCTGAGTCACATGATTAAAAAAAAAAAGGTAAAAAATACGGCTCACAATATGGAAGGCGGAGCCATCTGAACGCAATAAACGAGAGAGGACCCGTCAAGCCATCACCTGTGGCCACGGAAGCCACGTGTGACATCACGGGATGAAGGCAAACGGTTCTGCTGGTGAAGGAAAAATTGCTGGCAAGGCGGGCGTGGGTCACGCGAGCCCTAAGCTGAGCCACGGAAGTGGATGGGGGCCACATTGCTTCCGGCTGAGTCAGAAGACCACAGCGGTGTGCCAACTGGTGGCAAGAAGCAAATGTTTGGGTCCATCCGAAAGGCTCTCTTGTGGCGTGAGGGGGGGGGCACGAAGCCCCGGCAGAGGTCAGAGGGTTGTGGAAGGCGCTGGGGACGGAGGCCACGGCGGTGAGCGCAAGGTGGGGTTCGGGGCCCCCCCAGCCTCAGTTCACATCACGTCGACAAAGAACTCGCTGGGGTTCCCCATGGCCATGTGGAACGACTGGCGGCTGGCCGTGAGCTCGGGGGGCACCGAGCCCAAGTCGCGCACAGGGGGGGCACCAGGGGGCTGGACGGCCGCGGCGGCCGCAGCAGCTGAGGGTGGGGCGGGGGGCGGGACCATCATGACCACCATGGGGTTGTAGGCCAGGGGGATGCCCCCGGGGGCAGCGTAGGCCGCGTGGAGGGAGTGGTGGGAACGGATGCTGCCACCCCCCAGACTGTGCTGGCTGCGCTGGGAAGACCCCTCCCCGCCGGGCCCCACCGTCACCCCGCCACGCTGGCTGCCGCTGCGGATGGAGTACTCCGACTCGCTGCCGCTGCCGGACTTGGATTCGGCCCCCGCCTTCTCCTCTTTGGCCTTGCCGGCCCCTCGGCCGGCCCCACTGCCACCGCCACCGCCATCACTGCGGTTTGACCCACTGCTCCGGCTGCCTGCAGAAAAGAAGGGAGAGGGGAGGTGTGTAAGTCTGGGGAAGCAATGCTTACCCACTCTCTAATAATAATACTTAGTTGTTGTTGGCAGCTGTCCGTCTCAAGAAACAATGCAGTGCACATCCCAATGGAATATTAAAAGCACGATAAAACATCAAGCATTAAAAACCTCCCTAAACAGGGCTGCCTTCAGATGTCTTCTAAAAGTCAGATAGTTGTTTATTTCTTTGACATCTGGAGGGAGGGCGTTCCACAGGGTGGGCACCACCACTGAGAAGGCCCTCTGCCTGGTTCCCTGCAACCTCACTTCTCGCAGGGAGGGAACCACCAGAAGGCCCTTGGAGCTGGACCTCAGTGTCCAGGCAGAACGATGGGGGTGGAGACGCTCCTTCAGGTCTACTGGGCCTTTGAGGCCATTTAGGGCTTTCAAGGTCAGCACCAACACTTTGAATTGTGCCCTGAAATGTACTGGGAGCCAATGCAGGTCTTTCAGAACCGGTGTTATATGGTCTCAGCGGCCGCCCCCCGTCACCAGTCTAGCTGCCGCATTCTGGATTAACTGTAGTTTCCAGTCACCTTCAAAGGTAGCCCCACATACAGCGCACTGCAGTAGTCCAAGCGGGAGATAACCAGAGCATGCGTCACTCTGGAGAGACAGTCCACGGGCAGGGAGGGTCTCATCCTGCGTACCAGATGGAGCTGGTAGACAGCTGCTCTCGACACAGAACTGACCTGCGCCTCCATGGACAGCTGTGAGTCCAAAATGACTCCCAGGCTGCGCACCTGGTCCTTCAGGGGCATAGTTGCCCCATTCAGGACCAGGGAGTCCCCCACACCTGCACCCCCAAAAGAGTACTTCTGTCTTATCAGGATTCAACCTCAATCTGTTAGCCGCCATCCATCCTCCAGCCGCCTCCAGACACTCACACAGGACCTTCACTCATTCATCCAGAGAATCCCAAAGGGCCCTTGCTGGTGACTGGGCATCACTCAAGGCTGGGAACTGCTTGTCCCAACTGGGGGACCCAACAGCTTCCACTGGGCAGCCCTGATACCCCAATATAGCAGTCGGAAGAGCTTGACACTCTTAATCTCAGGGTCGAGAGTTCAAGGCCCATGTTGGGCAAAAGATTCCTAGCTGGCTAGATGACCCTTGTGCGAGATGACCCTTCCAACTCTCCTATGATTCTGAGCGAGGGCCATTTGCAAACACAATAAAAGGGCCAGACGAGATCCAGGGCTGCCCCCCCCCCCGTACCTTCGCTGTGCTGGCTGCCGGCACTCCCCATGCCGTAGCTGTAGGAAGAGAGCTCATGGTAAGGCGGGGGCTGGGGGCTGTAGGGGTGGGGCGCCGGGTACTGGTAGGAGAAGGTGGGCATCAGAGGCCAGGGGGTGGCGCCCGGCAAGGGCAGCGGGGCCAGGGTGTCCTGGTCGGAGGCGCCGCTGGAGCCGTCGTTGTCGTTGAGGGAGAGGTTGGCCATGTCTGGAGGAGGAAGAAGAGGAGGAAAGCAGGAATGAGGAGTCCATCCAAGTGGAGAAAATGTAAAGAGACGGGCTGCTGGATCGGGCCCATCTAGTCCAGCACCCTGTTCTCACAGGGACCAAGCAGAGGGAAACCCGAAAGCAGGATCCGACCAGAAAGAGCCCTCTCCCCTCCTCCGGTGGTTTCCTGAAACTGGAATTCAGAAAGACCACAGCCACCATGGTTAGCGGCCATCGATAGCTCTCCCTTCTCCATGCAAGGAGGCAGCCCAGAGCAAGGGACTCAAACCGGCTTTTGGCTATCAAGCAGAACAATGAGGGGCTAGGGATGGAATGGAAAGGACAGGAAGAAACATCATGGACAGAATAAATGTCAGACACAGGAAGAACATCAATACAGTAGGAGATCTTCACTTGCAGTCTTATAAACTAATGCGTCAACAAGAACAGAAGTTATGAATATTGCAGCTGTTGTATAAAGGATTACTATTATGACAGGAATGTAATTGAAATCAGATTTCGGAACACAGGAATAAAGTAAACCATCAATTCTAGCAGGCGGGGGGCCACCGAAATTATGTAATTTGGCATTTGAATGATTTGTATTGGGATTTGGATTACAATTTGGCGTTGTTATAATGAGGCTATTATTGGATTGTTGTAAATGAAAAACTAATAAAAATTAGAATGGAAAGGAATGAGGCACAGATCATTCCTGAAGACAATTAAACAGGGCAGAGGGAGAGATTTAGCAACTAAAACAACCTTTGTTGTTATTCTCCTCAGGACTGCCTAGGAGGAACCCAAGACCATCTCAGCTGAGCTGGCTTGGACTGACCATGCGGTCTCATTCAGCAGTGCTATTTAGTGTGCGCTTGTATTCCACGGCCTGGCAAACTATGGGATGGAGCACACGGAAAATTCAACAAGTCCGTGGCTGCGACCAGCTTCAGGGCTTTTGGCAACAAGGCAGGGGCCAACCTGAAAGCTGCAAGCAGATCAGGCGGGCAAAGGCAGTGCGGGTGTGAGATCCGGCGAGAACAGAGCAGCCTTCTCGCCCCCCTCCCCAAAGCTGGCACCCTCCAGCTGTTTTCAACAACAACTCCCACCAGCCCCCGCCAGCACAGATGTTTCCATCCCTTGTCTCATGAATTGTTCCGCCTGGCCTTTGGCTTGGAATCAGCTTGATCCCCTCCCCCTCTTTCCTTTCTCTTTCTGTGATGGAACTGGACTTCCCTGGCTTTTTTCTGGCCCAGTCTGGATAGCTGGCCTTGGTGAAGATTTGATGTTTTCATCCCCAAAAAGTTTTTGATTTGAGTTTTTACTGAAATGACGCTGCATTTTAATGTTGTACTTTAATCTTGTTTTTAAGTTGTATTTTAATCAATTGTTTTTATACCTGATGTTAGCCACCCTGAGCCCAGTCTGGGCTGGGGAGGGCGGGGTATAAATAAATTATTATTATTATTATTATTATTATTATTATTATTATTATTATTATTATTATTATTATTGCCTTAATCATCTCTTCTCTTGGGCTGAGGGCCATCCAGGTTGAATGCCCAGAACCTGTTTGAAGGAATTAAGAACAGGGTGCCTCTGAGCATGTCTGGACAGTGTTTCCTTGCACTCAAAGTAACCTTCACTGCTGCGCTCCCATTAGGAATGTGGGGAATGGCTCTTGGTTTTGGTTCCAGGTGTTTTTGACTACAACTTGCAACAGGTGCGATGTTATACATCCACATGGGTTGGGGATGATGGGAGTTGTAATTCAGAACAGAGAGAGAGAGACAGAGAGAGAGAAAGAGAAAGAGAACGAGAAAGGAAGGAAAGAAGACAGAGCTTGGGGAAGGCTGGAGCAGAGCTACAGTTCTGAGCAAAGCCTTTTCCTCCTTACAGTTTTCGCAGCCGCTGAAGTCTCCGAAGATGTAGTAGCACTGCTCCGAGAAGGTGATCTTGTTGACCGTGTGGCGGATGAAGCCAGCCTTCAGGAGGTTGCTAGCGTACTTGCGGGCCTCTCGGCGGTCCTGGAAGCCCTCCACGTGGTGGTACAGCCAGTCCACCACATCCGAGCCTGGGAGGGGTGGGCGACAGGGGTGAGGGAGAGAGCCGGGGGGGGCAAGCTAGGCTGCCACAGAGGGCTGCATGGGTCCCTTGCTTCAGGGCCTGGGGAGGGGAATCCCGCTCCCTGCCGCCTTTCCACCCTCCCGCCTGCCCCGCTCCTCAGGACGGTACCTAGGAAAGCGTTGGGGATGGTGATCTTCAGCCACATGCGGTCGCGGACCTCCAGGCCCGACTCTGGGGAAGCCATGGCCTTGGTGACGGAGGCCATGTCGGTGTGGATGGACAGGTTGAAGTCGTCAAAGCCTGAATGTCGGACGACAGGGGAAAAGGGAAAGAGAGACCTCCGTCAAACTCCCTGGGACGCGAGATCCCGAGCGAGCTTTCCCCCCAGGGGAGCTGAGGCATCATTTTTCTGCAGCAGCTAAAAGTGCCCAGGGGCCAACGCGCTCCAGATTGTCTTCTTGGCATATAAAATCAAATCAGACCAAACGGCAAACACAGCAGCTCAAGTCCCACAGGTCTATCAGAGTGTCTACGTTTTCTATATATATTTTAAAATAAAAATATTGAAATCATTATGCTTCAGACTATGGAGCTCTTTGTAAAAATCATGGGCCACAATGCCCCTTTCCTCTATGGTATGTTCTACCACCAACTCAGTAAATTGCAGAGCTGAACTCTACATTTCTTTATTGACAGTTGTGACGACTAAAGTTTTTTGTAAAACTCATTTTTCTTTCACTTCTTTTTTCCCCTGTAGCTGCCTGTCATTATTAACACTCAATTAAATGTATTTCAGGGGGAGGGTGGGGAGAAAGAAATAATGTTGAGGGAAAGGTGTGGAAAATGCTCAGATCCTGGGATCTTCTGTGGATGTGCAAGACAAATGAGACAATTGGTGCGAATGACCCAGAAACAAGAGAGTGAGATGGGAGACGTAAGATAACCCTGCATATAAAAACAATGTGAAAGAAAAAGAAAAACAAAAAACAAAAAACACACTCTCCTCCTGCGTTTTTCAGCAACTGTGGAGGCAAAGCACAGCCATCCTGGCTACAGCCACTCAGAGTCCTGTTGGTGGCTCTCATTGCCTCCTGCTGGAATGAGTTCCATAGTTTATCTATGCACTGTGTGAAGTACTCATTTAACTCTCCTGAATCTTCCAACTTTCAGGTCTCAGGGCTAATAACCTTACTAATCCAAAAACCTGGGACCAGGTGACCCAAAGGCTGCCTGCCCCTGGACAAAAGTCTTGGATTGCCTGGGCAAATTTTGCTCACAGCATCACATCCGGCAGAATATCAAAGAAGGGCCATTTCCACCAGAAAGTCCTTCTCATACGCGAAGCAGCAAAGCATCTGTTGCTTCAGCCATCTTGTAAAGACTGGCCTTTTTGCTTTCCCAGACCCAAAAGACTAAACCGCTTTACATGCCTAGATTCTGTTACAGTAGTACCTCGGTTTACAAACTTAATCCGTTCCGAAAGTCTGTTCTTAAGCCAAGGCATGCTTTCCCATAGCAGTGGGAGACTCAATTTACAAATGGAACACACTCAACAGGAAGCGGAACATGTTCTTATTCCAAGGCAAAGTTCACAATCCAAAACACTTACTTCTGGGTTTGCAGCGTTCTTAATCCAAGTTGTTCATAAACTAAGATGTTCTTAAACCAAGGTACCACTTTTCTATCCTTTTAAATATGCTTCACACCACTGATTTATTGGATTTACATTGAATTTTTACTCAAATAAAACTGTGCTCTTCTATATGATATACTGCTTAAAGGTTTTTTTAAAAAAATATTTAGCGCTTTGTAACTGCTTTTAAGGGACATGGGTGGCTCTGTGGGTTAAACCACAGAGCCTAGGACTTGCTGATCAGAAGGTCGGCGGTTCGAATCCCCGTGATGGGGTGAGGTCCCATTGCTCGGCCCCTGCTCCTGCCCACCTAGCAGTTTGAAAGCACCTCAAAGTGCAAGTAGATAAATAGGTACTGCTCCGGCGGGAAGGTAAACGGCATTTCTGTGCGCTGCTCTGGTTCACCAGAAGCGGCTTAGTCATGCTGGCCACATGACCCAGAAGCTGTACGCCGGCTCCCTCGGCCAATAAAGCGAGATAAGCACCGTAACTCCAGAGTCGGCCATGACTGGACCTAATGGTCAGGGGTCCTTTACTCTTTACCTTTAACTGCTTTTAAATAAATACGCCAGATATGGGATTGCATTCATGCCGCTGGGTTTCCCACTGGGGGTCCAGCAGCCGACACCTAGTGCTTCTTGAAAGGGGGGCCACAGAGATTTTCAGAAAAGGGCTTACACCTCCTTCTGCCCCTGTCCTCTCCCTCCCACCCCCCGGGTAATAATCAGGGCAGAGAGATATGGGTCACTCACGTTCAGTCTCAGTGACGGAGGTCCCCGAGGTGATGGTGCTCATCGAGCTGCTCCCAGGGTAGGCAGCAAAGGCCCCAGTCAGGGCAGCTGAATGGGACACCCAAGCCGCTGGGTCTATAGGCTGGATTGGCTCATCTGGACGCAACACAGACAGGGAAGAAGCCTTAGGAAACTCCCCTGCGAACCAAGGCTCCCGGCCTGCCCTGCTCTCCCCCATCTCAGAGTCTAGGCCCTAGAACCAGGACATTTCCAGATCCGGAGCCCAAACTCTGCCTACGCAGGCCTGGCTGTTTGGCAAAACATCTTAGGTTTGGGGGACAGGGGGACCTGTGGCCTGCTATGGCTTGGAAGTCCATTTCACTCCTTTTGGGTCTGGCGGAATCAGAGCAAAGCCTCTCGGGGGTTTGGGGGGGGGGACACACGGGTGTTGGCCACTTACTTCTAGGCAGGGTGAAATAGCCTTGCGGGGAGGGGTCCCAGCACTTGGCCACTGTCAGCACAATCGGGCTGCAAAGGAAAGGCGAGCGTGAGCTCAAGGCTGCCCCGCAAGGCAGCCCAGCGCTCAGGAGGTGGCCGGAGGAAAAGCCCACTCACCCCGGCTTGTGGACAATCTCCCGCAAGACCCTCACGGCGTCGTCGTTGCTCATGTTCTCAAAATTAATGTCGTTGACCTGGGGCAGAGAAGAAACAAGCACTGCTAGGTCGGCTTAATGCTCTGGCTCCGGGGCGCTGCTCTCTCCCCATCCTCAGCCCCCCAAAACGGGAAGGAAGCTCCCCAAGGGCTTTGAGGAGCGTCCTCTCCCCCCCCCCCCGCAGCCGCCAGGCTCACCTGCAGCAGCATGTCCCCAGGCTCGATCCGGCCGTCTGCCGCCACTGCGCCGCCCTTCATGATGGAGCCAATGTAGATGCCCCCGTCTCCTCGCTCGTTGCTTTGCCCCACGATGGAGATGCCCAGGAAATTGTACTTTTCTGCTCAGGAAAAAGGCGGGGGGAGAATAAAGGAGGTCAAGTCCAGCAATTAACTAGAAGGTGGTGGGTGCTCCTTCACGGGAGGTTTACAAACAGAGACTGGATGGCAACTTGCCAGGCATTCTTTATCTGTGATTCCTGCACTGCAGGGAGTTGGACTAGATGACCCTTGGGGTCCCCTCCAATGATTCCAATAAATGATTCTAATAAATGATAATAAATGATTCTAATAAATCAGGCATGTCCAAAGTCTGTTTCGTGGGCCTAATCCGGCCCACTGGTCGGTTTAATCTGGCGCCTGTTTATTTCCTGGGGTAAAATCCTAAAAAAAACCTTAACAACTTCAAACAACCTAAAAGAAGCTCAACAGCTTCAATCCTAAAAGAAGGTCAACATCTTTGATCGGCCCTCACGCATGTTCACTTCATCAAATCTGGTCCTCTTTGAAAAAAGTTTGGGCACCCCAATCTATGGCCTTTAAGTTGTGAGTGTGGGGAAGAGAGGTCATTGATTTTGGGGTAAAATCCTAAAAAAAGCTCAACAGCTTCAAAAGGTTAACAACCACGGCCCTTCACTTCATCAAATCTAGCCCTCTTTGAAAAAAGCTTGGACACCACTGTAATAGATGAAGAAACTGAGGATGGCAGATCTGGAGAGGAGGGTTGGTGGACCACCCAAGTCAATGTGAGAGGAACCAGATGTGGTTTACCCCCTCCCTCCATCATCCCTGAGCATTGCCCCTGCTGGCTGGGTCTGGTGAGAATTGAGAGTCCAACGAACTTGGGCTCCCCCACCCCTGATCTAACCCTTAAACCCCCTTGGCAGATTCCTGCCTTACTTTCTCATAAAAGTAGAGAAGAGATGCTATGCCCACCAAAAGAACTCTGCTTGCAGTGTGGCTTAAAAATGCCTATTCTGGCATTTTGCTGTTCAGCCAGCCAGCCTACAGACTTCAACCCTCTCCCTTATAGTGATTTGCTCACATGCACAGCCCTGCCTTTCATTGCCTCTGCAATCCCCCATTTTGGCCACTCAACCTTTTCCATTTCGTCTCTCTCACACCTCACCCCCCCAACCCTGCTGACTGCTCCCTTATCCAGTATTTTTTTCTTTAAAAATGTTTAGGGGTGCTCTCATTTTCCTACTCATACAGTGGTACCTCGGTTCTCAAACAACTTGGAACCGAAACACTGCAAACCTGGAAGTGTTCCAGTTTGCAAACTTTTTTCAGAAGTCGAATGTGCTCCGTTTTGAGGTTATGCTTCCAATTTGAGAGCCACACTTCCATTTTGAGTGTTACACGGAGGTCTGTCTGTTTTTGCTATTTATTTTGCGTTTTTGTGGCTCTTTTTTGTGTGTGACTGCGTGGAACCCAGTTCAGCTACTGATTGATTGTGTGACTGCAGTACGTTGTTTATTGCTTTCATTTTATGGCTCAATGTTCTCGCTAGATAGCAAAAGTCATGTTAAATTGTTGTTTTAAAGATTGTTTTTAAAAGCCTGGAACGGATTAATCCGTTTTGCATTACTTTCTATGGGAAAGCGCGCCTTGGTTTTGGAACACTTTGGTTTTGGAACGGACTTCCGGAACGGATTAAGTCTGAGAACCAAAGTACCACTGTATTGAAATACTGCCCCTCAATGAGGCCAAACTTAGATTCACAAAATATTTAGGAATATGCATTCCCCTGTGTCCCCCAGAAAAAAAGCCCTGCCCTTACCCATGTTCAGGGTAACGGTGATGATGTTGAGAGACATGGTCGAGTCGGTGACGCTGCTGAAGGACGAAGTCTGAAAGAAGAGTTGGAAAAGAAAAGAGTGAGCAGAGGGACCTCAGAAGAGCCTGGCTGCAGGATCAGGCCAACGGCCCATGTACTGCAGCACAGAAGCCAACAAGACGCCTGTTGTAAACCCTCAAGCAAAGGGGGAATCAGAGTGAGGATCAGCCCCACCCTCCCAGAAGCTTATTCCTCTCCCCCTCCATGCAGGACAAGAGATCCCGCCTCCTCCATCACCTGTGGAACAGCAACCCACATGGCCACTGCAGACCCCCCATGCCAACCTACCCGCTCAAGACGTGGCGGGCGCTGCTTCCGCCGCCTACGGTGGCGCTTGAGGAGGCGAGAGGCACTGCTCTGCTCCGTGGAGCTGCTGAACCTGCCCAGGAAAGAGGGGGAGAGAGACCCTGAAGCCCAACTGCCATATAAACACACACCACATTTTTCTATAGGACGTCCCCATGTATAAGACGCCCCAAATTTTTCCAATTTTGGGGGACTCAGATTTAAGAAAATGCGGGGAGCTGCCCCCGTGTATAAGATGCCCCCTAATTTTTGACATTATTTTTAAAGGAAAAAACCTAGTCTTATACACTGAAACATACGGTATATTTTATTGAATTTAACTATTGCATCACATAAGTAAAAAGAAAACACACCATCCACCAACTTGCAAAAATATGTTACACAGAAAGCAAAATGTTACCAAAAAATAAATGTTTCCTATAAATAAAATAAAGTTCTTCCATCCTTTAATACTTCCGTCTCTCTCAGCATGGGTCCTTCGTTTCCTCAGTAACTGCATTACTGTATATTATAACAATTAACTTAAGATATGTTGTCTGTAGTCTTTATACCATATTATATTGCGAGCGTTAGTCAAAGCATGTTAAAGGTTTCGTATGGAAACTATGTTTTTTTAAATATGCTCTATAATTATCCCATTCTTTACCGAACTTTTGGGTTGTTTGATTCCTAATTCTCCCTGTTATTTTTGTCAGTTCCGCATATTCAAACATTTTCACCTGCCATTCTTGTTTTGTAGGCAAAGTCCCTCCTTTCCACCTTCTAGCTATCAGCATCCTCGCGGTAAGGTCTTAAGGCCAGGAAGCCATTCAGCGAAAAGGGGGTTCTCGTCTGCCAAGAGGTTTGCCTACCCCGTGGGTAGGCAAACTAAGGCCCGGGGGCCAGATCCGGCCCAATCACCTTCTAAATCTGGCCTACAGACAGTCTGGGAATCAGCATGTTTTTACATGAGTAGAATGTGTCCTTGTATTTAAAATGCATCTCTGGGTTATTTGTGGGGCATAGGAATTCATTCTTGGTGGCTTGCTGCAAATCGCTCAAGCCAAAAAGAGGACATCTGGCCAAGAGAGAGCCCAGGAGCCCAGAATTGAGAAAGGCCTGCTGCACACCTGAGAATCATGGACCCTCCTGCAACAGCAAGGGGGTAACCCTCCAAGGCATAAAACACAGGTGGGACCAAGGATTTCACACCCAATTCTTAATGCAGCCAAGGCAAATTCCTTCCTTTGGTCAAGTGACATACAGTCATACCTTGGATCCCAAACGCCCTGGAACTCGGACGTTTTGGCTCCTGAACGCCACAAACCCAGAAGTGAGTGTTTCAGTTTGCAAACGTTCTTTTGGTACCTGAACGAACCGACAGGGCTTCTGTGCCTTCTGATTAGCTGCAGGAGCTTCCTGAAGCCAATCAGAAGCCGTGATTTGGTTTCCAAATGGTTTCCATTCGACTTCCAAGGAACGACTGTATTTAGCAGCCAGTACAGTGCAAGTTTTCACTCCCGCTAAATGGCAGGGCTCTTCCTTGACACCTTGAGCCTGGGTGAATCTCGCTGTTTCCCAGCCTGGCGTGAGGCAAATCCCATCTTTCATCTTCTTGGCATCAGGCAGAGCTCCGGGAGGTAGGCTAGGCCAAGCTTCCTCAACTTCAGCCCTCCAGATGTTTTGAGACTACAATTCCCACCATCCCTGACCACTGGTCCTGCTAGCTAGGGATAATGGGAGTTGTAAGCCAAAAACATCTGGAGGGCCAAGGTTGAGGAAGCCTGGGCTAGGCTATGAGGTGATGGCTTGCTCAAGGTCACCCAGTGAATTCCCTGGGTGAATGGCGATTTGAACCCTGGTCTCTCCCACTTCCTAGTCGGACTCTCTAACCACTACACCACACTGCCTAGGGCCAGGAGGTGAGCGTTCTTGACTTTGCAACACTCTTGGGGAGACTGCGGGACTGGAAGAGCCCCAAGACCCCCCTGAAAAGCAAGACTTGTTTCAGAGGAGACCCCACCCTCCACAGATCCCAGGAGAGGCATTTGCAAGGGGAAGGACCCACTGGCTACTCGCAACCGAAAATGCTGGCCCATTTCTGCCCCTCACCTGCTCATGGTGTCATCATCGTCTGAGTCACAGAGGCTGGTGGTCTCAAGTTCGCTGGTCAGCAGGGTGGAGGAGCTCTCGTACCCAGCCAGGTGCCGCTCCAATCGGGACTGCCCGTTTAGCCGGTGCCCACCTAATTATTTATTTTAAAGGGAAGGAGAGAAGCGTAAGGTGGACTCACAAAATGGGCACTTCACACACATGCACACCCTCCCCTGCAGTCCACAGAGAAGAGACCTGGAGTTTGTGCTCCCAGGCGGCCACTGACCTCCGTGCTCCATGCTCTCCCTGCGGCGTGGCCGCTCCCGCCTCAGCGACACAACGGACTCAGTCTCAGTTTCGTGGTCCAGGTTCTCGTGGCTGCTGGAGATGTTTGGGCTGCAAAGGCAGGGAAAGGGCCTCCACCACTGAATTGTATCACAACAGTACCCACCAGTATTTAAGAGTGGGCACCTCCCCAAGTCCCTCATTCAGGAAACCCTCAAATACACCCCCTCAAGCTTGGCTCAGAAAAGAAAAACCTATTGGATAAAGTTTTTTTTTTTTGTTCTCATGTTGTGTTTTAATGTTATGAACCACCCCGTGAACTTTGGATTAAGGGTGATATACAAATTTAACAAATAAAACAGTAATATATTGTACAGGCCAAGATCTTATATTAATGTATAGTTATTACGTATAATTTACGCTTGTATGCTTCTGTTTGACTACAACCTACATTTGGTTGCCTTGTTAATAAATCTGAATTAGAAAATGTGAACTTGGCTCTGTGAAATTTCCTGAAGAACACCACAGATGTATGCTCTGTGGGAAGACAAAGTATAAATCTAATAAATTGCATTTCCATTTATGCAGCAGCCAAACACTGTAAGAACATAGGAATAACTTGCTGGATCAGGCCAATGACCCATCTAGTCCAGCACCCTGTTCTCACAGTGGCCAACCAGAAGCTTATTATGGGAAACCTGCAAGCAGGACTTGAGCACAAGAGCACTCTCCCTGTGGTTTCCAGCAAATGGTACTCAGAAACACTGCACACCCACCCAGCGGGAAACCCAAAAGCCCACGTTCAGTCTCCCCTTACTCACTGGAAGGAAGGGGGTCGGGAATCCCCAATGCCACTAGTCCGCTCCACGGGCAACGGAGGAAGTGGCGGCGGTGGCGGCGAAGGTTCTGGTCGTACCTCTATGGGAGGAGGGGGAGGGGGAGGGAGCTCAGGCTGGGGGTTCTCAGAAGACACAAGCTGTGGCAGGGAAAAGGAGACGGTAAAATGAGGAACACGTAATCATCCCCCATCCTAACCTCCCCAAAGACTGACCACCTGTTTGGGCGCTAAATAAACCCTCAGAAGCCAAACGCCAGGAATTTAAGTAGAGGAAATGGGCCCTGCTGGATGAGGCCAAAGGCTCCTGCTAGGTTGGCCTCCCACAAGCCCCTCCTGATGTTTTGGACTGGAACTCCCCACCAGGTCCAGCCTGCATGGATGTGGCAAAGGTGATGGCCAGCCGGGTGCCTCCAGGAAGCTCATAAGCAGGGCTTGAGGGTAGGAGGCCTCCACTGTTGAACCCAGAGCCAAAGCAGGACCCCAGAGCTGTGGCCAAAAGCCAACCCAGAGTTAGATCTAGGCTAGGGAGGGTGCCCACAGCGAGACGATGTGCCAACTTCATACCCAGGAAACGACTCTGCCATTGAAGCAAGGGAGCTTTGCGTTGTCATCGGAGATCTCCTCCTTCACAACCCTTCAGCAGAAGGAAGAGAAAAGGGAATCAGGAAAGGGGGCTTCAGAGGAACAAGAAGCGACTACAGTGGTACCTTGGGTTAAGTACTTAATTTGTTCCGGAAGTCCGTACTTAACTTGAAACACCACTTTAGCTAATGGGGCTTCCTGCTGCCGCCGGGATGCCAGAGCACGATTTCTGTTCTCATCCTGAAGCAAAGTTCTTAACCTGAAGCACTATTTCTGGTTTAGCGGAGGCTGTAACCTGAAGCGTATGTAACCCGAGGTACCACTGTAGATGCTTGTGGCCCCTGGGACTCCCAACTATGAAGCAGCGGGAAGCTACTCCAAGCACCCCAAAGTGCAGAAAGGGTGTGCTCTGGGTGCCTGTGGGAGGGTGGGGGGAGATGGGGTGGATCCTGCCTCCCAGAGGCCTGGTTCCCTTTCTGTGGAAGGTCCACATCTCAGCGGTAGGAGCATCTAATTTCACTGCAAAAGGTCAACCCACGGCAGCATCTCCAGGTAAACCTGGGAAGGTCTCCTGGCAGAGTTACTGCCAGTCAGTGCTGACCCTACTGAGCTAGAGGGACCACTGGCCGGATGCAATGAAAGGCTGGGTGTCCTTTCTCTCCTAGGTGCCTGGCGTCTCTGTGAAGTGTGTGGCCGTGGGCAGCTGCCTCCCAGATCCCCTAAGAGGACAAGGAGATCCTTCTCAAGAACATCAGAGCCCCTTTCTCAGGGTCCTCTGGTGTGAGGCAGGAGGGCCAGCTTGGCCCCTCGACTGTGCATGGCCCTGGCACAGTAATATGTGGGTACTCGGCCCCTGGAAGGGGAATTTTGTGGGTGCGTTTGCCTCTATGGTGTGAGGGGAGGGCCTTCTGCCAAG
Organism: Podarcis siculus; assembly: GCA_034642415.1. Classification (NCBI taxonomy): domain Eukaryota; kingdom Metazoa; phylum Chordata; class Lepidosauria; order Squamata; family Lacertidae; genus Podarcis; species Podarcis siculus. The sequence goes on from JAXCMG010000042.1 coordinate 2,838,689, forward strand.
CACCAGGGTGACCACAAAGGTGTGCCAGGACGCCTGGGTCCCTTGGAGCTGAGGGGGTGGGCGTGCCTCTCCCTCTCTCGGACGCCTGGGTCCCTTGGAGCTGAGGGGGTGGGCGTGCCTCTCCCTCTCTCCGACGCCTGGGTCCCCAGGAACTGAGGGGGTGGGTGTGCCTCTCCCTCTCTCCGACGCCTGGGTCCCTTGGAGCTGAGGGGAGGGGGGTGCCTCTCTCTCTCGGACGCCTGGGTCCCTTGGAGCTGGGGTGGGCGTGCCTCTCCCTCTCGGACGCCTGGGTCCCCAGGAGCTGGGGGGGGCGTGCCTCTCCCTCTCGGACGCCTGGGTCCCTTGGAGCTGAGGGGGGGGCGTGCCTCTCCCTCTCTCGGACGCCTGGGTCCCTTGGAGCTGGG
>JAXCMG010000042.1:2839102-2917763 GCA_034642415.1 Podarcis siculus
GGCCGGCGGGCCCTTCCTCTCTCTCTCTCTCTCTCTCTCTCTCTCTCCGAGGCCTCGTACCCGAAGTCCTGGTCCATGCTCTTGAAGAAGTACTTGGCTCCCGGCCGGGCGAGGGCCGCCTTGACGTGGCCCAGGGTGATGCGCTCGGCCGGGACGGGGATCTTGACCAGGTAGGGCGTCTCCTCCTCGTCCAGGTGGTAAATCACCTTCGTCTCCCCCGCCGCCGGCCCCGAAGCCGCCCCCGCCATCGCCGCCCCGCCGCCGCCACAGCCAGGCCCGGGACCCGCCGCCAGCGCCATGGCAACCGCCCGCCCGCCCCGCCCACCAATCAGCTCCCGCGCGTCGCCAGACGGGCAGAAAACGGCCGACGTGGGAGGAGGCGGGGAGAGAACGTTCGGAGGGGCGGGGGGGGGGGAGAGGGCAGGCGGGGAGCGCGGAGCGAGTCTCCCCTCACGCAGCGGCAGCGTTTCCCGGCGCGTCCCTACGTCATCACGTCCCCTCCCCCGTCGTCGTCGTCGTCCTCCTCCCACTCGGCATAAACAGACGTGAGGGGAGGAAAGGAGGACGTCGCCGTCGCGCCACGTGACACGGGGCGGGCCCTTCTTCTCCCCGCCCCTGCCCTTGATTGGCCCAACGGCGGGAGGCAGGGGTCACGTGCTCGAGAGCCTCGTTCGGAGCCCCCGGTCACGTGAGCCTCGCGTCCACGCAATGACGCGGCACGCCGCGGGGCCTGAGGGGAGGCGGAAGTGCGTGACGCCCCGGAAGGGGAGGGGAAAAAAGACATTCCCCGTCTTTGTCCTCCGGCAGGAAGAGCCTCCTGTCACGTGAGCGTGAGACTGACGGCTCCCTGGGGAGGGGGAGGGGCCTCTGGCGGTGTCAGGAACTCTGCACATGCTCAGGAGCCGCGCTGAAAAAAATGCTCAGAGGCTTTTCCTTTCATAGATCGGGAGGTGACCCAGTATTTAGAAGAATCGGGAGAGGGAGAGGAGGCGGTGCTGGGATTAAAAGGGGCCTGGGAGGCAGTAGAGGCCAAGGCCATGAGCTGACCTCCAGCTGCTCAGCAAGCAATGCTTGGCCACAGCAGAAAGTCCACAGAGCCACACGAACATCGGACCCTGCCAAAGTTCTTTTGCACAAGGAACAATGGCCAGTGTGGTGTAGTGGTTAAGAGCGGTGGACTCGTAATCTGGGGAACCGGGTTCGCGTCTCGGCTCCTCCACATGCAGCTGCCGGGTGGCCATGGGCTGGTCACGCTTCTCTGAAGTCTCTCAGCCCCACTCACCTCACAGGGGGAGGAAGGGAAAGGAGAATGTTAGCCGCTTTGAGACTCCTTTGGGTAGTGATAAAGCAGGATATCAAATCCAAACTCTTCTTCTTCTGCCTGCTAAATGCCAGAGAAACAATAGGAGACTCTCCACTCCTCTCTCTGGAGAGAGGATTCCCTTCACCTGCCAGGGATAAGACCACCCAAGCCTGCTTTGCAGGGGCACTTAAAAAAGGTAAAGGGTAAAGAGACCCCTGACCGACCCTGGGGTTGCGACTCTCATCTCGCTTTACTGGCCGAGGGAGCCGGCGTACAGCTTCCGGTCATGTGGCCAGCATGACTAAGCCGCTTCTGGCAAACCAGAGCAGCGCACGGAAACGCCGTTTGCCTTCCCGCCAGAGCGGTACCTATTTATCTACTTGCACTTTGACGTGCTTTCAAACTGCTAGGTGGGCAGGAGCAGGGACCGAGCAACAGGAGCTCACCCTGTTGCGGGGATTCGAACCGCCAACCTTCTGATTGGCAAGTCCTAGGCTCTGTGGTTTAGGACAGAGGTGCCTGGCGTGCTCTGGTCCATGGGGTCACGAAGAGTCGGACACGACTAAACGACTAAACAACAACAACAACAGGCTCTGTGGTTTAACCTACAGCGCCACCTGCGTAAGCAGGGGCACTTAGGAACACGCAAACCTGCCTTTCGCAAGACGGTTAACTCAGGACTCAGTGGATCTGCAGGGCTTCAAAACAGGGCATACACCCAGACCTACCTGGATCTGCCAGAAATTGGGCCTGAGCCCTTTTGAATGCAAAGCAGGTGCTGGCATGGAAATCTAGAATGGTCACACTGGAAGCAAGTACACCGTGATTCACAGCCCATTGCACAGAAGTGGGTGCATGCTGTGTGCAGGGCTCCACATGTGCGTGTTGTACGTGTGTGTACGCATGGCCATGGCACCAAGATCAAATGTGGCCAATGGGCCAGGAAGGTTCAACCACATTCAGAGCATTGACCAACTACAGTGGTACCTCGGGTTAAGTACTTAATTCGTTCCGGAGGTCCGTTCTTAACCTGAAACTGTTCTTAACCTGAAGCACAACTTTAGCTAATGGGGCCTCCTGCTGCTGCCGGAGCACGATTTCTGATCTCATCCTGAAGCAAAGCTCTTAACCCGAGGTAATATTTCTGGGTTAGCGGAGTCTGTAACCTGAAGCGTATGTAACCCGAGGTACCACTGTACACCAATCCGTCCCCCTCCCCAAAGCAATGCCTTTGTTTTATAAGGAAGGAACATTAATGATGACCACAGCCTCCTGTACAAACGCAAAAGGGTCCACATCTTTTATTTACATTCAAAAACTCTGCCATGTACACAGTTTCAAATATTATAACGAAAAAGGGTGGGAGCTGGAGAACCCAGCCAGAAACCCCCACTGATCAGAACAGCTAACCTGAAATGGGTAAAATATGGGTTTTGCAGCAGAACAGGAGTTAGGAGAACTGGGAGTCCTGGCATGGGGAGTTTCTGATGTTTTTTTTTTTAAAATAAGTGGGCTTGCCATTCTTCATTAAACCCAAACTCTTGTCTCGCTCTCTGGAACCTCTGCCTCATCCTTATGCTCAATGGGAGCAGTCAGAAAACACAAATAAGTTGTCCCTTTTTATTTTGAAGCCAGCAAAATCGCAAGGGTTTCCCTGACAAAGTTCACCCCCTCACAATCCCTGGGGGATGTTAATACCGGGGAGGGGGAGTAAACAAAACCCTCCTATTCTCTCTCTCAGAATTTAAAATATATATATATTATTCAATTTCAATGGGGACAAAATCTCCGGCCCCCTCCAAAGGAAAAAAAAACAAAACCCTGTAAAGGTTTACTTAAAAAAAAAAAAGTTCTTTTTTTATCCAGCCTCCTTTCTTGGGCTGTACCCTCAGTTGGCATCAAACTCTGAATCTGGAGGCATTAAAACAAATGCCAGAGAACATTTTTTTAAAAAGGAAAATAAAGAAGAGTCTTCCAACTGGGGATGTGATGGGGGGGAGAAAATAAACAAAGCCAGAAAAAAAAACCCTTTTGCATTCAGTCTATTTACAGGTGAACTTTACTGGGGCAGGGGAGGATAGGTGGTGGGGGAAAGAGCTAAAACAAAAACGAAGAGTGCTTCTACCCCACTTCCTAGTGCCCTCTCTCTGCCTCTCCCCCAACGCTATGTGCATCCCAGCAAGTGAAAACAGGAATCTTCCTGGTTTTCAGTTTCGTCATTCCGGCCCACCGGTGTCAGCCTCCGAATGCCATTCTCCTTCGCAGAGAACATGGAGGTGGGCCAGGATCAACCCCCAAAGGGCGAGTGGGTCTGAAGCGAGAGGCCTGCAATTGCCAGCCAGAATCTGCCTGGAGGGGCAGCCTCTCTGCCTCCCGGGTGCTGGGACTACCACCACCGCAAATACCCCAAGCACCTCCGTCTTCCGCCTCCAAGGAACTGAGGCTCCTTTTGGATACCAGTCCAGAGCAGGCTCCCGACCCTGGTCCAGTCTTTTCTGCCCCTCTGGGATGGAAGCCCAGCGCAGAGCCGCCTGTCCTCCCCTCCTGAGCTAGGGCTCCCCACCTCCCCTGGACGCAACGGCGACGGTTGCGCTGGGAACCGCCGGGGGCGGCAGCAGCGGCAGCTTGCGAGAACCTTCCTTGCACTTCTGACAGTAGAAGATGTCGGGGACGTTGGTCTTCTTGATCTTGGCGCAGGAGAGGTGGATCCAGGTGCCGCACTGATTGCACTCAATCATGGGGCGGCCCGCAAATGGCTTCTGGCAGTAGCAAGTGATGAGGTCCCAAGAGTCATCCCCTGGAGGAACAGAGGAACAAATTTCAGAAGGCCCGTTTCACTCACCCACAATCGCACAACACACGTTTTGGTTATCTGGCTTGAAACATATCACAAGAACCTCAAGTTTTGTTTTTAGGTTTCTAGTCCATAAGACAACAACAATAATAATATGCTTGAGGATAAGCAGGCAGTGCGTGGTGAAAACTGAGAATCAAAGGCTGAACGGGTGGTAAATACTGATTCGTGGCATTTACACCCTGCCTAGAAGTGGACTAAAACCATGACCAAAAAGATAAATAAATATAGAAGACAAATTACCTGCCTACATCAGGGTAGGTGCATACAAAGTACCCACTCCACCCTCACAGAGCTGAAAGCGTCAGAGATGTTTGCTATAATATGAGGGATTTGGGAAATCCCAGATCAGGACAGTCAGCAACCGCGTTTATTGCCTATGTGCAAGATCTGAACCTGAGCCTGGGAAACACCCTGTTCCCATTGGCCCAAACCAGTCCACTCACCCCACTCAGTTAGGAAAGGGCATGCACAGAGACCTGCTGCCTCACTGGTCAACTGCGCACTGCAGCCTTCCCAAGCTGGTGCCCTACAGCTCTCATCGGCCTGCAGGCTGTGCTGGTCAGGGCTGATGGGAGCTGTAGTTCATTAAATTCCTGAACACCTCTTCCTCAGAAAGACTCCAAGGCACCTCGCAGCAGCTTAAAATAGATTAAAAGACAGGGGCGCAAAATAATGAGCATCCCAGCGAGGCGAAACCTCAGAGATGCTTAACAAAACCAAGGCCAGGGTTGTATCCCTGGGGATTCCGGAGAAAGCCAAAGCAACGTCACTGCTTGCTAGCATGCTGGCAAGAAATGCTGGAAAAGGTGGACCTTGAACTGATCCGCCAAGGCCCTCCCTGGTGTAGTTCAACTACAGCTCCCACAGGTCGGTCATTTGTTACGCTCTTAATCTCCCAGAGATCTCGCTGCTTTGTGAGGTCAACACACCCCAGGGAATCAGGAAGGTTCTCTGGGGCGGCGGGCATTCCAACGAATGTGAGAAGCAAAGCACAATCCAGCTCCAACTCTCACTTGACTTCTTAAAAAGCTTTTGCTAAATTAAAACAAGCACTATTAGACTCCGGGCCCCACTTTTGGGGTGGGGGAAATGTGTGCGGAGATGGGGAAAAGAACCTGATACGATGCAGTTCAACAAAAACAAAAGAAAGCACCCCACTCCTTTGAAAATTTAAGGGGCTTTTTATGTAAAACAAATACTTTAAATTAAAAAACCAACAATGTAAGCTGGAGGTGTTTGATGACAAAGGACAAGCCTGCCATTGGCTATTGATCCCAGAGGACAGCCTGGCGGAAACGTGAAAATCAGCTGGCCGTGTCACCAGACGAAACTTCCAAGAATGCAGGGGGAAGCATTACCTGGCGACATACGTGGTGCAGAGGTTAGCGTGCTGGAAAAGGACCTGGGAGATCAGGGTTCAAATCTCAGCTTCACCTACCTCACAGGGTTGTGGGGATTAACAGGAGGTGGGGGCGAACCATGAACCTTGAGCAACTTGGGGGGGAAAGTCGGGATATAGACGCAACTAATAATGTTCCTACTGCTTTTACGCCCACGTAACATTGTGCATTAAGTTGCATTTCCCGTGCCCCTTCCGGGACACCTCCGCCTCCTCACCTGATTCCACCATGATGTCCTCGTCCATGACCCTCATCTCGCCTTCGCTGGAGCTGCCTTCCCCATCCTGGCTGGTCTCCGTACTGATCCCCCCTTTCCCTTCCGTGTCCTCAAGCTTAATGGGGAAGCTGGCGGCCGACAGCTCCTGCGGAGCCTGCACAGAGACCAGCGCCGTGGCTGCCGTGGCCGAACCCTCCTCCCCTCCGGGCCGCCGCGGCGCCACAGCCGCCCCCTCTTCCTCCTCAGAGTCCGTCTCGCTCAGGGAAGCCTTGTGCTTCTTCTCGCTCCGCTCGGCCTTTTTCAACTTCCGCTTTTTGCTCTTTTTGATGCGAGAGCGCTTCTCCCCCACCGGGTCGCCGCCCCCGCCGCCCCGGTTCCGCTTGGCTCCTCCGCCCGCGTCCAGGGCGGACTTCCGATTCCGTTTGTCCTTCTTCTTGTCCAGGGCCCCCTTCGGCCCCGCCAGCGGCGGCTGCTGCTGCTTGCCGACGGGGTCCAAGTCAAACAGGGAGTCCTTGAGCTTCATCTTCTCCAGCAGGGAGCTGTCGGACTTGAGGCGGCGGAAGGCCGCCTTCTTCTTCGAAGACTTGGCCTTCTTGACGAAGGTCTCGATGGTGTGCAGGTCCGAGTGCGTCGACTCCCAGCCGTCGCTGTCCACCACGCTCTCTGGGCGGATGGGGGAGTTCGAGCCGGAGGGCGTCCAGTCATTTTCCTGTGGGGTTTGGGGAGGGCAGAGGCAAGGGATTAATTCCTCAGGCTACTTTTCCCGGGTGCCCAGGACGCTCCTCCGCTCTTTCTTCCCAGAGCAGTGGGATTCAAGGGGGCAGTGGAGTTCCGGGGGGGGGGGAGATCTGAGAGGCAAGGGTTGTAGCAGGTGGTGTAAATAGAACTGCAGAATTGGAAGAGACCACAAGAGTCATCTAAGTCCTACCCACTGCAATGCAGGAAGGACTTTGATAATGCATAATGACTATCAGGCTTTGAAAAGCTGATATCAACTGATAGCTCCTTTGTGGTCCCTGTGGACAGCTCAGTCAGTAGAACATGAGACAAATAATTGAACTGCTGACCTTCTGATCGGCAAGTCCTAGGCTCTGTGGTTTAACCCACAGCGCCACCCGCGTCCCCGGAAATAGATGGAACAGAAATGTGGAAATATATGCAACAAAAAAATTAATCCATTTGAGTCATGCTACTCAAACTGGGTCTACTGGACGCGAAACATTTAAGCAACGTGGACAAAAGTCGCTTCTGGGGCCCCTCTCTTCATCAGTTTTATAGCAGATCCGCCCCTGAGATGGACCAATGTTATAAAGGCAGCTTCCTTTCCCTCGCTCCAGAGCAACGGTCCGCAGTGTTTTGTGGAGTTGTGGGCTGAAGCCAGGAGGTGCCACATCCATCGCATTTAAATATTCATATTGATTTTTAACTCTCTTCTTAAAGGCTTCTTTTATTTATAACATGTTTTATATTGCAGTTTGAATTCTAAAGAGCACATTAATATACAGTGCGTGAGAAACAGAAAGAAGCAATAAAAATACGGTTGAAAAATCACACAAAATCTATTACGAGCGCTACAGCTGGCAGAAAAATTAGTAAGCTGCTCAGTGGTCTGCGGGGAAAAGAAAAGTTTGGGAGCCCCTTGCCCTAGAAAATTTTCTAGCTGAAAGAAATGGAGGGAAAGCAACAGAAAGAGACAGACAAGAAGGTGGCAATGAGAGAAATCGAAAGAGAGGGAACAAGAAAAATAAAGATGTCTTGCAAAAAAAATGGGCAAGTGAGTAAGTAAGCCTTAGTAAGCTGCTACTTGACTAGCTGGCGAAAGTTGAAAATAAACGATATTCATCTTTATTATAAAAAAAATTCCTTCCAGTAGCATCTTAGAGACCAACTGAGTTTGTTATTGTTATGAGCTTTCATGTGCATGCACACTTCAGATACACTGAAACAGAAGGCACTAGACCCTTTTATATAGTGAGAGGGTACATCTTTATTATGTTTACTTCTATCAACTTCCTTTTAAGCGACAGCAGAGCTCCTGATTAGAATCCACATTCCCAGCAGCTCGAAAAATTTGTTCCCCTTGTGCAAAAAAAGTGTCCCACTGAGTATTAGAACAAACCCTGCCTAGAGAGAGACTAACTGGTAGAAAGGGAATTTTAAAAATGGGAGCACAGAGTACCCTGACAGCTGAAGCAGCAAATGTCTCGTGTTTGCAATCACTGAGCCTTTCAAGCAACACCCATAAGCCATTGCCTAACTCCTAAAACAAGAGGTATGGTAGCCCATCTGATATGGAAGTTCAATAAATCCCTGGTGTGGGGAGATAGGAGGGAGCCTTCTTTAGCCCTAAGCCCTTGTGAGCAGGTTCAAGCGGAGTCCCAGGAAGGGCAGGTCCGTAGCAGGAAAGAGCAACTACAATTCCCAGCATGCACTTGGGGAAGCCTCCCGAGCCGTGCCGCATAACAAGCCAGGACATGTCCGCCCCCTCGCTTCCAGAACAGCAGCCTACACTTCCCAGCATGCAACACGCCCAGGCCTCCCAGCAAAATGGCCATGCCGCAGGGCATTCTGGGCCTCGTAGTTCCCGCGGGCATTTGCCGCAGCTTCCAAGGGGCTCTGGCAACAAGACTGCGTGGAGACAATGCCGAGAGAGGAGGAGGAGGCCGAGGGCTTAGGAGCGAAGGTTTGGAACAATCCCAAATGCACCTTTTTAGAACTTCACGGAGCCGGGTTTGGATTTAACAACAGATCACAGAGCTTGCTTCTGAGAAGGTGATAGGACAGCCCCTGTACCCCGACACACATACACACCAGAAAAATATTAAACTGCATGCTTTGAAACTGAGCGGACGCATATTTGTTCAGTAGGATAAAAGGGGAGATAGGGGAGGACAGGATTCTTGCTGGGGGGGGGGACCCCAAACTAACCTCCTTAGAGGAAGGGATGTAGCCAGCGTAGGCTAGGACGAAACTGCAGAACTTGTTGAAATCCTCAATAGTTCGCCTTCGCTTCTCCGGAGGCTGGTGAGACTGGGGGAGAGAAGCAGGAAATGGGGAGGGGAGGTGTTAATGCACACAGAGGTAGCCCCCCCCTTCCTCAGGCCACCCACAAATCTCTAGGCTCCTTCAGAACCGCAGCCCCGTAGGACCACACATACCCCACAACTGGTGATAATAAGAACAGGGGAGCTATTCCTAGAGGCAGGGGGAGAAGTGAGCAGTGACATCCTGTCCCCCCCCCCCCAAACCACAGGCTCCCACAGCTAGAAATGCAAGTCAGGTCTCTCCCAGGACATGCAAAGAGCGCAAAGGGTTAAATATGGGGGGGAGGGGAGGGAGAGAGGGGGGAAAAGAGCCTTTTCCGTCACCCACAGAATATCCTTTGCTTGCTCTCTCTCTCTCTCTCTCTCTCTCTTTTGCTAAGGGGGGGGGGAGCACATGCAAAAAGGATGTTGCAACCTTTCGGAAAGACTTTTGGCCTCCTCCTAGGGAGCCGGGATAAAAAGGCAGGGGGAGGAAGAGGAGGGGGTCCCCCAGAAGAACGGAGCCACCCCACGGAAACAAATGGGATTTTTTATTACGGAGTGGAATGGGGCCCAAGTTTGAGGTAGGGGTTTTTTGGGGGGGCGGAGGGGGAATCAACCATCAAATAGAGGCTTTTTTCGTTTTGTTTTTTTACCTGTGTCTCCGGTTTGAGGTTTGGAGGCGGATCTGGAAAACAAGAACCGGGAAGGGGGTCAGTCGAGGGGGGTCCATTAAGGGAGACTTCAACAACTCCACACAGACCAGCACAAAGCGAGGAAAAAACCCTACTTTCTCCCCCGGAATGAAGGCACAGGGATTCCCCACCCGGAGGCGAGTCAAGGGAGATGGCTGGGGGGTGCCAGCCTCCCGGACCCCTTATTTTGGGGAGGGGGGCTTCCCTACAGCCTTCAGAGGAAAAGGCCAGGACACAGTGCAGCCCCCCCACCCCTCCTGCTTTGAACCCTTCCCCAAATTTCCACTCCAAAATATATTTAGGTTTATACCTCCCCCCCAAAAAATATATATACGCGGAAGTGTCTATCCCCCCCCCATAAAAATCCAAGATCAGACCTAGACAGACAAGACACCCCGCCATTTCTACAGGGAAGCGGAAAGGGGGAAGCTGGAGCGCACCCCCCCCCCCCTCCACGACGCTGCCTCCATCTTACCCAGCCCCCCAGCAAGGAAAAAAAGGGGTGCTGCCCCCCCATAACCAACTCTCTTCCTCTCTCCTTCTCCCCACCGACCAGCCTCTCTCTGATCTGACACCACCTGCCCCCCCCCAAACCGGTGACCCCCTTTCCATCGACGGACTTTGCCTCTTCTTTGCTCCCCCTCCCCAAGCGCAACACCCTCGCCCCCCATAACTCCAGAACACCCCCCCAAAAAAAATCTCACGGCCTCTTTTCCCTCCGAGGAGGGGCGTCCACTTTGCCCCCCCCCCACAACAAGCAATCTACCTTCCCGCCCCCTTAGTTTCCCCCCCCCCACCAACCCAACGCCAGCCCCCCAACCTCTCCTCGCCCCCCAATCTCCCGGGAGGGGCGTCCACTTTTCCTCTCCCCCCCCAACAAACCCACTTTCCCCTTCTTGCCCCCCCCCCGAAATCCGCCTCCCCGGGTGACGACGCCGGCCCTCCTTCTCCCCACACGCTCCCAGCCCCACAACTGGGGGTCTCCGCAGCTTCTCCCCCCCCAACCAAAAAATAAATAAATATTATTTTTCCTCGGGAGGGGCGCCCCCACAGAAGCACACAAAAAAACCCCCCCCCCCCCGCCCCCCCTCCCCCCCCCCCCCCCCCCCCTGCCCCCCCCCCCCCCAGTGTGGGTCTGCGAGGCCCCCTTTACCTTCAGGGCTGGGCTCCGCCATAGCCGGCCCCCTGCCCAGCCAGCCAGCCGGCCGCCTCTCCGCCCCGCCGGTGCCCGCGACGGCCGCGGGGCTCGGGAACCCGCCAGCGCCCCCCAAGCCGCGAAGACCCTCCCAGAGACCCGCCGCCGGGAGACCCTCCTCCCTCCTCCCTCCTCGCCCGCCGGTGCCGCCCGACTCCGCCGCTCCCTCCTCCCTCCCGGAGGAGCCCCGCAGCCAGGCCCCGCCCCTCGCCGCCGCCGCAGAGCATCTCGGGAAACCGAGTCCCCCCGCGGAGAACTCCAAGTCCCGGCAGGCGCAGCGCGAGGGGAAGGAGGGAGGGAGGGAGGCGCTGGGTCCGCCTCTTCCTCTCCCAGGCTCCAAAATGGAGGGAGAGGAGAGGGGCATGCTGGGAGATGTGGTCTGGAAAGGAGGAGGGGAGGGTGGGGAGAGGTGGTTTGCCCTTTGAAGGAGGGAAATTGGGGGGAGAGATGGGGAAATATGTGGGGATTAGAAGAAGAAACACACACACCCCAGGGGTTATTTAGGGACAGGCTGTCTCTTTCCCCCATTGATGGAAGAAAGTGAGGAGGAATTAAAGAACCTTTTAATGAGGGTGAAAGAGGAGAGCGCAAAATATGACCTGAAGCTCAACATCAAAAAAGCGAAGATCGTGGCCACTGGTCCCATCACCTCCTGGCAAATAGAAGGGGAAGAAATGGAGGCAGTGAGAGATTTTCCTTTCTTGGGCTCCATGATGGTGGCAGCAGTCATGAAATTAAAAGACGCCTGCTCCTTGGGAGAAAAGCAATGACAAACCTAGTCTGTATCTTAAAAAGCAGAGACACCACCGTGCCGACAAAGGTCCCTATAGTTAAAGCTGTATGGCCTTAAACGATTGGTTCAAAATTGGGAAAGGAGTACGACCAGGCTATATATTGTCTCCCTGCTTACTTAACTTATATGCAGAATTCGTCCTGGAAAAGGCTGGGCTGGATGAATCCCAAGCCAGAATTAAGATTGCCAGAAGAAATATCAACAACCTCAGATATGCAGATGACACAACCTTGATGGCAGAAAGTGAGGAGGAATTAAAGAACCTTTTAATGAGGGTGAAAGAGGACAGTGCAAAATATGGTCTGAAGCTCAACATCCAAAAAACGAAGATCATGGCCGCTGGTCCCATCACCTCCTGGCAAATAGAAGGGGAAGAAATGGAGGCAGTGAGAGATTTTACTTTCTTGGGCTCCATGATCACTGCAGATGGTGACAGCAGCCACGAAATTAAAAGACGCCTGCTTCTTGGGAGAAAAGCAATGACAAACCTAGACAGCATCTTAAAAAGCAGAGACATCACCTTGCCAACAAAGGTCCATATAGTTCAAGCTCTGGTTTTCTCAGTAGTGATGTATGGAAGTGAGAGCTGGACCATAAAGAAGGCTGATGGCCGAAGAATGGATGCTTTTGAATTCTGGTGCTGGAGGAGACTCTTGAGAGTCCCATGGACTGCAAGAAGATCCAACCTTTCCATTCTGAAGGAAATCAGCCCTGAGTGCTCACTGGAAGGACAGATCCTGAAGCTGAGGCTCCAAGACTTTGGCCTCCTCATGAGAAGAGAAGACTCCCTGGAAAAGACCCTGATGTTGGGAAAGATGGAGGGCCCAAGGAGAAGGGGACGATGGAGGACGAGATGGTGGGACAGTGTTCTCGAAGATACCAACATGAGTTTGACCAAACTGTGGGAGGCAGTGGAAGACAGGAGTGCCTGGCGTGCTCTGGTCCAGGGGGTCACGAAAAGGCGGACACGACTAAACGACTAAACAACATCTCTTTCCCCATTGGATGGGAAAGGACCCTATTTTTGGGTTTGTAGGAAAGGACCCTGGGAGATTTATTATTATTGTTATTATTGTTATTAATATTAATGTTATTAATATTATTAATATTTATACCCCACCCATCTGGCTGAGTTTCCCCAGCCACTCTGGGCGGCTCCCAATCGAGTGTTAAAAACAATACAGCAAGTTCACCTTGGTTCCGCTGTAAATCCGTTCCGGAAGTCCGTTCCAAAACCAAAGCACGTTCCAAAACCAAGGCGCGCTTTCCCATAGAAAGCAATGCAAAACCGATTAATCCGTTCCAGGCTTCGAATAACAATCCCCAAAACAGCAATTTAGAATAAATTTTACGATCTAATGAGACCATGGATTAGTAAAACGGAAGCAATAAACAATGTGCTGCAGTCACACAATCAATCAGCAGCTGAACTGGGTTCCACCCAGTCCAGTCACACACGTACAAAAACAGCCACAAAAATGGAAAATAAATAGCAAAGACATGACAGAGCTCAGCGTAACGCTCCAAACAGAAGTGTGACACTCAAACTGGAAGCGTAGCACTCAAAACGGAACACGTTTGACTTCTGAAAAAAGTTTGCAAACCGGGACACTTGCTTCTGGGTTTGCAGTGTTTGGGTTCCAAGTTGTTTGAGAACCAAGATGTTTGAGAACCAAGGTACCACTGTATTCATTTTCTTTGTTACATTGACATCTCACCTTTCCCCCGTCCTCCAAGGTCAACATATAGCACATGGTTCAAGCACACACAGCTCATTCAATCGTCACAACCACCACCCTGTGAGGTAGGCTAGACTGAGAGGGGTAGCAGATGCTCCACCTACCCACCCAGATCACCAGTCTTTCCCCAGGGCCTGATCCGACAAGCATTACACCAGGGATTGGCCACTGTGAGAACAGGATGCTGGACATAGTTGGGCCACTGGCTTGATCCAGAAGGCTTCTCTTATGCAGATAAGATACAGTCAAATCTGAATGGCTAAGGCAAGATTTCTGGTTGCTTTTGCCCTCCCCCCTCGGGCTGGGCCTTAAAACCTACACACCTGAACTGTTACTAGATTATTTCTCTCCTTCCTTTCAACTGTCCTGGAACTGCGGCAATTAAAATGTTAAAAGTCAAATAAACCTTGTGGATGGAGGAGTGTTAAGGTATATAAAATTGTACATATGGTTGATTTGAATATGTTATTATTATGTACACCCAATGTATCAGCCGTCTGCGGGGTTCACTGTTGTGGTTTGGTTGTTGGTAAAAAATAAAAATTATAATAATAAAAAACTGTCCTGGAACTGAAGTTAGTATTAAGTAAAGCCAAGCAGCTTGAGAGGCAGTGTGGCCTAACGGTTAGTGTGTTGGGCTAGGACAGGGGTCTGCAACCCGCGGCTCCGGAGCCGCATGTGGCTCTTTTACACCTTTGCTGCGGCTCCGGAGTGGATACTAGCGAGGGGAGGAGGCGCATTGTGCGCCCCGACACTCCCCACTGTGGCGGGTGCTGTACTGGCTGTGATGTCGCATGGGGGCGGTGCGTGCATTAGTCACGCACCGTCCCGACGTCACCTTCCTACCCGCTGTCAGATCGCGGCTCCGGAGATATATTTGTTTTAAATGTCGCAATGGTTTTGCGGCTCCCAGTTTTTTTTTCTTCGGAAACGGGTCCAAGTGGCTCTTTTTGTCTTAAAGGTTGCAGACCCCTGGGCTAGGACATAGGAGACCAGGGTTCAAATCCAAACACAACCATACAGCTCACTCACTACTGAGCGACCTCTGGCCAGTCAACTCTTTCATCTTAACCTACCTCACTGGGCATGTTGTGAGACCTACGTGTTGCCACCTTCAGCTCCTTTGAGTGAAGGCGAGATATGAATGTACAGCGATACCTTGGTTTAAGAACAGCTTAGTTTATGGACAACTTGGATTAAGAATGCGGCAAACCCGGAAGTAGGTGTTTTGGTTTGCGAACTTTGCCTTGGAAGCAGAACATGTTCCGCTTCCTGTCGAGTGTGTTCCGTTTGTAAATTGAGTCCTCCGCTGCGATGGGAAAGCACGCCTTGGTTTAAGAACGCTTTGGTTTAAGAATGGACTTCTGCAACAGATTAAGTTTGTAAACCAAGGTACCACTGTAACAATATAATAAGGTCTGCGTGCAAAATGGCTGAGCTGAAATGGGAAAAGGCCACCTCTGTAATAAGGGCACAGAGAGGGGTGGAAAGTGTACGGTCCAAGGTCTAAGAATTCACTTCTTGGCAAGTGATCAAACCGGTCGCAGGAAAAACTGAGTTGAGATTCAATTCCTTCTTTCTTGATCTTGAAATGGCAGGCTACTATAGATCTTCAGGTGGTGCTGCAATTTCTCAGGCGTGTCTAATCTAGTAAAATGGTGTGACGTTTACTTGAGCGTTTACACCGCTGAGAGGTCCAGGAAAAGTCATGTATCTTGGATCTTGGGAGATGGGGAAAGCTCCATTATGCGCTTTGCAACTTGAGCAATGAGCATCGAATCTCCCCAGAGGGAAAGTGAAGTGCTCCTTGAATCCACAAAAATGCAGGCTAATGAGGTTATCTTTCTGCTGCTGATCTGTAGCCTTGAATAGCCCTCATTTGGAGCCAGAGCATTTTCCACCCCTCTAGTTTTTGAGGCCAACACCCTGCTTAACAACCCACCTTCCATTATTCTGCTAAGAGGGTCTTGCCCGTCATTCTCACCCAAGAGTTGTAGTCTACTCACCTCTTCCACCAAGTAGGTGGCAACTGCCCATGTACACACTCAGGATCTGGTCCTGGGATTCCAGTCTAGAATATCTATCCCTGGGATAGCTCAGTCAGTATAACATGAGACTCTTGATCTCAGGGTTGTGGGTTAGAGTCCCACATTGAGCAAAATATTCCTGTATTGCAGGGGGTTGGACTAGATGACTCTTGCGGTCCCTTCCAACTCTACAATTCTATGATTAAAAGTAGCCAAGATCGCTGCCCCCCCCCCATTCATTTGGGAAACCACTTTGCAACCAGACCCCAAACCCCTGCCAACAGCTTAACCCCACTGCTACAAATTCACTCCCCAAGTATTTGCAATTTTAAATTCCTAAATTCCCGATTAACACCAGGACGCCGATAACTTTTCCTGAATCGGTACGATCACGCAGAAAATCTCTAGAGGCTCAAAATTTCTCTTTATATATATATTTTTAATTAGCATTCCCCACCCCCTCTGGTTACAGAAACTGCCAGGCAGAGCACAGCCCTGATAGGAGCAAACTCAGGGCGTGGTAGTGAAGATGCAAGACTGAAATGGGGGGAGGAAATGTTTTTCCTGTTCAGTATTTGAGGCCTCTTACCCCTTAAAAAAAATGGGGGTGGGGAAGAGAGAGAGAAAGGGGGGAAATGGTATATGGGAGGGAGATAAGGGGGGGGGGGGAGAAACCACCAAAAGAAAAAGAGGTATTTTATTTTAGCCACAACCACCTCAAAGAAAGCCCAGAGCGAGGGGAGGGGAACGGGAGGAAGAAGTGTGATTAGGCATAATGGAAGGAGGCTTAAAGGATGGGAGAGAAGGAAGGAAGGAAAGAAAAAAAGACCCTCCCCTTCCCTGGGACAAAAAGGCTCTTTAACATAAAATCAACAACAAACAACAACAAAAAGTGCAGGTCCCTTCAGGAGCACACGCCCCCTGGTGGCAGCAGGTGGAGGCACGCCTTACATGCTGCCATAGACGCTCTCATCGCTGTAGGCAATGTACAGGAAGAAGTCCTCCTCGTGATGTTCCTGGAAAGGGGGGCAGAAGAGAAAACACCGGAGTCAAGGCATAATTCGGGCAGGGGTATAAACAGGCAGAGCCCAGGGACAAAGGTGCCAAGGTTCAAATCTTAAGTCTTTCTGCCAGTTCAGAGCAGACCAGCCAGAGCCCTCTACTTTGCATTGTCCTCCTCCTGGTACTCTTTCAGCAGTTACAAAGAAACACCATTATATTTAATTCTAAGTGTATGACTTCTGCATCCAGTTCCAGTTGGTGGAAACTGCGGTTCCAGCACAAGACAAGAGTCAAGTCTACCCTCCTAGAACACAATCTCAGGTCACAAGTTCCAGACTAAACTACATTCTTGATGTTGCTGGTGAAAATGAACCACATGGTGTCTCTATCACCTTATTATTGTTGTTATTGTTGTTATTGGGACGCGGGTGGCGCTGTGGGTTAAACCACAGAGCCTAGGGTTTGCCGATCAGAAGGTCGGCAGTTCGAATCCCCGCGACGGGGTGAGCTCCCGTTGCTCAGTCCCTGCTCCTGCCAACCTAGCAGTTCGGAAGCACGCCAGTGCAAGTAGATAAATAGGTACCACTCCGGCGGGAAGGTAAACGGCATTTCCGTGTGCTGCTCTGGTTCGCCAGAAGCGGCTTAAGTCATGCTGGCCACGTGACGTGGAAGCTGTATGCTGGCTCCCTCGGCCAATAAAGCGAGATGAGCGCCACAACCCCGGAGTAGGCCACGACTGGACCTAATGCTCAGGGGACCCTTTACCTTTACTATGCTGTTATTATTATTGGTTTCTATTTGTTGCTCATATAGGATATTTTGTTTTTTAACGCTTGATGCTTTGCTGTGTTTTTATATATGTTGTAAGCCGCCCAGAGTGGCTGGGGAAACCCAGCAAGATGGGCGGGATATAAATTAAATTATTATTATTATTTACTTCCCAAGCATTTGGTAGTTCCTCTGCCCTGAGAAGTTCAGGGGGTGGCGGCCCAGGAGGGAGCCTGCTTTGTGGCAGCTCCAGAGGAGGGGAACTTCCTCCCCAGAGAGATGTGCCCGGCGCCTTCACTGTGCAGAAAACACATGCTGAAAACACCCCTCTTTGCCCTAGCCTTTGACAGCTCAGGTGCAGGGCAGTATTCAATGCTAGCAGCCCCACTAAATTGAATAAAATTAATATGCCCATAACCTTTAATGAGTCTACTCACAACAAGACTGGCATTGAATACCACCACTTGCAGTTTTAATGACCCACCCTCTTCTTTGGCCCGTAGTTGCTTTCATGATGGGTGGATAAGAATATAACAACAACTCCCACCAGTCCAGTCTGGGACTGATGGGAGTTGTAGTCCACATAGAAACAGATATCAGGCTCAGTGGACTAAAGGTCGCCAGCAAGTAATTCAACCCTAATTCACTGCTACCTCTCCACTCCCACACATGGCAATACAAATTTGCTCCATGCTTTGGTTTTGGCAGGAGGACAGGGGTGGTATGGCAATGTCCGCCTTTTCTCTTCTGAATGCTGCAGCTGGTTCAACCCCTCTCTTTCAATTCCCCTAGTTTGCTTTGTTCTTTTCCAACCTGTTTGTTACCCATTAATCGAACAGTGCCATTTTTCAGGCAATGCACATTTTCTTAAAACAACAACAAAAACCTGTGCAGGAGACATAAGGCACACCCACCTGGTAGAGCTGCCCCATGGTGGCGCTGGTTGGGGGGATGACATTGTTGACGAAGAAGAAGAGGGCGTCCTCTGCTCGGAGGTGGATTCTTTTCCGGATGAGGAAGTAGAACTGCCCAACTGGTGAAGAGAAAGGGGGAGAATGGATCTGTTAGCTGAAGGAGCAGAATAAAACTGCAGAGATTGAGGCGAGATCTTGACGTGCCAACGAAATGCAGCCATTTCATCAGGTGCCACAAACCCAGGTCTCCAAAATCAACGGGGCTCGCCCAGACAGCTTCATCCAGCACTTCACTTGACCCTCCGATGTGCGGACATCTTACCCCCTCCCCTTACCAAAGGATGAAGGAGGAGGTTACCCCCCCTACTACCCCCTCCTACAGCCAGCTGCCCCAATCCTCAGGCTGGGGCCCTGGGCCCTCCAACTGGGCACGTACCTGTGAGGTCTGACGGGACAAGGTATTTCTTCTTGTCCAGGTCTCCTATCCGGGCCTTGGGCGCCTTTTCCACAATGACCTGCAAAGTTGAGAGAGAAACAGAGGCTGGGTCAGCGAAGGGCAGAGAGGAAGAATTCACGCAGGAGCACCAAAACATTTCCTAATTGCAGGAACGGTTGAGCAACCGGACGAGTTATTCGAGGAAGAGGCGAGGCCGGCCTGCCTGCCTGCCTGCCGAGAAAAGCTTTTGCTGGTGACAGTGGGAAGTTGGAAAGCCGGTCACAGCAGGGCTGAGACAGCATGAATCATGGGAGGCCTTGAGAAGATGGGGGACTGTTTCAGAAGGACAGAGCCTCAGAACACCGGTCCAAAGCAGAGGTCGGATTTAGTACGGAAGAGCCCGCTGGATCAGGCCAATGATCCTTTCAGTCCAGGATCCCGTTCTCACTGTGGGAAACCTGGAAGCAGGATTCGACCACATGAGCCCTCTCCCCTCCTGTGGTTTCCAGCAGCTGGCATTCGGAAGCACTGCTGCCTGCCTCCAACAGTACAAGTAAAGCATAGCCATCATAACCAGTAGCTGTCAACAGCCCTCTCCTGTGCCATGAATTTGTCTAACCCTCTTTCAAAGCCATTCAAGTTGGTGGCCATCCTGTACGGAGGAGCTGCAAAGCTTAACTTCCTTTTATATGTCCTGAATCCTGCCCAGGAATTTCCTCCGCTTGGCTAAGTGTAAAGGTTGCAAGGAAAGCAAACAAACCGAGAGGCGGCAGGGACAGCCTCATTCACAACTATTCCCAGAAGAGAAAGAAAGAAAGAAAAGTTAAACATTTGCACACAGGGGAAGGCAAGAGGCTCCCTGAGATGATTAAATGTCACCAGAGATTTTTAGGACTTCTTAGGACGTCAGTCCCAGTGCTCCTCCTCCCAAGCAACCTGCTAAGGCAGCCTTTTGCCTTCTGCCAAAGATTGCCAAGTTTTCCTTTCGGTAGCTGAGCTCCTGTGCTTTTAAGAAATAACAGACAGGCAGAAATTAAACAGGTGTATCTCTGCCCATCATGCACCCCCAGGCTGGGGCAGCGGCAGGGAAGGGAAGCATCAGCACCTGCTGAATGGATCCTTGTCAGCCAGGCAGCTCATAAAGGGATGAGATCCTTGGCCAGGAGAAGGTGGAATCCTTCATTCCAAGACTGACAGATCACCCACCTTTTTCGGGGTGGGGTGGGGGAATCAAAAAGCTTTCCGTTTGTCAAAACCTTCATGCAAGACAGCCAAGGAAGCCTGGGAAAGACTCCAGAGCCTCCATAACCTGCATATGAGGCCCCAAGGTTGCTCCAGCTGCACGTTTGCTTGAAAGGCTAGTTTTGTTTTTCTTTTCTATGTTAGTCAGGGACGAGTTCAAGTACTCAGATACCAGAAGCCACGTGGAAACCTTCCGTCAACTGGGAGCCCTCCAGGTTTGTTTTGGACTACAGCTCCCATCAGCCTCTGGTGGGAGTTGCACTCCAAGACATCTGAAGGGGCACCAGGTTGGCAAAGGCTGTGTGGAATAAACAACATTGGCAACATGGGGATAACATGTTAGCCGCTCTGAGCCCGGCTTCAGCTGGGGAGGGCGGGATATAGATAAAATGTTATTATTACAGTGGTACCTTGGGTTACATACGCTTCAGGTTACAGACTCTGCAAACCCAGAAATAGTACCTTGGGTTAAGAACTTTGCTTCAGGATGAGAACAGAAATTGCACAGCAGCAGCGCAGCAGCAGGAGGCCCCATTAGCTAAACTGGTGCTTCAGGTTAAGAACAGTTTCAGGTTAAGAATGGACCTCTGGAACGAATTAAGTTCTTAACCCGAGGTACCACTGTCTTTTTATTAATAACAGATAGATAGATAGATAGATAGATAGATAGATAGATAGATATGTTCCAGACAGCAATGGATTGGGGAGAGCAGTCAGCAAGCAGGGGAAGCATCACTTGGATCTATGTTAAGGGTCCCCCATTAGAAAAAGATGGGCCTGGAATAAGGCCTCTAGCTTCCCCCTCCCTCACATTATTTACTCATTACATTGGTATCCAACCCTTTTCTCTGAGGAGCTTGAGGTTGGTGCCACAACGACCCTGTGAGGTAAGGAGAGTGCCTGGCTCAAGATCACCCAGGGAGCTTAATGGCTGAGTGGGGATTTGAACCCTGGTCTCCCATGTCCTAGTCCAACGCTCTAACTCAGGGGTCACCAACCTAAGGCCCGGGGGCCGGATCCAGCCCAATCGCCTTCTGAATCCGGCCCGCGGACGGTCCGGGAATCAGCGTGTTTTTACATGAGTAGAATGTGTGCTTTTATTTAAAATGCATCCCTGGGTTATTTGTGGGGCCTGCCTGATGTTTTTACATGAGTAGAATGTGTCCTTTTATTTAAAATGCATCTCTGATGCATTATTTGTGGGGCATAGGAATTAGTTCATTCCCCCCCACCTAAAAAAAAATATAGTCCGGCCCACCACATGGTCTGAGGGACAGTGGGCCTCTGCTGAAAAAGTTTGCTGACCCCTGCTCTAACCACTACGTCATCCTGGCCCACATTAGGTAATCAGGACGTTCCATTTTGTTCCCCTGGAAAGGTTCCTGTGCCGTTATAGGGTTGCAAAATGGAGAGGAAGAGATTCTCAGGCATCGTGCGTGGGGGGGAAGCTCTGCTTTCATTTCTGCAAAACCATCAGGCAAAGCGATAAGGGCCTCAGAGCAGGCCAATCTGACTGTGTGGCAAGGCTGTTTTCCACCATAACCACCCAGAAGAAGGGGGAGGGAGGGATGACACCACAAAGCAAAGCACCGCCTCCCAAAATTCATCTGTGATGCCTTCTCCCTCACTTCCTTCAAGACCCACTTCTGCCTCCAGTTCCTGAATGCAACCGTACTCTGTAGAGCGTATCAGTGGAGATCATAAAGGAGAGAGCTGCAGAAAGGATGTATACAACCTGTCTCGAGTCTCCTGAATTTAGGGCAGGCCATAAATCAAAATGAGGAGGATAGGAAAGCTCCCATTCTCTGGCCAAAGGGTTATCGCCACTGTTCCCCATGGCTGTTCTCTGTACGCATAAAACATGTACGTAGGGCAACGCTTCATACGTCTGGCAAAAGTGGCGTATGAAAAAGGATTCTGCGAGCACATTTAAAGGTAAAGGGACCCCTGACCATTAGGTCCAGTCGTGGCCGACTCTGGGGTTGCGGCGCTCATCTCACTTTACTGGCCGAGGGAGCCGGCGTACAGCTTCCGGGTCATGTGGCCAGCAGGACTAAGCCGCTTCTGGCAAACCAGAGCAGTGCACGGAAATGCCGTTTACCTTTCCGCCAGAGCAGTACCTATTTATTTACTTGCACTTTGGCGTGCTTTCGAACTGCTAGGTTGGCAGGAGCAGGGACCGAGCAACGGGAGCTCACCCCGTCGCAGGGATTCAAACCACCGACCTTCTGATCGGCAAGTTCTAGGCTCTGTGGTTTAACCCACAGCGCCACCCGTGTCCCTGCAAGCACATTTACTCCAGCCTAAATCCCCCAAACTCGAGTGGGGCCGTCCTCTTTGGGAGCGAATCTTAAGCCTACAGGCGAAGGCACTCTTTTCAAGAAGTGGGGCCTGCTGGGTCTACCAGAACTGCACGGCTGCAGTTACCTGGGAATCACAGCGCACAATAGTGGGAATGCAAGTGCAAGCCTGTTTAAAAAAAGAGGTCCCAATTTCTTGGGGTAGCTGTGTTAGGCTGCTGCAGCCAGAACAACATTTTGCCAACGTGGTGCCTGCCTAACTGGAGCCGCCGCCCAACATCTGGAAGGTACCAGGTGGGCCACGACCGGCGTCTGCTTCCAGGACCCCTTCCATCCTGTGACAAACGGTGCTGGCCTTCAACGTGCCCCAAGTCCCTTTCCGTATTTTCGAGGGTAACCCAATCCCTGTTTACTCCAGAGAAGAAGCCACCCCCTTCCCCACCAATACCACCCTCCCTCAGCACCGAGGAGACCGCTTGTTGTTTGTCTGCTCACAAGTAAACTTTGAGGGAGGCGCCGTTTGTGCCGCTCTCCAGCCTGCAGGACTTATCTCGAAATCCCGCCCTTCCTCCCCAAGGAACCCCGATCTTTACATATTTTAAAGCTGCCCTTGTTTTGCAAAGTGGGGAGGGGCGCCTGCGTGAACAAAACAAGGGGCGGGGGTTTCCCCTCCCTGGAACTTCTCTTTGCCCTGGAAGCCTTTAATGAACGGCGCATATATTATTATTATTCCTATTGTTTTGTAAGCCGCCCGGGGAAGTTTAATGCACTATGGGGGCAGCACAAAAAAACAACAGCAGCAGCTTGGGGGGGGGGGGGGGAAACAGGATTTTGGGGGTCCGTTTTTACCCCTCTCTAGCAGGTGGGGCACAAGGATTGCATATTGCAGTGATCGCTGTCCACCGCCCTTTGTTTTGTAAGCCGCCCGGAGCGCATTGTAAGACATGGGAAGGCGGCGCCAAAAAAAAAGGGAAGCAAAAGGGAGGCTTTTGCGGGGTCGGAAATCCCCTTTTGGATCAGAAGGGGGAGAAAGTGGGGCGTGCGGGGGAGGAGGGGGCGTTAAAGCGAGAAAGGGGGTCCCTCTCCGAGGCCCTTCTGGCAGTTCCCTCCCTGCGAGAAGCCAAGTTACAGGGAACCAGGCAGAGGGCCTTCTCGGTGGTGGCCCCTGCCCTGTGGAACTCCCTCCCACCAGATGTCAAGGAAATAAACAACCATCTGACTTTTAGAAGACGTCTGAAGGCAGCCCCGTTTAGGGAAGCTTTTAATGCTTAATAGGTGATTGTATTTTAGTGTTGGAGTGGGAGGGGAAACCCAGCCAGATGGGCGGGGTATAAATAATAAATTATTATTATTATTATTATTATTATTATTATTATTATTATTATCCCTCTGGGGCGGAGGGATACTGGGAGGCGCGTTGGGCCGGGATTGAGGGGGGGGTCCCTGTCTCCCCCCCCGTTTTCCTCTTCCCTCCTCCTCCCGCGCTCCTCTCGGACTCACCGGGACTCGGTCCGGGTACTTCTTCCGGATCTTCTCGCCCTCCGAGCGGCGCTTCTCGAACGGGTGCTCCTCCTTGTAGACGAACTTCATGGCGGCTGCTGAGGCGGCCGGGCGAGGAGGCGACGGAGACGGACCAGCTGACGGGGCCGCGCCACACACAGGCACTCGCGCAGGCGCACCGGGAGACGACGACGCCTCCGCCTCCGCCGCCTCTCTCGCTCTCGCTCAGGGATACGCGGGGCGGGGCCAGCCCGGCTTCCGACAACCGCTGCGCCGGAGGCGTAGGCGCGGCCCTCGGAGGCGGCGCCGCGTCGCGCAGGCGGCGCAAGCCGAGAGCGAGAATACGGAAAGCCGTTGGCGGCTCCGCGACCGTTAGAAGGGGGGGGGGGGAGAGGAGAAGCCGCCGCCGCCTCAGAAACTGAGGGAGGCTGTGCGGCTTTTCCCCTAGCGAGGGCGCTAGGCCCGCGGAAGAGGCGCCGCCACAGCCCGCCCTGCGCTAGTCGCGTGGCTGTGAGGGCGCCATTTCCACGCAGGTGGCGCAGTTTGCGGCGGAGAGGGGCAGTTTGCGCTAGCGGCGTAGCGGAAGGCGGCGGGCGCTTCAAGCCCCGCCGGCCTTTCCCAGCCCCGCAGCCGCAAGGTTGTGAAGTCCCGTCGCCGCCCAGGGGCCGGCCCCGTCCGCGGACCTCCCTCGCGGCCCGCGGGGTGGCGTCCGAGCGTTACGTCAAGTGGGATTCACGAACGCGGCCGGCGCAAGCGCTGCGCCGCTGGCGTGCCGTGTTGACACCAAAACAAAGTAGTCCGCGGGGGGCGCCGCTCCTCCTCTCTCTTCGAGGAAGGGGGCGCGTCGAGGGGGCCGGGAAGCGGGGCGGCCGAAGGCTCGGGCAGCCCAAGCCGGCGATGTAAAACCGGAGGATTTATTTATTTTTATTTTTTAAAAAAACATGAGGTGCGGAAGGATCGGGAGGCGGCGGCGGCGAAGCGACTCGTCATGTGACTGACGTCAGCGGAGAGGAATTGTCACGTGTACCCGCCCCGGAAAACAGTTGCGGAAGGCGGGGGAGCCAGTCACGTGAAGGGCGACCAATAGGAGGAGGGGAGGGGAGAGGACAGCTTCCCTGTTGCTCTGGCAGGACGCCTGGGTCCCTGCCATAGAGAATAGGGCCTTCCCTTCCCTTCCTCCCCCCTCTCCCCAAAGGGGAGCTTTGCAGTGCCAATAAATAGCTCTTCTCAGGTGCAGGAGGATCAACTGGGATCCAGCAGGGGGCAGATTAGCTCAGGCACAAAAACAGGATGGGGGGGAGGGGAAGAGGATGCTTTGCCTATATTTGGGGAGAAAGCTTCTCCACCCCCGTTTGGATACTGGCTGGTGGAGAACGAGCCCCCAGCCAAGCTTTTGAAGTGGCCCAGGGAATCATATAATAATAATAATTCATTATGTTTCCCCAGCCACTCTGGGCGGCTCCCAATCAAGTGTTAAAAACAATACAGCATTAAATATTAAAAACTTCCCTAAACAGGGCTGCCTTCAGATGTCTTTTAAAAATAGGATAGCTGCTTATTTCCTTGACATCTGGTGGGAGGGCGTTCCACAGGGCGGGCGCCACCACCGAGAAGGCCCTCTGCCTGGTTCCCTGTAACCTCACTTCTCGCAATGAGGGAACCGCCAGAAGGCCCGCAGAGCTGGATCTCAGTGTCCGGGCTGAACGATGGGGGTGGAGACGCTCCTTTAGGAAATGCAAGCAATTAAATCAAACCTCCCCACCTCCTGAGAAAGCCCCCTCCCCAAAAAACCCAAATCAGAGGCTGGATGGCTTTCTTCCTAAGAAAGTGGGTTCTACCTTTCTCCTCCCCTTCACTATCTGTGCCACTTCCTAGCAGAGGGAGGTGCGAAGAAAAGCTGAAGCAGAAAAGAGGAGGAAGAGAAACTAGTCAAAGGAACCATTTCTCTGCAAGCTGCAGCCTGCTTTTCCAGCACGCAGGAGAAAAGGAGGTGGACTAGTTACCCTAGAATACCAAAACCAGGCACCAGGGGAGATCACAATTAACAGTAACCTGGGAGATGGTGGCGTGACAGACCCCATCTGCGGCAGGCTCCACTTCCGTGTGTTTAGGGTAGGACACTGGCTGTCTGCGTTCTTTAAAGGATTTGCCTCCAGCAGTGTAGCCATTCACTCCTGGGCTTGCTTCTCCCTTCCCTCTCAACTCTTCACAAAGGTGCTTGGTAACTATCTGTACCGTTTAACTGCGTCTACTCCAAGCCCCAGGGATAAAAAGTTGCTGAAAGGTGAGGAATTGAAGGAAGAGATATAGGCACTCTGGGCAAACATCCCAGCATAGATGATTTAGCTGGAAGCCTCATTTGACTATTCAGAGTTTCCATGTCTGGGCTGGGCCTTGGATTAAACGCTCAAGCCTAGTTTAAAAGCAAGAATGTTACTCTTGAGCCTTTTCTGCCTACAACTTCATTTCCTAGGAAGGAAAGGTAATATCCTTCGCTCTGCTAGTGTAATTAGACAGACGGATAGGAAAGTATCTCCCTCCCTCCCTCAAACATTGCAGAGCCCTGGAATGTACCGCCCTGGCTCATGAGACTGAGGACAAGAGGCTAAAGGGCATTACTTTTACCTGCAAAGAGAGGAATCTATTCTCTGCCCCCACGAGCCCACCTTCCTCGTAGCTACCATATTTTTTGCTCTATAAGACTCACTTTTTCCCTCCTAAAAAGTAAGGGGAAATGTGTGTGCGTCTTATGGAGCGAATGCAGGCTGCGCAGCTATCCCAGAAGCCAGAACAGCAAGAGGGATTGCTGCTTTCGCTGCGCAGCGATCCCTCTTGCTGTTCTGGCTTCTGAGACTCAGAATATTTTTTTTCTTGTTTTCCTCCTCCAAAAACTAGGTGCGTCTTGTGGTCTGGTGCGTCTTATAGAGCGAAAAATACGGTATTTCCCTCACTGATCTCTCTTACCAGCTCCCAATTAGAAATAACAGTGAACCCTGCTCTACCCCGACGCAGATAACACTCCCCCTGTGAAACCCCCAGCAATGTACAGGTCTGAATATGGAAGGGAGGTGAATTAAGATCTCAAAACCAGTTGCACCGCAAAACCAGCCAGCCACTCAACCAATGTGATCTTCTCCGCCCCCCCCCATCAGCAATAAGAACTCCTGAAAATCATTTAGGGTTGTCGGGTTTTTGTTTTTTTTCCACCTCAGTTCAAGGCTATAATATCTCATCATTCGATCCCTCCCCGCCCCCCCAAAAAAAGTCAAAAAGAAAATAAAACAAGGGGCAGGTTGGAAGGAGTGGCCTCCTCAACACAATTCCAACGGAGGAGAAAAAGGGGGAGAGAGACTCCTACTTCCACAAAAAAAGGGGACAAGACTTTGAGATGGGGGGGTGGAGAAATTAAGCCAGGCCTGTCAATCATCTAAAAAATAGATGGCCTTAGATTGAAAGGGCTCTCTTTATCAAGAGCGTAAGGGGAGGGAGAAGAAATGAAAACAAAGGAAAATAAGATCTTTGTACAGGGAGCTCGGTCTTTAAAATGAGAAAACGCAGCCTCGTCTCAAAGTGTCCGTCGCACTCCTCCGTGCGGCTGGCTTGTTTCACCCCCTTTCTTGTACATCTGCCCCCCCCCCCCAAGCAGTTGGTGCCATCGTGCCAATGGCGCCAGCCCCGCTTGCTGCCCTGCAGAGTCCTGGCCAGTCCCCCGGCGGGCGGGCGGGGCGGTGGTCAGCGGCGCAGCTGGCTGGCGCAGGGAGAGGCGGGCGGGGCGCCGGCCGGCTCACTCCCAGCTCCTCCCCTCCTGGTTGGCTGAGTCCGGACACGTTCGCCAGAGTCCAAGCGACCAAGGCGGGGGGGTCACGATGGCGGGATAAGGCAGAGGTCGCGGGCCAAGCCCTGAAGAAAGGAGGAGCCACCGTCACCAAAGGCGATGCTGGTGCAGGTTTCGGCTCAGCACCGACCGCACGTCAGCTGTGAACCTGGGGGAGGAAGCAGGGGAGAGAGAGAGTAAGAGCCACACAAGCCCTGCATCTTTGGCCAAGGCACAGTCTGGCCCCCTCCTTTGGTAATCCTCACAGAACCCTAGCCCAATGGTTGCCATTAATTTGATTTTGAATTGATTTTAGAATAAATTGATTTTAGAATGCTGTGTTACTTTTATTGTTGTTAGCCGCTCTGAGCCTGGGGAGGGTGGGATATAAATAACATATTCTTATTATTCTTATTCTTATTTATCTTCCACGGGATTCGGTCCTGCACGTCAACCAGTTCTAGGGCAATAAATATCGCACACACGCAAAGCGACAAGCGGACTCAACAGCCTGCGCAAGAGGGGAGGAGACCGCATTTGGAACACCGTGTGTGCCATTCGGGTCACCTCCGCTCAAAAACGCCATTGTAGAATTGGAAACGGTCCAGAAAAATGCAACTGTGGAACTCCCTGCCACAAGAGGCAGCAATGGCCACTAGCTTGAATGGCTCTAAAAGAAGAGAAGGGCTACCGACGGCTGCTAGCCAGGATGACTATGTTCTCCCTTCACAGTTGGAGGCAGCAATGCTTTGAATTCCAGTTACTGGAAACCGCAGGAAGGGAGAGGGCTCTTGCGCTCGGATCCTGCTCTCTGGTTTCCCTTTGGGGCATCTGGTTGGCGACAGTGAGAACAGGATGTTGGCTAGAGCGGTCGTTGAACAGATCCGGCAGGCTGTTCTTATGAAAAACACAGACGCAGGGCTCTTCTGGAAGAACCCACAGAATCCCCGTTCCCCTTTTCTCCTCCCAGCTCCACCCCAGAGCTTTACCTCAAGGCATCGAGCATGGGGAGCAAGTTGAGAAGTGCCGTGTCGCTGGGATCGCTGAACCAGGACTTGATAGGTATTGCGTTATCTGCCGGACGCACAGAGAGGGAGAGACACACAAACACAACCATCACTGTGCTTGAACCACACCCTACCCCCTCTGACCAAACCTGTGCTTTGGGTCGAACCACTTAAGATTGCCGGGGGAGCGTGGAGAGATACAAAAGGGGCTCGTACGGCCGAAGAATCTTTTGCATGCGCACACATACAAATCCCAAAGTGGGGAGTTTTAGCCTTGCCTTATTCCCAATGCACAAGCGCTGCAGGGGACTGAACAGAGAACACTTACAACATATTCCTGCATCACAAGAGATTCGAAGAGATTACCCCTTAGGATACCTTATTTTTTTAAATTGTGAAAAAAATGTATGTATAGTTGCAACCGCAATTGCAGGTGTAATTTGTTTTAATGAATTTGGCTGCCCGGCAAAATGCTGGTTGCAAAAAGGAAGCTCCCACTAACTGTACGTGCCCTGTTGTTGTTTAGTCGTTTAGTCGTGTGCGACTCTTCGTGACCCCCTGGACCACAGCACGCCAGGCCCTCCTGTCTTCCACTGCCTCCCGCAGTTTGGTCAAACTCATGTTGGTAGCTTCGAGAACACTGTCCCACCATCTCGTCCTCTGTCGTCCCCTTCTCCTTGGGCCCTCCATCTTTCCCAACATCAGGGTCTTTTCCAGGGAGTCTTCTCTTCTCATGAGGTGGCCAAAGTCTTGGAGCCTCAGCTTCAGGATCTGTCCTTCCAGTGAGCACTCAGGGCTGATTTCCTTCAGAATGGAGAGGTTTGATCTTCTTGCAGTCCATGGGACTCTCAAGAGTCTTCTCCAGCACCAGAATTCAAAAGCATCCTTTCTTCGGCGATCAGCCTTCTTTATGGTCCAGCTCTCACTTCCATACATCACTACTGGGAAAACCATGGCTTTAACTATACGGACCTTTGTTGGCAAGGTGATGTCTCTGCTTTTTAAGATGCTACGTGCCCTAAGGCGATGCAAATCCTTGTGAAGGTATTCGCTTTCATTAAAGGCCAGAGAAGACTGGTTCTCTTGGAGCACATGAGATTGGCTTGCCGGATCTGCTTGAGCGTAACAGACAACTCCGAAAAGCGGAAGACGAGAGAAGAACGCTTGCTGAATAGAAGCAGAGAACTAAGCAGGCTGCTTCAATACCATCAAATGAAATAATTTTCTTAGCTGGTGAAAATGAAGAACAAATAGCCGATGCCCAAGATGGACATGACGGAAGTTATGAATGGACATTAGGAAAACCAAGACGGAGTGCAACACATTAGAAACACATAATGTTGCTACGCAGAGCATCGGATATGGTGTTGGTTTGTGTGTGACAGCTGCCATCACTGCTGCTGGTTTGATCACTGAAGAAGACGAGAGACTTGCAGATGATCGCAATAAAGTCAAGAGCCCAAGAAAAAGTGATGAAATCCCTGGATCAGGAATTTGATTATCTGTTGTCAGAGGAGTGAAATTGACTTCATCTTCTTTGATGGCTGCCAAAATAAAACTACAGTGCTACCTCAGGTTACATACGCTTCAGGTTACATACACTTCAGGTTACACACTCCGCTAACCCAGAAATAGTGCTTCAGGTTAAGAACTTTGCTTCAGGGTGAGAACAGAAATCGTGCTCCGGCGGCGAGGCGGCAGCAGGAGGCCCCATTAGCTAAAGTGGTGCTTCAGGTTAAGAACAGTTTCAGGTTAAGTACGGACCTCCGGAACGAATTAAGTACTTAACCTGAGATACCACTGTAATGTTATGCTGAAAGTGGACAATTCAGATCAGCCGTCCGCCAGCATTGTCACAAAACAGAATTACAATAGTTTTCTGTGTATAAGACGATGGTTTTTTTAATATTTAAAAATAATGTTAAAAATTGGAGTCGTCTTATACACGGATAGTGCTGAGGGGTGACAGGCAATTGGTTGCAGCCACAAGCAGGAGATTATCAGTGGTGATTTGGTGGGTCATTGGCTGTGGCACGGCCTGCTGTTGATTGGCCACCGCTGCGGCAATTGTGTGGGCGATTGGCGGCGAGCGGGCAGGCGATTGGTGGCTTTGGCAATTATGAGCGTCGGTCAGGTGGGTGAGTGATTTTCGGCAATCCCCCCTCCCCCCAAAAAAGCTCAACAACTCATGGTAATCTCCCATTTTCTTAATTTGGAGTCCCCCAAAATAGGGGTCATCTTATACGCAGGGGTGTGTTATACATGGAAAAATTCTGTGAGAGGTGAGCCAGGTGGAAGACATCTCTACCCCTTCACTCAAAGAGAGAAAAACCAGCTGAAGTCATTGCTGATAATCTTGTGGATTCCATGAAGGAGGGCATTGAGATTGCAGGCTACTGGTGGCAATTCTACAATTGTTTACACTGGCTTGGAGGGCAGTACCATGCACTGGGTAGAGGTCAAGCATGGTTGTAAGCTGATCTGGTTGGTTTGTGCCCTCCACGCCGGCAAGTTACCCCTGCGACACTTGATCGCAGCACTCGATGGAAGACCTTGTCTAACAAGCAAGTAAGACAGGTAACATTGGCAAGATGCTACAGACTGCTACAGAACTTGAAATTGATCCTCCATGCACCAAACTCTCCGTTGCAGAGCCTCTTACTTCACTGAGTGGCAATGTCGTAAAGGATCTGTCTACTGATCAAGCGCACAGGTATCGGATCACACGGGCCATAAGGGCAGGAAAATGGGTCCAGTGAGCCATTCAAAGTGGTTAACAACAGCAAACGGGCTTTGTCGCATACAGGTTTCAAAACATGGCCTTAAAGGCAGAACCCTCAGCGATTTAAGACTGATCCATGCATTGTCTGCCTGCACTACACCTGCTGATTCAACATCAGAGTAGAACACTTTTGGGTGGAAGGCCCACACCACATTTTGTTTCAGCCGCGGCGAGTTAGGCTGCAAAAGAAGGTAGTGGATGCTGTTTGGCCAACCGTCCAGTGCTCAGCACGACATGCATTTAGCAAAATGATAATCCAGACGCTCTTGTGCTCAGATGACCATAAGGAAATGACAGCTGGCGTCCAAAAGATCGGTGACTTGAGGTGTGGAGATGACGACACACCGGGAGGAGATCTTTGTGTACATCCGAGGAAGACGCTTTTCAGCAACCCCAGCGCTTCATCCCTGTTGGAGCTGACAGACTGGTCCGACAGGCTATAGGAACCTCCTTTGACATGTAAACTTGCTACAGTGGAAGTAAGTTCGCTAGCAAGCCCATGCAAATTTCACAATGGCCTTGTCATGCTCGGTCTATAGCGAAGCGCGTGAAACAAGTCACAGAGTCAGCAGGTAGGGTGTAACTCATGAGGAACGTGAGGCGTGCATCAGAGGCCAAGAAGTCTGCGGCTGATGTCCAGGGATGCAACTTCTTGTTTGCATTTCTTCTTAATCTCATTACTTCCTGATGTTGTTTCATAATTACAGGTATATGTTTCATGCAGAGAAACTAAAATGTTTACAGCATCTCCTGACGTTTTCAGAAGGCAAAATTAAAAATCTTTGGTTTACCGAAAGCAGTTTGTGAGCTTTTTAATCGAACGTAGACTTACCAAGTACAAAAAGGATAGCAGACTTGAACTCCTCACACCCGGAAACGTGTTTTTAAGATGCCTCGCTGAATATATCTGCAAGAATTCACCCCCTAAAATGGCATGCTCTCCTGTGGGAATGAGTGGCTCGTTCCTTAAGTCCTCGGGGACGGGAGTGAGCAAGGAGGAAGATACAGCCGGCCCACCACAACACACCCTGGGCTCCAGAGAGTGGCCCCTCACCCAGCAAGCAGACCACTGGCCAAGGCACAGGACACCACCCCTCACCCACCACTAATTTTCAAAGGGGACGGCGGGTCTAGCCCCCTACCTGGATGGCTCCTGTAGGCTCCTGGCGAATTGTCCAGGATGACTATGCTGGACAGGTCGTTGTGGACGACGGAAAGGTCTTTGATGTAACTGCCCAGCTCCAAAGTGCAGTGCTGGAAGGAGAGAAACAGTGTGGGGGGGTATGTTTACACACAGGACAGAAATAACACTCCTCTCTTAAACTGGATAGGGCTGCAGCTCAGTGGTGGCTGGTGGGAGACTTGTGGAAGTCAGCTGGTAAGTTTGCCACACCTGAACCCGTGTGATGTATCAGCAGAAGATGCAGAGCCCCAGCCGAGTCTTCAGAGATTTCCTGCTCCCAGCGGAACGGCTTCTTCCAGAGTCCCACAGTTAAGGGGAAATCTTTTCTCCCACACTGTCTGAAGTGTTCATTATTTCCAGGCGCAAGGCAAAGCTAAATGCCACGATGGACATTATACAGTTCTTCTGGTCTTTGAAGTGAGGATGCTTATGTACGGAGAGATCTGCTAACGCTATCACCCTGCTAGCTGACGCTGCTGTGTAAAACCCACAGCGTCCTCCCCTGACTCTCACAGATTCAGAGTCGGACCCTGACAGCAAAGCAGGAGAGCATCAGGACAGGACCTCACATAATGGAAGAAATGCCCCGGAGACTATTATGCCCGTCTCTTCGTTCCTGAGCCAATGGGAGGGTGAGCGACTCAGCCAGTCAAGCGCACGACCTTGCTGGCGTTGCTATGGTAACCCCTGTGCACCTGGTAGCCTTCTCTCAGAACATCCAGGTGTGCCCCTCATTTAGCAGGAAGCAAGCCGAGGCAGGAAGCCTTCCCTCTGAGCCACTGCTATATCACCAAGGTGGACCCTTCTTCGCCCAACGTACAGCCGTAAGGGGCAAAGGACTCACCTGTCTGTAGTATCTTCTCTTTAGGATGCTCCTATTATTGTCTAGCTTGTCGGCCACAGCAGAGCCATATATTTCCATGCTGGCTGTGAAGACCACCAGCTCATACCACTGGCTCACCTGAGTTGGTGGGAGGGGGAGAAGAAAAGGAAACGGGGGAAATCAGAGGGGAGCTCCCTTTCTCCTTTCACAAAAAGCCCCTTTCACTCTCGTAGGCTCCTCGCAGGCAGACGAAAGCCCAAGATTTGGGCAACTCTGACCCGCACATAATCCAAGTTAGACTTTCAGGAAACGCCATCAAATTTCTCCAAATCTTCCATGCCCTCCCAATACAGATTACATTTAAGCATCACTTAAAACTTGTCGGTCTGAAAAGCAATTTATGAACGGATTGTGGCGCGGTTATTACCCCAGGCCCTCCAAAGAACGACAGCCAGGCAGAGTGCAGCAGGCACCCATTATTAGTCCTGCAGAAGCAGCCCCTTCCATTCTCAGCCC
This sequence comes from Podarcis siculus, assembly GCA_034642415.1. Classification (NCBI taxonomy): domain Eukaryota; kingdom Metazoa; phylum Chordata; class Lepidosauria; order Squamata; family Lacertidae; genus Podarcis; species Podarcis siculus. The sequence goes on from JAXCMG010000042.1 coordinate 2,872,639, forward strand.
TTAACGGAAGAAGCTGCTTCCTGCCCATAGCTCCTATCAGCCTGCAACAAGAGCCTTGTGGTGCTTTTGGGGGGCTTTCAGTCAACACCTCTTCCTCTTTCCCAGCCTCCTCCCCTCTGGCAGCTTCCCAGGTTCTGGCCAGCCCTCGCACTATCAAGTCTAAAGTGAAGTAATGATGGCACAAGGCAAGCCTTCCTGGGGAGAGCATTACACAAATGCGGAACCACCACTAAAAAGGCCCTGTTCTTGTGTCGCCACCCTCCGCAACACCCGTGACGCAGGACCTCAGGTGACAGTTGCAGCGTCTGGGTTGGTGCATGTGCTTTTATGTATTCCATGCTTTGCACCCTTCGCTGGATTTGACGGAGATGTTGACTAGCCTTAGTAAACAAAGCAAACACGAGCTCCAGGGGCCCGCTTCAAATTTTCCAAGTTTCCGGGGAAAAGGAGAAAGAAAGTGATGAGGAAAGGGACTACTACCCTCAAGAAGCTGGGACGAATTGCTTTGAGCAGGATTAACGCGGATTAGGCTAAGCAGGTGCCAGCGATTAGAGGCAAGGCTGGCTGATCCAGTCGGGTCTGGGATCAGCTCTCCACCCTTAAACCAGACAAGGCGAGGGTGGAGCAGGAGAGAATGGACTTAGCACACCACCTTCTCTCCCAGGCAGAGCTGGCTCTGGGAAGATCCATCCCTGGGTGTGTGCATCAGTCGAAAGGCCACCATTTCCGGGTGATGCGCGTGGGCAACACACAACACAATATCTTCCCAGTTGCCCTGGCCGCTACTCTCCCTCCTTGCCCCCATGTCACTACACCACCCTCCAAGTAAACTTTTCCCAAGCTGGAACCCTCCCCATGTTTTGGACTACAACTCCCATCAGCCCCTGCCAACGGGCGCTGGAGGACAGGCATGGTGGAGGACAGAGTCCTTCAGCATCAGCAGTGTGCCAGGATGCTCATACAGTGGTGCCTCGCAAGACGAAATTAATTCGTTCTGCGAGTTTCTTCGTCTTGCGATTTTTTTGTCTTGCGAAGCACGGTTTCCCGAAAACCTCAAAAAAGGCTACCACACCGCGCGCTATGAGTTGCTCTTGCAAGACGTTTTCGTCTTGCGCAGCAAGCCCATAGGGAAATTCGTCTTGCGAAGCAACTCAAAAAAGAAAAACTCTTTTGTCTTGCGAGTTTTTCGTCTTGCGAGTTTTTCGTCTTGCGAGGTACGACTGTACCTGCTTGGCAGTTTCTCCACGGAGCTCAGTGAGGGGAGGATGGGCCTCCCAACATAGTCCAGCTCGAGGGAGTGAAGCTGAGAGGCTTGGACAGCCCACTCTGGACTGGGGGAGCACGCCCAGCGAATCAGCGGCAGTGCAGCAGTCACAGCTGTGGGTTCAAATCCGCCTTGGCCACGTGAAGAACATCGGGGTGAACTTGCAGGCCGGTTGCTATCGCTCAGTCTAACCTACTTTTTGCAGGTGTGTTGTGACGATAAAAAAATAGAGGGGTTGAGAATTGGCACGTCTTGGGTCTCTTTGAAGGAAAGCTGGGATAGCAATGTTCTGCAGACACACAGCTCTGCTTCTCCTTTACATCTGCAGGTGTGGGAGTGGATGTGCTGGACTGATGTCTTGCCTCAGTAATGGACTGGAGGAGAGCCAATAAACTGAAGCTCAATCCAGACTGAGGTACTATTAGGGGGCTGTTTCCTAGACTGGATGGATGGGAGGTGGCCTGCTCTTGAGGGGGGTTACACTCTCTCTGAAGGAGCAAGTATGCAGCTTGGGGGTCCTTCTAGATCAGGGGTAGGCAATCTAAGGCCCGGGGGCTGGATGCAGCCCAATTGCCTTCTAAATCTGCCCCGCGGACGGTCCAGGAATCAGCGTGTTTTTACATGAGTAGAATGTGTCCTTTTCTTTAAAATGCGTCTCTGGGTTATTTGTGGGGCATAGGAATTCATTCATATATTTTTTTCAAAATATAGTCCAGCCCCCCCACATGGTCTGAGGGACGGTGGACCGGCCCACGGCTGAAAAAGGTTGCTGACCCCTGTTCTAGAACCTTTGCTGTCACTTGATCCTCTGGTGGCACAGAATGCCTTCCATCCACTACAGCTGGTGGCCCTATCTGGACTGGGTTAGTCTAACTTCTGTTGTCTATGCTCTGGTATCATTTAGGTTAGATTACTGCAATGCGTTATACATAGGGTTGCCCTTCAAGACGGTCTGGAAACTATCAGCTGGTGCAAAATTCAGCAGCCAGGTTGCTCACTGGACCTAGGATGCTTTGAGCCTATAACATGAATCCTGGCCCGACTGCACTGGCTGCCAATTAGTTTCTGGGTCCAATTAAAACTGCTGCTTTTGACCTGTAAAGTTTTAAACGGCTCAGGACCACCTCTCCCCATAAGAACCAACAGATCATCCTCTGATGCCCTTCTTCAAATGCCCCATCCACAAGAGGTCCAGAGGGTGGCAACACGAGAACGGGGCCTTTTCTGCGGTGGCTCCCCACTAGAGTAATGCTCTCCCCCAGGGAGGGTTGCCTGGCACCTTCATCACATATATTTAAGTCCCAGGCAAAAACGTTCCTCTTCTGCCTGGCTATTGCTTAATTAAACAATCTATGGCCTTTTAAACTGTGTGGGTATTTTTTTGTTGTTGTCATTGTAGCATTTTGGTGCGTTTATATTGTAGACCGCCCTGGGATCTTCGGATGAAGGGTGGTTTAGAAATTTAATAAATAATAACAATAATGGCAGTGTTATACTGTAATCGATAAAATAAAATAAATAAAAGATCTGTCTTTTGCACAAGCTTCTTACCACTTCTAGGAAAAAGTCCACGTGAGGCCTCTTGTGTACAAAAAAGCGGACTGGATGTTTGTCTATGACAACCTGGAAACAGAGGAAGGCCTTTTAGTCAAAGCCTGGCAAAATAAATAAAGCCCAGAGCCTTCCTGGTGCTGCGGACTACAACAGCCGGAGGCTGGGGCTGATGGGAGTTGTAGTCCAACACCACCACGAAATCAGCAAGTTGGTGAAGAGAACTCACTGACAAGTACGTTTCCGAGCACAATTCAAAGTGTTGGTGCTGACCTTGAAAGCACTAAACGGACTCAAAGGCCCAGTAGACCTGAAGGAGCGTCTCCACCCCCATCATCCAGCCCAGACACTGAGATCCAGCGCTGAGGGCCTTCTGGCGGTTCCCTCATTGCGAGAAGTTACAGGGAACCAGGCAGAGGGTCTTCTTGGTGGTGGCGCCCTCCCTGTGGAATGCCCTCCCAGCAGATGTGAAGGAAATAAGCAGCTATCTTATCTTTAAAAGACATCTGAAGGCAGCCCTGTTTAGGGAAGCTTTTAATGTTTGAGTCATTACTGAATTTTAATATTTTGTTGGAAGCCGCCCAGAGTGGCTGGGGAAGCCCAGCCAGATGGGTGGGATATAAATAATAAAAAATTAATTATAATTTATTATTAATATTATTAGGCTCCGTGGCTGCCTCTGATCCTAAAAAAACGAGGCCAAACTCAATCCCCAGTGGCTAGCGTGGGTTGCTGTGGGAATTTCAGGGCTTCACCTAAGCCAAGGCAGCTGCTTTCTGAAGCCAGGAAAACAGCCCTGGACACGTGAAGAATGCAGACTGGCTGGTGCAGAGATCCTCTGCGATGGCTGCGCCACCACAAACTGGCTAAAGGTTGCAAACCCTCCCTGCTGCACCTTCGGAGGCCAAGAGGGCCGCCTCCTCCCTTGAGCCTACACACCTGCTGTCCCTGGAGTGTGCAGGTCAGTAACCACAGAGTTCAAAGATGGAGTTAACTCTTTGTTAGCTAAGAAGCAGGATCTCCACAGACTTGGCTGAGTGTCAGGCTCAGGCCTAATGAGCAAAACAGCTCCCACCATGAAAACCAGTGGCAAAGACTGAAAGTCCTCTCCTCTCCCCAGGGCTTTCCCCCAAGCAATCAGAGACAATATACCGTATTTTTCCATGTATCAGACGAGGTTTTTTTGACTCAAAAATCATGTCGAAAACTGGGGTTGTCCTATACACGGATAGTGGCGTTAGGGGGAAGCTGCGCCCCCCACCAGCTGGTTTGCGGGCGCACAACCCCCCCCATGCCGCTGCGGGAGGCGCGCGCTCTAGGGAGCAGTTTCCCGCAGCGGCGTGGAGGGGAAGCTGTGCCCGCCAGCCAGCTGGTTGGCGGCCTGTGCTCTAGGAAGCTTCCCACCGACAGTGGCATGGGGATAGCGGCTGCCCACTTTGCCAACCCCTAGCAACGGCCCTGCTGGGGTGATGGCATGCACGCAATTCCCCCTAAATAAAAGCTCAACAACTTTGGGAAATCTCCCCTCATTTTCCTTAAATTTAGTCCCAATAAATAGGGGGGGGCGCGTCTTATACATGGGGGCGTCTTATACACCGAGAAATACGATGTGTGCATCGCCAACCTCTCCTCCGCTCTCTTCATGCCTCTTCTGGTTCTGGAAGACAAGGGTGGAGAGGAGCTGTGACTCTCCACCTGTCTCCTGGGCTCCCACCCTCCTGCTTTTTTCTCTCCCAGCTCACTAAGCCCTGTTAACCCTTCAGCTTCCCACACCTCCTCCTCCCAGTTTCCTCGCTCCTGACCACTCATCGCCATCCCACCCCCAATCCCCGGGCTCTGAGCCTCCCTCTCTGGGTCCATTCCTCTGCGTCCAACCAGCCCCTGCTATCCGTGCCCCCCGCGCCCAGCTCCTCCTGCACCCGAGAACGGCTCACCTTAAGGATGAAGTCGGGCGGAGTGCCAGGCCTCACCGTGGGCCGCAGGACTCCGTCGTGATGGGAGTGGATCAGCGTCTCGTCCAGGTCGAGCACAAGGATCTTCCTCTTCACCTGGTCTGGTGGAGGTGGGGAGAAGAGCGTCAAGGCAAACAGCTCAGTGCCCTACACACCTTCCTCCTTCCCAGCGCTCTGGGGGAAGCCTGGGCCAGGGGGAGGGAACCAGGGAGACCCCCCCACCCTCCACGGGGCAATGTACTTACTGAGGCGCTCCCGTGAAACTTTGGAAAGGGGAAGAATGTCGTAGCGCACCGTCTGATACTGGATCACCTGCCGGAGAGACACAGGTAAAGGAGGGGAGTTTATAAAGGGTGGCCAAGAGAGAAGACCTGAAGGAAAAGCGTTAGAAATTAGGCAGGTGCCAGGCGCATTTTGCGACCAGCACTTGTCCAACTGCAGCCCCGTGGAGCCAGGTTAGCGACAGACATTTCCATCCGGCTGGCCCCTCAAACTTTCTTAAGCAGGTGAGCTCATTTCTTGCATTTATCTCCCACCTTTTCCTCCAAGGAATACATGGTTCGCCCCGCTCATCAGTTAATCCCTGCAACGACCCTGGGAGGTAGGTGAAGAGGCCGCGACTGACTCCAAGGTCACTCAGGACTGTGCGAGGATTTGAACCCGGACCTCCCAGGTCCTTGTCTGACACACGCACCACTGCAACCACCCTGACTTCCAAGAATCCTTCTGCTATGGGGCAGCTCTATAAATTAAGCGGGTAAATAAATATGGGGGGAGCAAAATGTCACATAGAGAAGCATCTGAAATATTTTCCTTGAAGCTTGAATTTCTTTTATTCAGGATTGGTTGACTGGATGTAAACCACTTTGAGATATATGTAAAGCGGTATAAAGGTAAAGGTAAAGGGACCCTTGACCATTAGATTCATTCGTGACCAACTCTGGGGTTGTGGCACTCATCTCGCTTTACTGGCCGAGGGACTCGGCATACAGCTTCCGGGTCATGTGGCCAGCATGACTAAGCCGCTTCTGGCGAACCAGAGCAGCGCACGGAAACGCCGTTTACCTTCCCGCTTGCAACCTATTTATCTACTTGCACTTTGACGTGCTTTCGAACTGCTAGGTTGGCAGGAGCAGGGACCGAGCAACGGGAGCTCACCCCGTCGCGGGGTTTCGAACCGCCAACCTTCTGATCGTCAAGTCCTAGGCTCTGTGGTTTAACCCACAGCGCCACCCGCGTCCCTTGTAAAGCGGTATAGAAATGAAATTAATAATAATTTGCACTGCATGAACAAAATAGCACCTAGACATTCTGTTGTGGCGACCATAGCTGAGGTTCAAGGTGCCCTTTGGCGATTAGCTTATATATACAAATTTCTAACACTGCAGAAGTCAGGACACTCAGATCAGAAAATCTGAGGATATCTGACCTTGCCTGCATCGCCTCCCTAACCAAGCCGCTTATTCCAGGCCCAGCTGAGAGAGGCAGTTGTCACTACTGATACTAACAGCCTCCAGGATACCTCTGTGACTGACGCTTTCCACCTTTGCAGGTTTAGGATTTTTCAAAAGGAAAACCCCGCAGCAACCAGGCTTGCACCTGGCATTTAGCTGTTTTGAAACCCAACCCTCTTCCTACTTCCAAGGAAACCGCTATGAACTGGGGCCTGGCCACTTGCTCATTTCTGCTGAATTCTGCTAAGCAGGAATAGGGTGTCACTCCAAGCAACTTGGAAAGGAGAAGCTGGGTGAACTGTGCAGGGCAAGGCCTTATGGGGCAAGGAGCAGGCTGCGTGTTCGCCACACATTTGAGGAGCTCGCTGGACGTGACCAAAGGGGCCAGCCATGGCCTCCCTCAGGCTAGCCTACCTCTCAGGGTTGTTGCTGCAGGGATTAAATGGGACGGGGAGAAAGAGAGCCATATACGCCACCTTGGAAGAGAGGGTATAAATGCAACAAGTGACAAAACAAAGTTAGAGCCACCAGAGTATTCTGGACCAGCGGAAACATTATACAGAGAATCCCGCAAGCTAATAATAATAATAATAATAATTTTTATTTATACCCTGCCCTCCCCAGCCAGAGCTGGGCTCAGGGCGGCTAACACCAGTAAAATTACAGTAAAAACATAATGGGGGGAGAACCAATTTAAAATACAGGTTAAAATGCAATTTAAAATGTAGCCTCATTTTAAAAGTAGGCCATATATCAAGACCATAAAGGGAGGGAAACATAAGGGTCAGACTGAGTCCAAACCAAAGGCCAGGTGGAACAGCTCTGTGTTGCAGGCCTTGTGGAAAGATGTCAAGTCCCGCAGGGCCCTGGTCTCTTGGGACAGAGTGTTCCACCAAGTCGGGGCCAGTACTGAAAAGGCCCTGTCCCCAGTTGAGACCAATCTAACCACCTTGCAACTTGGGACCTTCAAGGTGTTGTCATTTGTGGACCTTAAGGCCTCCGCGGGGCATACCAGGAGAGGCGGTCCCGTAGTTCTCAGGTATACTCCCCGCACACCCTCAAATTCCCTCTCAAATCTCTTGCCAAAAGACCTTCCGTCCTTTGGATTTTTTTTCAACAGGCAAGAACAAAAGAAGCTGCCTTGTACCAGTTTGACCTATTTGTCCACGGGGCCTAGTACCACCTGCTCTGACTGGCAGAGGCAGACCGTTCCCGTCACCTTCCGGCAGAGATCCTTTTAGCAGAAGGCGGCCCCGGGGACAAAACCTTCTGTATGCCAAGCAGTTGCCCTGCCGCCGAGCCAGGGGCCCTCTCCTTAAACGGAGAGCAGTGAAGGGACTGAGCTCTGTACAAAAAGGCCTGCATTAAGAGAGTCACTTTTGCCCTGAGCAAATTCATTCAGGCAAGTCAAAATCCCCAGTCTCTGTCCCAGCCGGTGGGAGGAGACTGTCCCACCCTCCAAGGTGGCCGTTAAGGAAGGATTATTGGCGCAAGGTGCATATAACTCTCTGGACGCTCAAAACGCTCTGTCTGCATTCCAGGTGTGACGAAGTTCACCTGGTGGCGGTGCCTGGCACTCCAGCAGCACCGCCGGACAACATTTCCCTTTTTAAAAGGGAAATTCCCTTATTCCGAATATGATTCCTCGCAAGAAAAGGGAAAAGTTGACAGCTATGCGCTGGACCTACCTCAGAGGCCAGGAAAATAGCCAGATCGCTGTCTGACTGATCAACAAACCACTTCACAGCCAGAAGCTATCATCAAAGTGGTGTAAAGGGGGAAAGGATTACACACCAGAAGTTGTTTCTACCACTATACAGTTAAAATGCCACCATCTACCTTTGGGAGATCAAACCTCTCCATTCTGAAGGAAATAAGCCCTGAGTGCTCACTGGAAGGACAGATCCTGAAGCTGAGGCTCCAAGACTTTGGCCACCTCAGGAGAAGAGAAGACTCCCTGGAAAAGACCCTGATGCTGGGAAAGATGGAGGGCGCAAGGAGAAGGCGATGACAGAGGATGAGATGGTGGGACAGTGGTGTTGAAGCTACCAGCATGAGTTTGACCAAACTGCGGGAGGCAGTGGAAGACAGGAGTGCCTGGCGTGCTCTGGTCCAGGGGGTCACGAAGAGTCGGAAACGACTAAACGACTCAACAACAACAACCTTCGGGGAATCATAGAACTGTAGGGTGGGAAAGGACCCCGAGGGTCTTCTATTCCAACCCGCTGCAATGCAGGAATCTCAACCCCACCTCCATAGTTACGAGGCAGTAACGCTTCTCAGTGCCAGTTGCTGGAGACCACAGAGTGCAGAAAATGCTCTTATATGGGGATTTGAACCCCTGTCTCCCAGGCCGCAGTTCAGCACTCTAACCCATGGGTAGGCAAACTAAGGCCCGGGGGCCGGATCCGTCCCAATCGCCTCTCGTGCGTCCTCCGAGTCTCCTCTTTTCCAGGCTAAACGCACCCAACTCCTTCAACTGTCTCTCATCAGGACTAGTTTCCAGACACTTTATAACATGGGTAGGCAAACTAAGGCCCGGGACCAGATCCGGCCCAATCGCCTTCTGAATCCGGCCTGCGGACGGTATGGAATCAGTGTGTTTTCACATGAGTAGAATGAGCCCTTTTCTTTAAAATGCATCTCTGGGTTATTTGTGGGGCCTGCCTGGTGTTTTCACATAAGTAGAATGTGTGCTTTTATTTAAAATGCACCTCTGGATTATTTATGGGGCATAGGAATTTGTTCATTTTTTCTTCAAAATATAGTCCGGCCTCCCACAAGTCTGAGGGACAGTGGACCGGTCCCCTGCCGAAAAAGTTTGCTGACCCCTGCAACGCACTGCCTCTTACGAAAGGCCCCCAGCTGCAGAATTTCCACACCGAGAGTGCAGAACGCCTTCGGATATTCACACAATGCCTCCTGGAGCATCTCTTGGGGAAAGGCCTCTAGGAAATGGGATGGGGAGGGCTCAGAGCCCATGCCAGGGAAGATGCCAAGCCCTCTCCGGTTTGGAGGGTCTCCGACAGCCCCAGAGGGCAGGTAAGGTCTCAGCTGCCCGCCAGAGCTGACCGCACTGGGCCAGAGAGGCCAATGGGGTGACTCTCCTCATCTCGTGCTTGTCCAGATCTATTTTTGCTTTCCACCTGCTGCTTTTCCTCAAAGGGCTCCTCTGCAAGGGCACATAGATGGCCGCAGGCCCAGGGGTCTGTCTCTCGCTCTCTCCCGCCCCCCGGCCCGGCCTGCCTCCTTACCCACCCACACTCGCTCACACGACAGCTGCCCCCTCAACTGCCCTTGGCAGGCACCTGCAAGTCCCATGCCTGCGGCTGACACCCTCCCGCCCCACGTGGTCCCCTCCCAAATTTAGCCAGGGCAGCCTCTTGCGACTGGGAAGCCGGCCAGAGGCCAGGAGGCCCCTGTCCCAAAAGAAGGCACTGGAACTGGGGGGCTGGAAGGAGAGAGAGAGTGGGGATTGGAGGCCCAGCAAGGAAACAGAGCAACCTCGGGGCGGAGTGGGGGGAAATCAAGGAGCGTCGTGGCCCCCAAACCCTTATTGTGGGGGCAGCCCTGCCTTGTCTCTCTCTCTCTCTCCTAAACACATTTAGTGAGAGGCCGTCTGGGGCCATGACAGCAGATACTACAGTTTAGCTCCATGTTTCTCAAACTTGGGTCCCCGGCTGTCGCTGGACTACAATTCCCATCACCCCTGGCCACTGGTCCTGCTAGCTAGGGGTGATGGGAGTTGTAGTCCAACAGCAGTTTGAGAGACACTCTAGCTAGCCCTTCCTATGCTTTGACCTGACACCCAGTGTGGAATAGTGGTTAAGAGTGCTGGACTTAGTACCTGGGTGGAAGACCAGGGTTCAAATCACCAGGCAGCCATGAAATTCGCCGGGTGTGGACTTGGGCCAGCCACTCACTCTCAGCCAGTGTTAAAATCTCACGATATATAAGCCGGGTGCCAAATGGCATCTTAAATTTAGGTTGCCGTCACTAAACAATGCTGTCCAGGGTTGCAAAGGCTGCGGAGAGAATAATTGGGTGCACTCTTCCCATCTTGGATCAAATCTACGCTTCCAGGTGTCATAAGAAAGCTGCAGAGATAGCGCAGGATAGTGCACACCCTGGAAATGATCTCTTTCAGCTTCTGCCTTCTGGAAGAAGGTACAGGGTTATAAAGACTAGGACTAGCCGTCTGAGAAACAGTTTCTATCCAAATGCGATTTTGGTTTTAAACACAGTGTAAGGTAGTCTCTATGGGAGTATACTGTATTTAATTATGGGGTATCAGAGTTTTTAGGGGCTAACCAGGCTGGGATAGTTGGGATAGCAGGCTTGTTGGTTTTTGAATGTCTGATATAGATTTTTTCAATTTCGTTGTTCTGTATGGGACAATGACAATAAAGATTATTGTAAGGTAAAGGTAAAGGGACCCCTGACCATTAGGTCCAGTCATGGCCGACTCTGGGGTTGCGGCGCTCATCTCGCTCTATGGGCCGAGGGAGCTTCTGGGTCATGTGGCCAGCAGGACTAAGCCGCTTGTGGCGAACCAGAGCAGCGCACGGAAACGCCGTTCACCTTCCCGCCGGAGCGGTACCTGTTTATCTACTTGCACTTTGAGGTGCTTTCGAACTGCTAGGTTGGCAGGAGCGGGAACCAAGCAATGGGAGCTCACCCCGTCGCGGGGATTCGAACCGCCAACCTTCTGATCGGCAAGTCCTAGGCTCTGTGGTTTAACCCACAGCGCCACCCACGTCCCTAAAAGATTATTGTGTCGTATCGTAAATGACCCTCAGGGTCCGTTCCAATACTTTGATTCTATGATATTAACTACATTGCTTGACTGTAGCTTGCTCTTACAATTCACATGCCCCAGTATGCAAGGAGAAGAAACACCGGTGAAATGGAAATAGTATTAACTATGGACTAAGGCAGAGGTTTTTAAACTGTGATTGCCAACCTGGTGCCCCAAAATCTCTGCATAGTTGCAACTGGACCTGTGCCGGTTGCAAAATTTGCCTGGCACCTGGCTGATTCCTAACGCTGCTCTCAGGCTAACCTACCTCGCATGGTTGTTGGGAGGATAAAGTGGGGGCGGGGGAAGATGTACGTACACCTCCTTGAGCTCCTTGGAGGAAAGGCGGGATATAAATGTCATGAATAAAACAAATCCTCTTCTCACACAGACAGAAAAGTTGACAGAGAGGTGTAAGCAGAAGAAGTCAAGAATCCAGGCCTTGAAGCCCATGTAGGTTTGAGCGTGATCCAGGAAGAGGCCAATTTCTCGCCTCTGGGGGGCACCTCTGCCTTTCCCCTCTTATCAAGCAGATGGTGGAGAGAGGGGTTTATGAGGCACATGTGGACTTAAGGAGATCCAACCTCCCACTCCAGAGTAACCCCACTCCCCCTGGTTGCTCTCGTAAAGACGGACTGAGAAACCAAACCAGAGGCTCCACTTCCTCTCCAAGTCGCTGGGGCCTCAAAGTGCAGAACCTCACCATCACTTTGACAGAGCTTTGGAACTGGTTGTGAAAAGGAAGTTTCTGGGGTTTGGTGTTGACAAGTGGGTTGTTATTTTTTAAAAAGAAAGAAAGAAAGCCGGCATGCATGTAAGTTTTCTCTTACTAGAGGAAGGCTGAGGAACAAGGAGAAAAGAAGCCGAGTGAACAAAGTGACGGCTCTTGCACTCCCCGTGTCACGCATTGTTTGGGTTTGTGCTCTAGGTGAGACGGAAAAGGATGCTCTTGGCTGCCTGACCCAGAAAGACAGGCGGACACCTGGCCTGGCGTCATTTCCGAGCACAACTCAAAGGGTTGGTGCTGAACTTTAAAGCCCTAAACGGCCTCGGTCCTGTATACCTGAAGGAGCGTCTCCACCCCCATTGTTCTGCCCGGACACTGAGGTCCAGCTGCAAGGGCCTTCTGGCGGTTCCCTCCCTGTGAGAAGCCAAGTTACAGGGAACCAGACAGAGGGCCTTCTTGGTGGTGGCGCCCACCCTGTGGAACACCCTCCCTTCAGATGAGAAGGAAATAAGCAGCTATCCTATCTTTAAAAGACATCTGAATGCAGCCCTGTTCAGGGAAGTTTTTAATACAGTGGTGCCTCGCAAGACGAAATTAATTCGTTCTGCGAGTTTCTTCGTCTTGCGGATTTTTCGTCTTGCGAAGCATGGCTATTAACGGTACTTAGCGGTTTTAAGAAAAACGAAACAAACTTGCAAGAACTCGCAAGACGTTTTCATCTTGCGAAGGAAGCCCATAGGGGAATTCGTCTTGCGAAGCAACTCAAAAAACGAAAAACTCTTTCGTCTTGCGAGTTTTTCGTCTTGTGAGGCATTCGTCTTGTGAGGTACCACTGTATTTAATGCTGTACTGTTTTTAACATTTGACTGGAAGCCACCCAGAGTGGCTGGGGAAACTCAGCCAGATGGGCGGGGTATAAATAAATAAATAAATAAAATTATTTGCTAGCCATTTCTTTGGGTTACCAGATGAGCCTGACAATTCCTCAAGAACCCGGCACAACGCGCCGTTCAGCTCCCAGGTTCACCCGCCACAAATTTCACCCTGGACCTCCACATTCAAGTGCTAATTCTGCCGTGGCACCTGGAGAAGCCCCCTTCTGCCCAGGGCCCTCCTTGCTCGGGCTCCTAGAAGCTCAGCGCTGGAGTCTAGGAAAAGGAAACATCCGAAGTGCGGGTATTAAAATTAACAGCAAAAGCATTGCCTTGTCTATTGTATGATGGTTGAGGCTGTCACCAAGCCACTCTCATTATTTCTCCTGATGTGACTGTTCCCTGCCCTCTCTCCTCAGAAGTCTGCCTCTGAAGACGATGCGGAAACTTCAGCTGGTGTAGAGTTCGGCGGCCAGGTTGCTCACCGCAGCAAGAAGGTTTGAGCGTGTAACACTACGCTGGCTGCCAATTAGTTTCTGGGCCCACTCCAAAGTGCTGGTTTTGACCTATAAAGCCTTAAACAGGTCAGGACCGTAATAACTCAAGGACCACCTCTCCCCATATGAACCAACCCAGACCCTTCATGTGCCTCCTCCACAAGGGATCCACAGGGCAGCCACAAGAGAACGAGCCTTTTTTGCAGTGGCTCCCCGTTTGTGGAAAGCCCTCCCCAGGAAGGCTCACCTGGCACCTTCATTACATATCTTTAGGCAACAAGCAAGACTGTTTCTCTGTAACCAGGGCTTTGGCTGATTCTATGGTCTTTTAAATATGTTCAGGCCATGGGAGGGATTATTGGTTTGATTTTGTTCTTGTTTTTATTATGTATTTTCTGCTCTCATTTTGCTTGTTTATGTTGTGAACCGCCCTGGGATCTTTGCATGAAGGGTGGCATACAAATTTAATCAGTAAAATAAATAAAATAAAACTCCTGAGCTGCCTTGGAAAAATCCAACATCCCCTTTCCTTGTCCCCTAGAAGGGGAACAGACACTCCCAATCACAACCTTTCTGTTAGGAAGAACGCCCCCAGCCTCACTCAGGACTAGGCTCCCTCCACCCTTGGCAATCTGCTGCACTCCAGATACCCTGAACTACCACTCCCAGCCAGGACTAGGTTGGGGAAGGTTGGTCAACAATACCAGTCAGCATAGGGGGAAAGCAGCTACTCTCAGGGGAGCAACCAGATAGATCGGGTGGATTTGGGTGTCTGGAGGCGGTTGGGGTGTGTGGATGGTGGTCAGTTAATTGAGGTTGAACCCCAACAAGACAGAAGTACTGTTTCTGGGGGACAGGGGGATTCACTGGTCCCGAATGAAGGAACTGTGCTCCAAAAGGACCAGGTGTGCAGCCTGGGAGTCATTTTGGACTCACTGCTGTCCATGGGGGCGCAGGTCGATTCTGTGTCCAGGGCCGGGACAGAGCAGATTGGCAAAGCTTAATGGATTCTCATGCCAGGGGTAAAGCAGAGAGCAGGCAGCCTAAATGGGCTTCAGACCCTTCAGGTGCTCTCAACTCCAGTCTAAATAGGAATCAGAGGGAAAGAAGGTACTGTTTCATTGGGCGACTTCTCCCAAAGCACCCTGCCGTTGCTAAACCCAAGGAGGAGATCTAGCCTGATCCAGTAGCTGTGCCTGGAAGGAAAGACAGCAAGTGGGAGTCACACAGGCACACACACACACACGGCACTCGCTTCCTTATATTTCTGCCAACAGCAAACTTTTGGAACACACACGCGCGCCACAGTGAGGGCACGGCATCCCTGGTGCCCCACAGCTATCTTGAACGGCAAGTATTTTAAGCACTCCTAGAATCCTCCCCGGCAGCTGTCCCAGGACCAGAAGGGAGACCAAAGGGCTTCAAGGTAGCTCCTCCGCCTCGTGACATCCCAACCCATTTCCCCCCAAAAACAGGTAATCCAAAACCAACATCCGTAGAAACCAGCCACACGGATATAAAATTATCAGTGTGCCACCTGGTGATAAACTCCCTGCCATATGCTAGCAGCACCTAAACAGAGCTGCTCCACACACACACACACACACACCTACCCTCCACATATTTCACACCTTCAAGTATCTTATTAGTCAAGTGTCAAAGAAAAGGGGTTCACGAACCAGTCTAGTTTGGGCTTGAAACTCTCAGGTGCAAACATGGCAACCTGCTTAACTGTGAGTGTGGTGAAAGCTTCTCCCCACAAACTCATGCTCCCGTTGCAACTGTCCCAGCATTCACCCAGTCAAGCTTTTTTTCAATTTTACACACAAGGTAACCAAGATGGAGTGATCTATAGGAGAACCGTGCCCTACACCCAAGAATCCCACGTCTAAAGCCAGCCCAATTCTTGAACTGCACCGGCAGTCCTCAGCACAAGGAAGGAAACAGAGGCCCTCTAGAAACTTAGGAGAAGGAAAGCTGTACCTTTCATAATTAGGTACAGGTTGTCCCTCTCTCATGCAAACACACACACACACAGCAACAACAATGGCTGTAGCTAAAGGAGCAGTCAAGCTTCTAACCAAACACTGAAATCTCCAGGATCTCAAGCTTCACACTTCCTGTCTCCATGAAAACCGAAGCACCCTGGTTTCCTCTTCCTCAAATCCCTTCTAATCTTTGTTAATAGAACCAATGGACCCCAATCTTGTTCCCACCCTCCAAAATCATCTGAAACAAACAAAAATAATGGAAATCCAAGGATTGAAAAGCAGATTGTAACACCTCAGGATGGAAATCGCAAATAAAATTGGTTTGTAGTTCTTACTGCTTCTAGTTTCCTTTTCCTCCAGTCCCAGTTCACATATGGGACAGGGGTGTACTGAACTGGGGTGTAAAACAGAAACTGCAAATGGGTGCCCTCCAGACAGTGAGGATTACAACTCCCACCACCCCTAGCCAGCTTGGCCAAACAACAGGGAAAATGAGGTTTGCCATCTATGACCATCTAAAGATGTTGAGGGAGAAAATTAGGTGGCAATCCCTGCAGATTGATTCCTAAGGATAGCTGAAAAAAGCACCCAAAGTTTGATGAAGCTGTGAGCTGAAGGAACAGGAAACTGCACGGCACCATTAAGCGTTGTAAGTGCATTAACCAGTCAAAACAAGTTTTACATACATATAGTTTGTAAAGGAATTTCAGGCTCAACTGACAGGCCTGACGTTTTGTTTCAAGTGAGCTCTCAGAAATACCCTTCCTCTAGGGCCAAATGGGTTCATGGGGAAGAGTTACCCCCCCCCTTGTTTTGGTACCCCATTGTTTTCCTATAAACTACTTCTGCTATGACCTAAGGAAGCCTTTTCCAACACTGTATGCTCCAACTGTTTTGGACTGTAACTCTCCTGCAACTGGTGGGAGCGATATTCCAAAACCAAGTTGGGAAAGGCTGGCTTTCAAGAAGCCACTTCAGAAGTGTTAAGTTACTACACTTTTAAACTTGGTGACACGTTCACTCGCTGCTATTCACTATCTCCACTATCTGGGCGTGTGTGTTTTTAGGGTACTTCTCGTTTTCTTTAAAGCTGAAACGGCACTTGCAAAACTTTTTGTAAAACGTCCCCTGCAGGGTCAATGGTGAGAAACTGTAACCACTGGCTGAGAAACCATGGGCCAAATTTGAAAAGGCACTTGAACTGTCAGCGAAGTCTGAAACTGGTGCATTTCCTCGCTAGCTCAATTTTAACAGCATCTGAACTGTTTTCCACAACATCAACCAGACACCAATCACTTTCCAGCAAGGGGAAACACCTGAGCCAAAGCTTTGGTACAAACCCCAGGCCAGGACTCTCAGCTCTAGACTTGGACCTCACTCACACAAGCCAGTAAAACCCATACCCAGTAAAAAGGTGTGAAGGTGTTACAACCTTCCACCCTGGCCAAACCTTCGGCCATGGAACTGGGCAGGTACGCACAAGGCAAGGTACGCACAAATATCTTTGTCTATGCACGCACACCCCTCGAAACAACTCTTTCAAGGAAATAGGGAGCATGTATGTAGTAGCTATGTAGCTCGCAGGTACAGCATCTGCTTTGCACGCAAAAGGTCCCAGATTCAGTCCCCAAAAGCATCTCCAGGTAAACACCCTGGAGAGTTGCTGTCGGTCAGCACAAATAGCGAGGGAGGAAGACCAATGGTCCTGGCAACAAGGCAGCTTCCTAGGCTCTTATGTTGGGCTGGCGGAGGGTCACCCTGGTCGGGAGGGCAGAGAGGTGCAAAGCGAGGAGGATTCCCAGCTTGAGGCGACCCCCGGCGTTGAAGGCGGAGGAAGCCAGCGCCTGACTTTGAAAAGGGAACGCTGGCTCTCTGCACGTCCTCAGAGGCACTCTCGCCCGTGGAGCTCTTTCCAACCCGGAAGCGACCCCCACCCACCCAGCCACCCCCCCCCGGGGGTCGGGGAGGCGCTACTCACGGTGCGGGCCTGCCGCCGCAGCAGGTACAGCAGGAAGCCCCAGAGCTTGGCGGCGAAGGCGAGGAAGGCCCGGAGGCCCAGCAGGCACTGCGAGCGCATCATCCCGCCGGCGGGGCCCGCCGCGCCCCCGGCCCGGCCCAGCTCCGCCAGCTTCCAGCGGGGAAGGGAGGCCGGGCGGAAGGAAGGGAAGGAGCCGGGGAGGGGGGAAGGGGAAAGCGAGGCGGGCGAGGGGCCGCCGCCCTCCGCCTCAGCCCGTGCCCGCGGGCGCCGCCATCTTAGCTCCCCGCTGACGGTCGCTACCGGCTTTAGGGGGGAAGCGCTCCCCCCCCCCCCCCCCGCCGCCGACCGTAGTCCTCTTCTTCGGTCCGCTTCCGGGGCAACCGAGCCAGCGCCACAGACTGCTTCCGGGGGGGGGCGCGGGGCCGCGTCCAATCAGAAGCCGAGGGAGACGCGGCCACGGCGCCGAGGAGCGCACTGCGCCTGCGTCGAAGCGCTGGAGGGGACGGTTAAGCAGCGGGAGTTGGAGCGTGTGGCGGTGGGGGAAGAGGCATGCGCGGAGACACAGCCGCGCATGCGGACAAGGTTGAGGGGTCCGGGAGGGCGGCGTTGCGCACGCGCGAAACGAAACACACAGAAACCCAACCAGATGAAGGGGGGAAAGGCAGGAGGGTGAAGTGAGCATGCGCGGGCTGATTAAAGAGTCTTCGGGTCTGAGCATGCGCTGAAGGACCGGGAGGGCCGAACACAACAGGGAAGGAACTGCGCATGCGTGAGGAACAAACACGCTCGCTTGCTTCTAGATGTATAGTGCTAGACCTACACGCAGAGGGTTACTTCCGGGCTCAACATACATTAAAAAAATAAATAAATATAAAATAAATAAATTATTTGAAAAGTATTTGTGCAGATCAGACGACGTTTGTAGGGTTGCAAGAAGTTTTGTGAGGAGTATTATTGGAAGTATTGCAAAACTGGAGAAGGGGAAGGCTGTTTTGTTAAGAGATGTAATGGCAATATAATAATAATAATTTTTATTTGCAGTATATCCCGCCCTCCCCAGCCGAAGCCGGGCTCAGGGCGGCTAACAACAATCAAATAATCAAACAGTCAAATATAAAGTTAAGAAATGCATAAGAAGTGGTTAAAACGGTGGACCATCAGAGGTGCTGATGGAAGTCTGAAAAGATTGTATAAGTGATAAGTTTTGTGGTACATTTCATAATTTATATGTTAAAATTAATAAAAAATGTTATATAAATAAATAAATAAATAAAATATTCCCCTGCTGGGAATGTCGCTCATAGAAAAGAAGCGAGAAAGCCGGATTTTTTGCGCAGCTGTGATTGGGCATGGGGGCAAAGGGATTGCAGCCAGGGTGCCCCACTCGGGTCTTGTTGTGCTTGGCAAATGTATTTTTGCTTTTCTTTTTCAAATATAGGTTTGAAGACGGGGCTGGACTGGTCCCCCCAAGTCCTCTGTCCTCGCCCAGGCTTCCCACCCCCCTCCTGCTACTTAACCATCTCCCCCAGCCTAATCCTCATTTAAAGCCATCCAGATTGGTGGCCATTGCTGCATCCAGTGGCAGGGAGTTCCGTAGTTTAACTCCGCGCTGTGTGAAGAAGTGATTTTTTTTTCCCCAGGCAGCAAACGCTGTGTCCAAAAGTGGTGGGCTTTTCGCGGTAGGAGGAGGGCCCACACACGACTCCTGGGGCAACCCAACTTAGAAGGTAGCAGGCATTGCAAAGGCAAAGAATTCGAATTAGAAGAATCCAACTACGGCACCAGGAAGGTTAAACGCCCCTGCACTGGATTGTCAAAAAAGGAAGAGGGAAGAACCTTTGAAGCGCAAGCAAGCAGCTTTCAGAAATAAAGCACACTTCTTTGAAAGCAAGCGAGGCTGTCTGAACATAAGGAACTCTCTGCCACTAGAGATTCAGCCTCTGCCTCCCGTGCCAACTTTTAAATGCCTGCTGAAAACCAATTCTATTTCGCCAGGCCAAGGCAGACAGTTTAAGAATATATCCTTCCACAATGGTTAACTGACACCTGTTTTTAACTTTTCAAGGTTTTATTGCATGGCTTTATGTTTTTATTGCTGCAAACCATTTTGATATCTTGTATACAAATAATTTTATTTAAAAAAAAGGAACATCCAAAACATTTATAAAGTAAGGCTGCCATACGCCCTGGATTTCCCGGACATATCCAGGACTCGTCCGTTGGAAATAGCATCCGATTTCTGAAAATCGTTTTTAAAAGTCCGTGAAAACCCGGATGGAAGGCAACCCATGCCCGAAGTGTCAATTTTCTGGCGAATTTCCTATTATAAAGGAGCATAGCTTCAAAACTTTGACAACACGCTAGAACAGAATTTATTTTTAGATGTAAAAAAACAACACTGAATATTTGCCAAACAAACTATTGTGTGAAAAATATTGAAATGGGTGTGATATGTCAGTTTCCCCCTAAAAAATAAAAATAAATCACCAATCCACATCTGGTTTTAAAAATCTTCATTTGTTTATCCTCAAAAAACAAACAAACTCCATGTTCTTTCCATAGAATAAGTTCCTGTGTTAACCCCCTCCTCACTGCATACCCATAGCTGGATGGGGTCAGGATTGTGTCCTTTTAGCATGTAAAAGAGATTGATTGTGGCAGCGCCTGCAGGAACATCCAGAAGTTTCTGGGCGGCTTCTGTGTCTCTTCCCCCTTCAGGGAGGATTCCTTCCTATTAGCTGTGCAGATCTATTCCCAAGGTGAGGGATGATTTCCCCTTCATAGGCATAGCTGTCAACTTACAGATTTGAAAATAAGGGACCAGCAGCCTCGAAAATAAGGGATCAGCAGCCAAAATAAGGGATTTTCCGAGCACAGGTATGTTCAACTTCTGAGCTAAAGGCAGGAAGCCCAACCAGCAGCCAAACGAAGCCTCAAGCGGTGGTTCCCACAGCGCAGCAACCCGGCAAAGGGGATGCAGCAAGGAAAACCACCGTCCCCTCTCCGCTGGGAAGCGCTGAGCAAAGGCGAGTCCCCAGGCAACGCGGCCGATTTGATTGGCACAAGGCATGCAAGCTCCACCCCTCAGTCGTTCTCAGACTCCTTATTGGGTGAGCAACGCAGCCAAGCAACACAGCTGGAGCCTCCCTCCTCCCTGGCCGGCAGGGAGGGAGGGAGGGAGAGGAGCTGCTTCCTTTGAAACCCGGGAAATTTAAGGGACATCATCAATAAGGGACAGCAGCGGGACACGGCGCTGGGATAAGGGACTTTCCCGCCAAATAAGGGACGGTTGACATCTATGTTCATAGGAAGGTCCAAGGCGGATGTTCTAGTGGGAAGAAGCCAAGAGAAGCCATCCAAGATGGTGGCTTTCGATAAGGCACCGGAACGTTCCATTCGAAGCCGACTCCCCATCACTCACACATCCAAGTCGTCGTCCGGGTCTTCTTCGTCTATGTCATCTGCAGCATCCGGCTCGTAATAGATCTTCCCCTGGCTGGTCGGCGTCTGCAGCAGAGATGACTTCCTGCGACAGGGCGAGAAATGGGGGGTTAGAGGCAGGGTGGAAATGCCGGTCAGAGAACAGCCTTGCCCCCGGGTGGTTTTGGACTACAACTCCCATCAGCCCCTGCCAGTGCAAAATTTTAAAGATTACATAAAACATAAATCAGGACCATAGCTGTCAACCTTCCCCTTTTTTGCGGGAAATTCCCTTATTCCAGCGCCGTTTCCCGCTGCTATCCCGGATTGTTAGATATCCCGTAGACCAGTGTTTCCCAACCTTGTGCCTCCAGCTGTTTTTGGACTACAATTCCCATCATCCCTTGCCACTGGTCTTGCTAGTCAGGGATGATGGGAGTTGTAGTTCAAAAACAGCTGGAGGCACAAGGTTGGGAAACACTGCCGTAGACTGTCCCCGGGACAGGTGAGGCTGCTAATCCCTTATTTTCAAGGCTGCTGATCCCTTATTTTCAAATCTGAAAGTTGACAGCTATGATCAGGACACGAACATCCAATCTCTCGTGCTGCCCAAATGTCCCTCTGGAAGACATCTGAAGGCAGCCCTGTTTAGGGAAGCTTTTAATGTTTGATGCATTACTGTATTTTAATATTTTGTTGGAAGCCGCCCAGAATGGCTGGGGAAGCCCAGCCAGATGGGTGGGGGATAAATAATAAATTATTATTATTACTATTATTAGGGAGCTGCAGCAATTTATATTATTATTATTATTATTATTATTAGGGAGTTGCAGCCATGGGCATCCATTTGGTTTTTTTTAACAAAGAGTAAGGTCCCGTCCGCACTGTTCCCACCCTACAAACTTCTGAGGGTGATGGAATAACCAAGGGGGCTCTTTCCCCCCCCCCAAATCAGCACCCGAGAGGGACCGCAGGGTAGGAGGGGGCCTATCAGGCATCGAGACCCGAGTTCGAGTTCTGTAAGCTGTTTGCATTAAATACAGCCCAGATACATCTAGCAAACGCACAGAGTAAAATTCTATGTCTGGGTAGGCTTTTAAGGTTGTTAATTGGGCTGTGAAAGCAAGACAAAGACACTTGGCAAATATTGACAAGAATAAATCCACATCCCACCCCGACCCCGAAGGACTTACTTTTCGTCACTGAACTGGTACGGGAGAGGGACGGACTCCTTGGCCCGGCGCTCAGACTCCGACAGGCGCAGGTTAAAGGTCAAGTTGGCGGCTGGGTCGGCCTGAGAGGGGAAGAAGCCCAGTCAATACCAGCAGGAGGGGGAGATTTGACAGCAAAGTGATGGGACAGCTGCTATAAATCTCAGTCTTGGAACAGGTGAAATGGGTACAAATTTAACGGGCAGGAGGCAGGATCCAGGTGGGCCTGAAACCCTAGCCAAGATGGAGTTCTTGTTATTAAATATACCAAGGAAAGAGCACACCAAGAACTCAGGCCAAAACAGTGGTACCTCAGGTTACAGACGCTTCAGGTTACATACGCTTCAGGTTATGGACTCCGCTAACCCAGAAATAGTACCTCAGGTTAAGAACTTTGCTTCAGGATGAGAACAGAAATTGTGCTCTGGCAGCGCGGTGGCAGCAGGAGGCTCCATTAGCTAAAGTGGTGGTTCAGGTTAAGAACAGTTTCAGGTTAAGAACGGACCTCCGGAACGAATTAAGTACTTAACCCGAGGTACCACTGTATAAGTTTCAGCAGTGTATGTATTCTGACAAGGATTACAGACTCAGAGATTACAAACTCAAATGGATATGTATATACAATTATGGATCAGAAACCAGTAAATTCATGTTAGTCCACAGTCAGATTTGACGTGAAGGTCTTAGTTTCAATCACTGAGCAGAAGTCAGAAGTCAATTATGGATCAGAAACCAGAACAGGGCCCTGTTTTGATGTATTCACCTTCATCAGCTAATTTTTAAAGGGTCATGTAAATTTGAGGAATTCATATAAATATATCCTGCTATTTTCTACGTTTCTCAGAGATAACAACTACATGTGGGTAGATCAACGTGTATCGTGAGCTTTTCTGTTATCTCTGAGAAACGTAGAAAATAACAGGATATATTTATACGAATTCTTCAAACTTACACGACCTGTTAAGTTGTGGGCGAACATATCAGACGACACAGCGATTCTTCCAAAGCAGCTCTTTATTTGTAAGCTGGGACAGAACTAATTGAGGAGCTCAGTCAGCCTGCTTATATAGAGCTCCAGAACAATTGTAACTGTTGCAACTTTCTAAAACTATCCAATCACAGAACATCACTTTCGATCCTTCATTTGCATAACTATCTACAGTATCCCCCTGCTGGCCCAGGGTGAGAACATCAGTACATAACACGACCCTTTAAAAATTAGCTGATGAAGGTGAATACATGGAAACAAGGCCCTGTCCTGGTTTCTGATCCGTAATTGGATATACATATCCTTGAGTTTGAGTGTGTAATCTCTGTTTGAGTTTGTAATCTTTCCTGAATCTCCCAGCGCTCAGTTTCATTGGCCAGCCACGTGTTCTAGTGTAAAGAGAGGAGAAAAGCTTTGCCTGAAGCCCCAGTGAGTCACTGCCAATCAGTGTAGACAATTCTGAGCTAGATAAAGGTCTGACTCAACTCAAGGCAGGTTCCTATGTTCCAAGCAAAGAAAGGAGGTTCTGGAGTCTGAGCCCTGCATCTTGTTACTCCTTAAGGGCATTGGGTAGGATTTTTTGATTTCCGAATTTTATTGTCATTCATGTTTTTATACTGTATTTTATGCTCTTTTTATAATTAAGTGTTTTAAAGTGTTTTAAATTTGTTGTTAGCCGCCCTGAGCCCGGTTTTTGAACCGGGAAGAGCAGGGTATAAAAATTATTATTATTATTATTAGAGCTCCAGCACCCAACGAGATTCCTGTCTCGTTTGCTGCCACCCCCACCTTACCATTCCTCCACTTGCAGACTCCTTATAATAATAGTAATAATTTATTATTTATACCCTGCCCATCGGGCTGAGTTTCCCCAGCCACTCTGGCCGGCTCCCAATTGAGTGTTAAAAACAATACAGCATTAAATATTAAAAACTTTCCTAAAATATAAAAAAATTTCCTTGGCAAGTAATCTAATTAGACACAACAATGCAGTAAGAGTAAAGTTTTTGAGGTCTTAGAACAAAGGAAGGGAGTCAATTTGTGTTTATGTATGTCATGATATGGTTTTTTTTTTCTGTAGATGTGTGCTTTTTCGTTTGTGTTTAGTTTAGGTTTGTTTCCTCCCCCCCCTTTTTTTTCCTTTTCCTTTTCTGTTTTTTTTTGGGGGGGGGAATGTTCCGGGGTTTTTTTTGCTTGTACAGTACTATTTTGGATTCAATGTTTGTAATTTTTGTTATGATTCTGCATTGAAAATAAAAAAATGCAAAAAAAACCCCCCAAAAAACCTTTCCTTGGCACAAAAGGCCTGCTCTCGAGCCCCAGAGCCCACAGAACTGGAAGCTTAACTACCGTATTTTTCGCTCCGTAAGACACACTTTTTTCCTCTTAAAAAGTTAAGGGGAAATGTCTGGGCGTCTTATGGAGCGAATGCGTGGTCCCTGGAGCCAAATGGCTGGAGTGCGGCACGCTCTTGGGCTACTCTTTGGTGGTAGTGGTGGGGGGAGCCGCATTGCTCTGCCGGCAGCCTGCCCTTCCCCCTGCAGCCCCAGGAAGCTTTGCAGCAGCGGGCGGGCGGTGCGCCCATGCCCCGCGCTCCTGGGCTGCTGAATGGGTGTGGGGGGGGTGCTGCTCTGCCAGCAGCCTGCCCTTTCTCCTCAAGCTTTGGAGCAGCGGGCAGGCTGTTTGCTGAGAGAGGGGAGGAAGAGGACGGAGAGGAGGGGGACCAAGAAGCTGGGTGAAGGGAGACCAGGTACCGTAGGTTGCCGTGAGTGGAGAGTCATGGTAGAGGGCAAAGGAGAGGGAGCAGGGAAGGGGCGAAATTGCAGGCGTCACCTGAGGAGTTTGGGTGAAAGGGATGGAGAGGAGGATACTGGAAAAGGGAGCTTGAACTCAAAGATGGTATTTTACATCAAGATAGCGAAGAAAGTGATGTCAGTGATTGTGAGCGACAGAGCTTCATAAATTCTGACTCTAGCAGTGATGAGTTCTTGGGGTTCATAGAATCATAGAGTTGGAAGAGACCACAAGGGCCATCGAGTCCAACCCCCTGCCAAGGAGGAAACACCATCAGAGCACTCCTGACATATGGTTGTCAAGCCTCTGCTTAAAGACCTCCAAAGAAGGAGACTCCACCACACTCCTTGGCAGCAAATTCCACTGTCAAACAGCTCTTACACAGAAGACTAGAAGAGTACTCAAACCTTAAAGTCTCTCTTCATTTGTTAATGACAGTGACGATGGTTCTTAATGCCACTGTTGACTGCTGTTCAATTTACATGACTGTAATATGATTCTGATATACTGGTTGTTTATTAAATACGGTAATTTATACAACATTTGATTCAGAATATTTTTTTCCTGTTTTCCTCCTCTAAAAACTAGGTGCGTCTTATGGCCGGGTGCATCTTACGGAGCGAAAAATACGGTGAATAAGCAAGCAAGGTCACCTACCGTAGGCAAAGCTTTGCCATCTTCTGGACGGTCCCCTTCGGAAATGCAGTCCCGTGGCAGCTCACCAAGGTGCTTCAGGAGGAAACCCGGAAGGAGCGTGAAGCGTTCTTTCTGGGAGGGAGCAAAGAAGGGGCGAGGGGTGTCAGGAGCAGGTCAGCAATAAATCACACCTAGTAAGGGAAGTTAACTCTTGGTGCAAGGAAACCGGGTCTTCTCAGGAGGCGGGATTTACGCCTTGTCAGGTTCGGGTGTGGTTGCTCGAGAGTAAACAGGCAAGACTCCAACCTTCTTTTCCAGGCTTTATTCTTGGTGCAAACTATTTACAGTGCAGAGCGTCGTAAGTTCATGTCTGGCTCAATCGCTAGCAGAATATGGGAGTGGCCGGTTTTTGTACCTCCCCTAGCATAAACGTATTGTCACCCCCAGCCCTTTCCTTCCCTCCCTGCGCCGAAGCTTACTGCACAGAATGGCCGCTGGCAGGGGCGTACTTCCCCCCTCTCTGGTTTGCTCAGGCTCTGTGTTGAGGCTCTCCCTAGTGTGATGGCCTGGGAATCTGATTCAGAGGCTGAACCTGAGGAATCCCAGCCTGCACAGGAGTCCCCGCCTCCAGGGCTGGCCGAGCCGGGGCAGGGGCTTGAATCTGAAGGGCCCCCACCTGTGCTGGATCCTCAGGAGCAGACACCAGCTGAATCCGCTCTGGCTCCGGAGGTGATGGAGGACCCATTGCCTGCAGGTGCTCCTCTCCCAACCCTGTCAGGGGAAGCTGAGGTTGCCTCTGGGTCCAGTAACCCTCCAGCCTCTCCTGAGCTGCAGAGGCTCAGGGCAGAGAGGCAGAGGGAACTAAGTTCTCTCAGGAGGAGTGCTCACCTCCAGGCCAGGAGAGGCGAGTCACCTGTGGGCCGGGACCGCCCTAGGCCCCAGAGGAGATAAAGGCCAGTCAGCCCAGTCCCAGGTTGCGGGAGCAACATTGATGGAAACCTGTTCGTGCCAGCACCCTGACCGGCTCTTCCGGAGTTCCTGACCACGCCTGGCTCCTTGCCTTGGACCCCGCTTTGCCCTTGATGGACAGTCTCTAGACCCTCGACCCAGGACAGGACTCAGACCACGTTGCACGGTAAACCCCCCCCCCCCCGGGACCAGCACACCTAGCATCCCCTGGTCCCTGCACCTCTTCTTCACTGGAGGAGGGGCTTTCCTCCTCGCTTCGCAAGATTTTCGGAGGCTCCCTGTAACGCAATTCCCCCTCTGTCTCTTGCCTCTCCACCAATGGCAGTTCCCTGACATGACTGTTACACCACCCACTCCACAGGCACATTCCGCCTCCCCATCTGACCCCTGACCAGCCTCACCTTCCGCAGCACTTTGCCACCTTTCTTCCTGTGCAACGTGACGGTGATTCGGGGAGCCTCGTCCCCCTGGGACACATTCCACGGCGCCGGCTCCAGAGCCACCACAACGCGAGCCAAGGCATGCAAGGTTTCTAGTTGTCCAAGATGGTGCAAGTCCCCATGGACGAGGGTCACCAGCCGGGCAATTTTCAGACCTGCAGGAGGTCAGGAAATGTTGGGAAAGCCACGAGACCCGTCACGTCAGCACAACAGCCTTTTTTCCCCTTCTTAATATATTTTCATTAAAGATTTCTGAGTTTACAAAAATACACGCTTTGTCTCTTTTATCAAGTTGTGTTTTCTATAAATCAGTTTCATTTGTTGCGAGACATTGGTGTTACATAGAGTGTTAGGCAGGGGTCAGCAAACGTTTTCGGCAGGGGGCCAGTCCACTGTCCCTCAGACCTTGTGGGGGGCCGGACTATATTTTGAAGGGGGGGGGGAATGAACAAATTCCTATGCCCCACAAATAACCCAGAGGTGCATTTGAAATAAAAGCACACATTCTACTCATGTAAAAACACCAGGCAGGCCCCACAAATAACCCAGAGATGCATTTTAAGAGACGCTCTTGTGGTTTCCAGCAATTGAGTGCTCGCTGGAAGGACAGATCCTGAAGCTGAGGCTCCAATACTTTGGCCACCTCATGAGAAGAGAAGACTCCCTGGAAAAGACTCTGATGTTGGGAAAAATGGAGGGCACAAGGAGAAGGGGACGACGGAGGACGAGATGGTGGGACAGTGTTCTCGAAGCTACCAGCATGAGTCTGACCAAACTGCGGGAGGCAGTGGAAGACAGGGGTGCTCTGGTCCAGGGGGCCACGAAGAGGCGGACACGACTAAATGACTAAACAACAAGGCTTCCTTGAAAACATCCCCCCTCTCTCACCAGCAGCCTTTGCTCTCCTAGGCAGCTGCGGAAGGACCTGGCAGACACCAGCAAATGGCAAACGGAGAAGCAGCCAGCTCAGCGAATCCAGCACGACCGTGATAGGGCCTGGAGACCCTGAAGTCAAGCGGGCCACCAATTCCGAGGCAGAGAAGTCTCCCAGGGTGAAGCCACGGGGCTCCTCAGCCCAGCCCAGGGGATCCCGGAAGGCATCATGGAACCGTATCCTTGGATAAAACAGGTAATATTAATAATAATAATAATAATCACCACCAATGGGCCAGATTAAGGCAGGACTACCTCTAGAGAAGAAAGAAAATCCTACTGGAAGCTGTTACATTATAGAAACCAGATAACGTGTGTGTGTGTTTTTAAACCAGTGTTTCCCAAACTCAGTTCTCGAATTGTTTTTGGACTACAACTCCCATAATCCCTAGCTGGCAAGACCAGTGGTCAGGCATGAGGGGAACTGTAGTCCGAAAACAGCTGGAGACCCAAGTTTGGGAAACGCTGGTTCAAATCTGTTTACTTAAGTTTCTAAGCATTCAAGAGAAAACTCCTTAGAGCCTTAACATTTTAATTTTCCTTTGGTCATGCATTTCTAACGAGACCATCTACCTCTGTTTGTACGATACATCTGTTTAACAATTAAATCTCTCGTTTATTTAATTATATATTTTTAATTAAGTTTACTAACTGCATACGTTGCATAATATTAATTGACACTTTAATTTGCAATATGGAAATTTAATTCAGTGTGTGGCCCGCAGGTCCTGTGTCAAAGTTCTCTGGTGGCCCACTTGGTATGGAAAGTCGGACCGCCCCATTCTAAGTGGCGTGCAATTTTTTTAAAAAAGCATGCAATGGGTAAGATCAATTGGAATTAATCACGAAAGCAGAAAGAGTTTCTAACACTGTTCACAACATACAATTACAATATAAAAATCTCAAAATGCATCATCCAAACAGGAACAAAAATAAACAAACCAATAATTCCCCACTCCCACAAAACATTTAAAAGAGCGACGGACGTCAATCATCCAAAGGCCTGGTTGAAAAGGAACGTCTTTACCTAAAGGTGCAGAATGACGGTACCGGGTCTAGCTGCTGCATTCTGGATTACAGTGGTACCTCGGGTTAAGTACTTAATTCGTTCCGGAGGTCTGTTCTTAACCTGAAACTGTTCTTAACCTGAAGCACCACTTTAGCTAATGGGGCCTCCCGCTGCTGCCGGAGCACGATTTCTGTTCTCATCCTGAAGCAAAGTTCTTAATCCAAGGTACTATTTCTGGGTTAGCGGAGTCTGTAACCTGAAGCGTATGTAACCTGAAGTGTATGTAACCCGAGGTACCACTGTAGTTGTAGTTTCCGGGTCACCTTCAAAGGTAGCCCCACGTATAAGGGGAGGTATCCTGGACCCAAGTAGCCCCAGGCTTTGTGAATTCATTCAAGAACCTTGAACATGGCCTGGGGTCCTAGGGGCAGCCAGCGGAAGCTTTTAAGCGCTGCAGTGATGTGCTGGCAATGGTCTGTCCCATCAACAGCCCAGCTGCAGCACTTTGCATGGGCTGGAGCCTCCAGAACAGGTCCAAGGGTAGCTCCACATAGAGCAGGCATGTCCAACCAGTAGATCGCGATCTACCGGTAGATCCCCGGCTGATCCCGGAAGATCGCGAGACCCTTATCGATTGTGGGATTAAATAAAGTTTACCGAAAGTTAACAAATAAAAGCTGAAGAACTCTGGGCAACCCTGAAAAAGTTAGACGACTCTGGGCTCAACAACTCTGGGCAATCCACCCACCCCACGAACGCTCCTTTTTACGACAATAGGTAGATCACTGCCAGGTTTTTTATACTGGGAGTAGATCACAGTCTCTTGGATGTGCCTTAATCGGGTCTGGAGGTTACCAGCGCATGAAACACATTGGCCAGGCTATCTCAGTGGCTTTTTCACACTCACCGGGAAGTGACTTCAGCGCTGAATCCAGCCTTGAATTCTTCTTCTGGGACCTCAAAGCTGAAAACGTGAACAGATTCACCCCTAAAGGAGGAACGGAGGCGAGAGCTGATTATGCTTTCAGGGGAGAGAGGAAGGGGTCCCTTCACAGTCCAAAGCAGAAGAAAGCAGAGATTGAGGGCAAGAAGATTGGGCTCCGGAGGGAGAACGTGGGCTGGTTCTAGACTGCTTTGGTGAGCCATATCTGTCTGAAAGGATCAGGGTGACATATTGTGGTTATGGAGCACCAGGAGTGGGGAGGTCGGAGGTGCAAATCTCATTCAGAAAGTACTCACAACTTAAAGTATTATGTCACTAATAAGGTCATAAAGGTAAAGGGACCCCTGACCATTAGGTCCAGTCGTGGCCGACTCTGAGGTTGCGGCGCTCATCTCGCTTTACTGGCCGAAAGAGCCAGCGTACAGCTTCCGGGTCATGTGGCCAGCATGACTAAGCCGCTTCTGGCGAAACAGAGCAGCACACAGAAACGCCGTTTACCTTTCCGCCGGAGTGGTACCTATTTATCTACTTGCACTTTGATGTGCTTTCGAACTGCTATGTTGGCAGGAGCATGGACAGAGCAACGGGAGCTCACCCTGTCATGGGGATTCGAACCGCCAACCTTCTGATCGTCAAGTCCTAGGCTCTGTGGTTTAACCCACAGTGCCACCCGCGTCCCTAATAGAATGCCTATTTCAGGTTGGGTACCGATTGGCGATACACCCACAATATAACAGGAAATATTATTATTACTGTAACTGAACATTTACAGGCTACTATTCCACAAAGCTGCACTCAGCAGCACACATGCCGAAAATGTGTGCGTGTAACACACAGTGACTGAGTACCCTCCTGCACCTCATATTTCTGGCCACTCATAAGATTCCTCTTCTCTCCTGTACGTATATGATCTTTTGAGGATTTCCTTGTGGATCTGGAGAAAGGACGGTTGCAGCAGTCTTGCCCACCCACCCAAACCATCCTTGCCTTGTGGTGGTGGGGAGTGGGCTAATAGCCCAAAGTCTAAAGCAGTGTTTCCCAACCGGTGTTCCGCGGCACACTAGTGTGCCGCCGGACGTTGCCTGGTGTGCCGCGAGATGTTGCCTGGAGGGAGGCGGGCGAGTTGGGCGGCGAGAGGCGGGGCGGCGGCGGCGAGGAGAGGCCGCGCCTCCTGCTGCTGCCTGGTCTCCTCCTCGCAGCCGGCAGCGCTGCCTGGGCGCCTCCGCGCGACTCTGCCTCGCTGGGTTTGGTCTCCCAGCAGAGACGGGTCACACGCGCCCCTCCCTCCCTCCCTCAGCCTGCGCGGAGGGAGAGCCAGAGAGAGGCATCGCTCCTGCGCGGCGGGAGAGGGAGCAGCCGGAGGGCTCCCCCAAACGAACGCATGGGACCGGAGGGGAAATCCTCTCCGAGGAGGATTGAGCGCAGCCGAGAGAAGCCTTTCGAGGAGCTGCCGTGTCCCCTGGAAACCCCCGTCCCAGCTCTGCCTGCCTGCCTGCCTGCCTGCCGTGGGGCTCGTATCGCCCTTTAAAGAAATGTGGGGACTTGGGGTTTTCCTCAGGCTGAATTCCGAGCCTTTTCACAATCTGGTGGCGGGAAAGAGGGGAATCAGCTGCGAGGGAGGAAATAAAAGGAGCTGCTCGCCTTTCCTATGGCCAGGCTACACAGCTGCTGTTTGCAGCCCAGTCTGAACGCCGCCTCGCCAACCCCATCGATAGTTTCTTAGGCACCCCCCTCCCTCCAAACCTGCTTCGCCCTGGGACGTGCCTATAACTATAACTCGTGGTTCTGATGTCCCAACGCTCCCACGGGGCACATTTCATTCAGGCGGAGGAGGGGGTCGTTGGCTAACGGCCAACAGGCAGAAAGGACTGTCCAACAATGCGATTATCCACACACACGCATCTGATCCATGGATTAACATCAAAATCCTTGCATTAAAGCTCACTCCTAAGGAACCAGTGGGTCATTAGGCTTTCAGATGCACTTTGAACAAAGATGTTCAAAGGGAAAGCTGCTTTTAATAACGCTGCTTTTGCAGGTACTATTGGTCTGGGTCTCATCCAGCATCTTTTCAGTACACCCAGTTAGGATTCAGCAGTCCAGTTGTACACTCTTGGGTATTCAGCATTAGCTTAAGGCGTGCAATAATCACATGCCCACTTTTGCAGCATCTTCATAGCATCCCAAGTCACTCTTGGAATGCTCTCTTTATCATACCCTCCAAGTGTTTACTTGTGTAACCCACCCTACCATATCTTGCAGAGAAGCACTTCAGAGAGGGCCAAATTGTCATCATTAGACCAGTGTTTCCCAACCGGTGTTCCGCGGCACACTAGCGCGGGGCTCTCGCCGTCTGCCTGCCTGGCTGCCTGCGTGGCGCTGACGTCACGGGGCTGTAACGTGCCCCACATAGGCACACGCGGGGCGGCAAGCGAGCTCCCTCCCACATCCCATCGCCGCTCGCTTCAGCCGGCCTACTGGGCTGTCGCAGGCGGAAGGCCTGCGCATGCGCGAGGTTTTCGCGCCTTCGGGATTCCCTTCACGCCTTCCTCCTCCCGGGTCCTTGAGAGCGCGGGAAGCGGCAGCACGAGACCGGCGTTGAGCCTGGTAGGTATTGCGCTTGCCAAGGCAGTCATTTGGGAAATGAAAACTTGCAAAGCAAGCAACAAGTTCAATCTGAAGTACGCGTATGCTTAATATCCTGTATCTGAAACCTGTTCTGCCCCCTCCCCCACACTTGGTGCCATTTTCATCTACACATGCAGCAGAGTAAGTTGACCCAGAATAGTACCAATTCAGATGGCAGATGGGAGAATGACAGTGCTGAATGCTTTCCCATGTAGAACAGTCCCTGCAAATAAAAACCTAGCATATTTGGAAGAGGGATGCTAGCCTAACCATTACCTTCTATGCTGTTATTTTTTTTTTTTTTTTTAACATAAGTAAAAAGTGACCTTTCCCCATCTGGCATGGTGGTGTGCCTCAAGATTTTTTTCATGAAACAAGTGTGCCTTTGCCCAAAAAAGGTTGGGAAACACTGGTCTAAAGGCGAATTTCACCCACCTTTGGGCCGACGCTTCCACGAAACTCTTGAGGAGGGTGCGGCCCTCGCAGGCGACGGAGTCTGCAGGAGGAAAACCCGGGATGAACAGAGAACAGATTGACCACCAAAAGTCTTTCAATATTAATAAGAATACAGTAGTACCTCGGGTGAAGTACTTAATTCGTTCCGGAGGTCCGTTCTTAACCTGAAACTGTTCTTAACTTGAAGCACCACTTTAGCTAATGGGGCCTCCTGCTGCTGCCATGCCACCGGAGCAGGATTTCTGTTCTCATCCTGAAGCAAAGTTCTTAACCTGAAGCACTATTTCTAGATTAGTGGTGTAACCTGAAGCGTATGTAACCCGAGGTACCACTGTATATTATTTGTAACCCCACCCAAATCACTAGGTTGCCGCAGCCACTCTGTGCAGCTTGCAGCATATATAAAAACAAAATGAAAGTTGCCTCATACACCACCTTCCCCCTTCACTCCCTTCCAGGAGTGCCCCCCTTCACCTGAATCCTCCCAGCCCACACTTCCCCCTTAACCCCCTGCCCCACACACTGTGCACCTCTCCCTTAGATCCCTGCCCCACGTCCCCTCCACTTCCATAGGAGCTATGAAGAAAAGGGGGCAAGGGGAATCGCCAAGTCCCCCCCACCCCTAGGCCCCTGCTTCACCCCCACAGCAGCTGCTAACAAAGTGGGGCAAGAGACCCCCCTCCCCTAAACCTCACAGAATTGCAGGGGCCCCCAGGAGTCATCTAGTCCACCCCCCCCCCTTGCAATGCTAAAAGGTGGGTCCCTGCCCCGCCCCATTCCAGTGGGGGGGTCCTCCTTCTTCCCCCCTCCCGTCACCTCACCTTGGATAAGGACGAGACCCTCGGCCCCTCCGGCCACCAGCTCCCCAAGCATCCCTCCCCTGCCTCCCCCGCCCCTCTGCGCGGGCGCCTTCTTCCTCGCTCACGCCGCCCGGCGCGCTCCACTGACGTCACTGTACGGACAAGCGGGCCGCAGCGCGAGAGAGCCGCCCTCGAAGGCCCTTTGTACGGAAAGGCGCCGCATGGGCGCCGCCATGTTGAGGGAAGCCTTATGAGGCTGCCGGATTGAAGTGATTTGAGGGGGAATAATTCCCCTGCAACACGAGAGACCCTCCCCGGATTTAAAACAGCTGCCGTGAACGCGGCTTGGAAACGCGAAGGGTCCTGTCTCTGTGTATGCAGATTATATATATTTATATTTTTGGACAGGCAGGAGTCTGGACGCCTTAAAAAGGTCCTCATTTGTCTGGCTGGCGGGGGCTGACGGGAGTTGTAGTCCTAAACAGCTGGAGGGCGCCAGGCTCGCCTGCAGGTATCCTCGTTTGCTGAACGAGAGATGCTGTGCCTTTCGCAGCAGCAGCTGCACTTAAAAACAGTAAACCGCCTTGGCAGAAAGGCGGCAATGTGAATGCAATGAATGAATGAACAATAAAGAAGCAGAACATGTACAAGAGCAGGGCACTAGCCTGGGGAAGATTCAACCTGTGGAATTTCTGCCTGCCCTTTGGTGCTGACATATCAGACAGGCGCCGTTTATATTGTTTCATTGGCGCCTTTGAAGCCCTCCCTTTTCCAAGATGCGTTTTTAAGTAATAATAAATTCCCAGGATTCCCTGGGGCGGAAGCCATGACTGTTTAAAATGGTATGACATGGCTTTAAACATATAGTGCAGACGGGACCTTACTCTTATTAAAAATAATAATAATGGATGGCTATGGCTGCAACTCAATAATAATAATAATAATAATTTATTATTTATACCCCGCCCATCTGGCTGGGTTTCCCCAGCCACTCTGGGCGGCTTCCAATCAAGTGTTAAAAACAATACAGCATTAAATATTATAAACTTCCCTAAACAGGGCTGCCTTCAGATGTCTTCTAAAAGTCAGATAGTTGACTATTTCCTTGACATCTGACAGGAGGGCGTTCCACAGGGCGGGCGCCACTACCAAGAAGGTCCTCTGCCTGGTTCCCTGTAACCTCACTTCTTGCAGGGAAGGAACCGCCAGAAGGCCCTCGGTGCTGGACCTCAGTGTCCGGGCTGGACAATGGGGGTGGAGACGCTCCTTCAGGTCTACTGGGCCTTTGAGGCCATTTAGGGCTTTCAAGGTCAGCACCAACACTTTGAATTGTGCTTGGAACGTACTGGGAGCCAGTGTAGGTCTTTCAAGACCGGTGTTATATGGTCTCGGTGGCCGCTCCCAGTCACCAGTCTGGCTGCCGCATTCTGGATTAATAAAGTGAGTCTTTTCGGCGCCTGTTAAATGCCTCCCTATTCCAGCAAACCTTTTAAGTAGAGGTATTTCTCAGGCTGCATCTCTTTAGGATTGTTTCAACATAGGGAAGCGTTTTTTAAATAATGTATGGAATTTTGTAGTGGTTGGCTGTTGTTGGGTTTTTTTGGTGATCCTTTTATTGCAAAACTGCTTTGAGATATTTTATCTTCTTCTTTGGCGATCACTCGTAGCCGAGTAAGATTGTCTTCCATAAACACGGTTTTAGCAATGAGTCCGTAAGCAACTGTGGAGGCCAGTTCTGGATCCACACGTCCTTCCACAGTGGGGACATAGGTTTCCGGGCAGGAGTCCATCACGGTGTGGATTTGCCAAGCATGCCTTCCACCTAGCACGTTTCTCCCTTGTGTCCTGAGTTCGAGTGTCTTCAAAGCCCATGACACCTTTGGTAAAGGCTGTTCTCCAACTGGAGCGCTCACACGCCAGTGTTTCCCAGTTGTCAGTGTTTATACTACATTTTTTAAAGATTTGCCTTGAGACAGTCTTTAAACCTCTTTTGTTGACCACCAGCACTGCGCTTTCCATTTTTAAGTTTGGAATAGAGGAGTTGCTTTGGAAGACGATAATCAGGCATCCGCACAACATGGCCAGTCCAACAAAGATGATGTTGAAGAATAATTGCTTCAACACTGGTGATATTTTATATAGGAAGCGATTCATAAGTGGAATTAAATGAGGCAAGCCTCCGATAGGCAGAGAACCAAGTCAGCGACCCTTCTGGGCTCAGGGGAAAGGGGGCTGTGGAATGGGTAGGTAATGGGTGATGGCTGTCATGATTCTAAAGTGGAAGAAAGATCACACACCCATATTGGGGTGTGTGCAATTAAGTTCTACCTAGATTAGACCCACTGAAATCAATGGGCATGAGTCTACACCCTCACATTGGATACAACCCACAGATCATCCTAATCTCTGAGCAGCGAGATTAATCCAGGGATTCCAGTGTTTTCTGTTTCTGTGGTGTCTTTAGGATATGTGGTTTTATTTACACAGTATATACGAACTGAGCACAGGATGGAAGGGCTGAAAGCATTAACATCCCACCAGATCTTCCTTTTACATTAGTTGCAGCTTTGAATCCATCACGGTGCAAACATATCTGTGTCTCCAACTTCCAGCCTTCCAGCTCATCTCATGGACATTCACACTCTGTTGTTCTCCTCCCTAGCAGATAGATATCGAGTGGGGAAAGGGCCAACCCATTAGCCTTGAAGGGACCATCCCTGAGTGGGAACTGAAGTGTAGGTGGGTTCCCACAAGGCAAGACACAAGCGATAACAGCAAGAACCTTTATTGAACTACGTAACTGGGGTTAAACCACAGAGCCTAGGACTTGCCGATCAGAAGGTCAGCAGTTCAAATCCCCGCAATGCCGGGGTGAGCTCCCGTTGCTCGGTCCCTGCTCCTGCCAACCTAGCAGTTCTAAAGCACATCAAAGTGCAAGTAGATAAATAGGTACCGCTCCAGCGGGAAGGTAA
Source organism: Podarcis siculus (assembly GCA_034642415.1). NCBI lineage: Eukaryota > Metazoa > Chordata > Lepidosauria > Squamata > Lacertidae > Podarcis > Podarcis siculus. Next base: position 2,908,922 of record JAXCMG010000042.1, read on the forward strand.
ACAGCGTTTCCGTGCGCTCCTCTGGTTCACCAGAAGCGGTTTAGTCATGCTGGCCACATGACCCGGAAGCTGTACGCCGGCTCCCTCGGCCAATAAAGCAAGATGAGCACCGCAACCCCAGAGTCGGCCACGACTGGACCTAATGGTCAGGGGTCCCTTTACCTTTACTAACTGGGAAACAGGGACAAAGCAACTGCTTATATACATTCCTAAAAGCCTGGGCCACTCCCACTCCCGACATGATTGGCTGTCTAAACTTCCAAGCTGCGAATCATGACTCACGAGTTCAAGGACAAATGGCAAAGGCCCAAATCCTGATATGTTCTGTGATTGGACATCATGATTGGACAGGAGCTCAGGATCCTCAGTCCAGACTCAAGCTCAGACAAACACAGACCCACTGAATAGATAACAGGAACTATCACTTGGCAACCTTTTGAGGTGCTGATGAGGACATTTAAATGGCCATCTAAGGCCGTTCTCTTACTAAGATGCTTGTCTGACTAGGTTCAGCAGCAACAGAACCCTCTGTTAGAGTTGAACCCTCACTGGGTACAAGACCCCAGGAATTGGGCACTCAGGGCACCATCCAGACTGACCCCCCCACACGATACAATTGCACAGAGGCAAATCCACTTTCAACTTGTTTTATTAACACGTGCACACACAAAATTACAACTCCCCACTAAGCAACATCAGCCCCCGCATCTCTGGTACACGAACTGGGTTATCATGGCAAAAAGGACGAGAGCAAGCGAAGATACGACGATAATCAGCGCCATTATCATCCCGGGATCTTTCATCATCACTGCAAGGAGGAACAGCAAAACTCCAGTGAAGATTATTTCCTCTTTTTTTTAAAGGCCCTGATCACACTATTTCCCCTCCAAATACGATATAGCAGGGTGCTAGCTAAGGGGGAACGGTTTGGGCCCAGATAATCTGAAAGATCGTATCTCCCTTCACAAACCTGCCCAGGTGCTAAGGATCATCAGGTGAGCACCTTATCTGGGTCCCATCAGCATCATGCTTAGAGTAGGGTTACCAGACATCCCCGTTTCCCAGGGACAGTCCCCGGATTTGCGAATAAGTCCCCGGACAAATTCCGTCCCCGGATTTCATCTAATGTCCCCGGGGAAACGCAGCAGCGGCAGTCTCAGCAGCCCGGAGCAGTTGGGTCTGGCTGGCTTCAGGAGCTGCTTGGAAGTCCCCATATGATGGTGGTGCAGGGGCTCTAAGATGCAGCTTCCGGGCTGCCTCCAGCTTCCCTGAGCCCAGCAACTAAGCTGTGAAGGGAGGCTTCACGCTGCCTATCAGAGCTTGCGCGCAGGGATCTCTCAGTTAGGCAACAGGAAGCCTTCCTTCCCAGCTGAAGGATCCCCGCCCCCTCCTGCTTGCACGCAAGTAGGAATGGGATTGGGCTGCTCCGATGGGAAGGGAGGCATTGCGCTGCCCAAGCCTTACTGCCGCCACTGTTCTCAACCCTCGTTCTCCGCCTTCCATGCCTGACCCACTGCGCACCGCTTCCCCACCACCACCACAACCAAAGAACCAACAACTCAGGGGCTGCCCAGGCTCATGGAAAAAGGAGATAGAAGCCTTGGAAGAAGGGGAAACATGGCGGTTGAGGTCAAGGCGGCCGTTGCCCCTCTGCCACCACCATCACTGCAGAATCAACGTCCCAAACGTGTAGTAATTAATTAAAGTGTCCCCGTATTCATTGAAAAAAATCTGGTAAAACAAGAGCCTTCTCGGTGGCTGCTCCCAGATTGCGGAATTCCCTCCAAAAGAGAGGTTAGACTGGCTCCCTCCTTGTCCTTCCTCCAAAGATCTTCCTGTTCGGACAGGCCTTTGGAAACTAAGGAACAGATTATGCTGATGGCTGGGCCTATTTTGGAGCTGTGCAACAGAGCAACCGACCCTCCAAGTCTCCCTATTTTCCAGGGACATCCCTGATTTAGAGAAGCCACCCCAGTTTCTGATTTAATCCCGGAATGTCCCGCTTTTCCTTAAAGGTAAAGGGACCCCTGACCATTAGGTCCAGTCGTGGACGATTCTGGGGTTGCGGTGCTCATCTCACTTTATTGGCCGAGAGAGCCGGCGTACAGCTTCCGGGTCATGTGGCCAGCAGGACTAAGCCGCTTCTGGCGAACCAGAGCAGCACACGGAAACACCGTTTACCTTCCCGCCGGAGTGGTACCTATTTATCTACTTGCACTTTGAGGTGCTTTCGAACTGCTAGGTTGGCAGGAGCAGGGACCGAGCAACGGGAGCTCACCCCGTTGCGGGGATTCGAACCGCCGACCTTCTGATCAACAAGTCCTAGGCTCTGTGGATTAACCCACAGTGCCACCCGCGTCCCGCTTTTCCTTAGGGTGTCCCTATTTTCACTGGAGAAACGTTGGAGGGTATGGAGTTATCCAACCCCCCTGAGCTATCTGACAGCAATCTTGTATAGGGAAAGTTTAAAAAAAAAAAAAAGTTTAATGTTTTATTATATATGTTGGAAGCTGCCCAGAATGGCTGGGGCAACCTGGTCAGATGTGTGAGGTATAAATAGTAAAAATCATCATTATGCAATTGGACATCGCTATTTTCATCGGAGAAATGTTGGAGGGTATGGAGCAGGGGTCAGCAAACTTTTTCAGCAGGGGGCCGGTCCACTGTGTCTCAGACCTTGTGGGGGGCTGGACTATATTTTGAAAAAAAATATTGAACGAATTCCCGGATTTAGAAGGCGATTGGGCCGGATCCAGACCCCAGGCCTTAGTTTGCCTACCCATGGTATGGAGACTACCTTAGAAGGCAGTAGGTTATCTTTTCCTGGAGGTTTTAAAGCAGAGATTGGATGGCCATCTGCCTGGGATTCTTTAGCTGCGATTCCTGCATTGCAGGGGGTTTGATTGGATGACCTTTGGGGGTCCCCATTCCATTTCTACGATTCTACACCGTGTTGATAAAGCTCCCCCTTTCAGGTTGTTTGGGCAGCTCTGGGATCCTGGCAACAGGGACCCTGCTGCAGAAATAGCTAACGGTCTTTGGCCACCTGAGTCCACTCCACTGTTGGGAGTAACCAAGCAAGAGAGGGGCAGATTCTCAAAGCAGACTAAAGAGCCAAAGGAATCAAGCTAGCGTAGCCCTGCTGGCTGTCTCACGTGCCGACTTGTGCTTCACAATCACCACTTTCTTCTCCGCGTCTGGAACTGTGCCCTGGGTTGAAGCAAGGGTGGTGTCCTCGTTGGACTCCGTTTGAATTAAAGACGAGTTCTCTGTAAGTGAAAGTGAAGAAGAATATAATAATAATAATAATAATAATAATAATAATAATAATAATAATAATATATTATTTATACCCCGCCCATCTGGCTGAGTTTCCCCAGCCACTCTGGGCGGCTCCCAATCAAGTACAGCGTTAAATATTAAAAACTTCCCTGAACAGGGCTGCCTTCAGATGTCATTTAAAGAGAAGATAGCTGCTTATTTCCTTCACATCTGGAGGGAGGGTGTTCCACAGGGCGGGCGCCACCACCGAGAAGGCCCTCTGCCTGGTTCCCTGTAACCTCACTTCTCGCAATGAGGGAACCGCCAGAAGGCCCTCGGCGCTGGACCTCAGTGTCCGGGCAGAACGATGGGGGGGGGGGAGACGCTCCTTCAGGTATACAGGACTGAGGCCGTTTAGGGCTTGAAAGGTCAGCACCAACACTTTGAATTGTGCTCGGAAACGTACTGAAGAAAAAGAAGACGACGACTTCTGTAACTTCCCAGATCTCTGTGATGGGTTCTCCGATGTTCTGCCTGTGGGGAAATTCCCCTCGGGGGTGGTTCCAAATACAGAGGCTCACCCCAAATCCCCTAGTGGTCAGGCTTCATTCAATAATGCAATACCAAACAGTTCAGAGAGTCTGCATTTCCATTAGGACAGACATACAGGCAAAACTACAACACGATTCAAAGTGTTGGTGCTGACCTTTAAGGCCCTAAATGGCCACGACCCAGTAGATCTGAAGGAGCGTCTCCACCCCCATCGTTCAGCCCAGACACTGAGGTCCAGCTCCAAGGATCTTCTGGAGGTTCCCTCCCTGCGAGAAGTGAGGTTGCAGGGAGCCAGGCAGAGGGCCTTCTTGGTGGTGGCGCCTGCCCTGTGGAACGCCCTCCCACCAGATGTCAAGGAAATAAACAACTACAGTGGTACCTCAGATTACAGACGCTTGAGGTTACAGACTCCGCTAACCCAGAAATAGTACCTCGGGTTAAGAACATTGCTTCAGGATGAGAACAGAAATCGTGCAGCAGCAGCGGGAGGCCCCATTAGCTAAAGTGGTGCTTCAGGTTAAGAACAGTTTCAGGTTAAGAACAGACCTCCAGAACGAATTAGGTTCTTAATCTGAGGTACCACTGTAACTGCCTTTTAGAAGACATCTGAAGGCAGCCCTGTTTATGGAAGCTTTTAATGTTTAAAGCTGTATTGTGTTTTTAACATTCGGTTGGGCGCCGCCCAGAGTTTATTATATTATTATTATCTTAGCTCTTCATCCTTTGCCCAACCACTTTTTGCTACCCCATTGTCCCACCATCTCATCCAAAGACACTCCTTGGAATTTTTTTTTACTCAACCCATCTTTTTACTGTACATGTTTGAACCCTCCTTGTACCTTATCTGCACTTGTTTTCCACTTTAACATTCAGCTGTTACGTTCCTCTTTAACCATTTGCCAGTTCTGTGGTCGGGTTGCATTACTGTGTATGAGCCACTGGTCTCAACAATAATTTAACAAAAATTCCACCTCACTCGTTCACCAGTAACTCAAAAGGAGAATTCAATAAAAGACGATATAAGACTCTTTCCATTGAACACATTATAACCATCAAGCTAAGGCTCCAGTGGTGGCCAAACTCGGCCCGCCTGATGTTTTTTGGGACTACAATTCCCATCATCCCTGACCACTTGTCCTGATAGCTAGGGATGATGGGAGTTGTAGTCCAAAAACAGCTGGAGGGCCAAGTTTGGCCACCACTGAGCTAAACCAAAAGACACACCCCACATTTTAGGTCAGCCTTCCCCCTCAAGATACTTTGAACTACAACTCCCATCATCCAGGACAACTGGCTAATCTGACTAAGGATGATGGGAGTTGTAGTTCAAGACATCTGGAGGGCATCAGTGGGAGGCTGACCTAGATATACCCATTATGCTTTTGGTTTCAGAGACACCTGCCTTGCTGCCAATGGACATTTCTTTTCTGTCGCCCAACAGCTGTTCTCAGTTTCGCCAGCATCTCGGAACCTTTTGCTTCACTGATATTCCTTGAGCCTCCTAAGGGCACCTGCCTGGGAAAGAGAGAAGACCAGTCTGGGGAAAAAAAACAATTTACATGAAAGGGCGAGGGTGCATTGTACCAAAGCTACATACTTAAAAAGCCCGTTCAAATAATTCTGTGCCACTGCTTCCCACGGGCAGCACCTCAGTTAACCTATGGAACTCACTGCCACAGGCTCAGAAATACAGGTGTTGCTCAGGTTTGTCGTTCCCTGCCCACCAAGCCCAACCACACCTGCAGCAGGTAAGTCACTAAAACTGCTCATCCCCTCCCATCCCAAATCACGTACACCTGTCCTGCTCTCCAGTTCTCATAGCTTGGAGGGGTGAAAAAGGAAGTGTGGTAGGCTGCTTGCCTAATAAGTATCCCATTAAGGTGAAGGGACCCCTGACCATTAGGTCCAGTCGTGGCCGACTCTGGGGTTGCGGCGCTCATCTCGCTTTACTGGCCAAGGGAGCTGGCATACAGTTTCCGGGTCATGTGGCCAGCAGGACAAAGCCGCTTCTGGCGAACCAGAGCAGCGCACGGAAACGCCGTTTACCTTCCCTCTGGACTGGTACCTATTTATCTACTTGCACTTTGACGTGCTTTCGAACTGCTAGGTTGGCAGGAGCAGGGACCGAGCAACGGGAGCTCACCCCATGGCGGGGATTCAAACCGATGACCTTCTGATCGGCAAGTCCTAGGCTCTGTGGTTTAACCCACAGCGCCACCCGCGTCCCAGTATTCCCATAGCTTGCCTTAAATGGTGCGTTGTCCTTAAAAAAGCCTAAGATATACTACTGGGCTGCAATGCAAATTTGGTTTGGGATCGCATTATCTGCCTTCTGGTCCCTTGTTCCTGTCCGTGGCTACAACATTATTCAAGCCAAGATAGAGGACATCTGTGGCCCTGCAAATCTTCTGGGACTCCAGCTGTCACCAGCCCTGAATCAAGCGACGGCACTCTGCAGATGCCCAGAGACACTGTGGCCACATTCCAACCATATAAAACATTAAGATGCCACCTTAAACAGTTGTGGCTTCCCCCAAAGAATTCTGGATACTGTAGTTTGTTATGAATGGATCATGAGACTGGTTAGGAACCCCCCATTGCTTTCCTTAAAGAGGTTGCTGGTAGTACTTACTACAAAGTTGTTATTGTAAGAGCCAGATTTCAAACCAGTGCTTTTCTTCCCAGACAAAAGGTGCCCGTACCCTAGAGTACCCCCAGAAAACAACAACAGGGATTCCTCCATATCCCCTCACAATCAAATTCCCCGGGAAGAGGGATTGGTTGTTAAACTGCTCCAAAAACTGTACATCTCTAAGGAGAATAAGGATCTCCTAAAAAAAACCCCACAACCCTCAGCTCACAGAATAATTTTGGGGAAGCCATAGCTGTTTTTAGAAAACATCTGAAGGCATCCCTGTTTAGGGAAATTTTGAATGTTTGATGCTTTATTGTATTTTTAATATTTTTTGGAAGCTGCCCAGAGTGGCTGGGAAAATTATTATTATTTATTATTTGATATATTAGCACTTTAAATGTATATGGGGTAATGCCAATAATAAACCTTTGTATTTGTGATTTCCTTGTCTTCCAGAATGTAAGCCACACCTACAAATATAGGTTTTCCCAGCTCAAGTTAACCTGCGAGGCCATTCCTCATAGGGAACCATCCAAGCCCTGTTCACATGCCCAGTACCCCCTCTCCCCAAATACCGTATTTTTCGCTCTATAAGACGCACCAGACGACAAGACGCACCTAGTTTTTGGAGGAGGAAAACCAGGAAAAAAAATATTCTGAATCTCAGAAGCCAGAACAGCAAGAGGGATCGCTGCGCAGCGAAAGCAGCAATCCCTCTTGCTGTTCTGGCTTCTGGGATAGCTGTGCAGCCTGCATTCGCTCCATAAGACGCACACACATTTCCCCTTACTTTTTAGGAGGGAAAAAGTGTGTCTTATAGAGCAAAAAATACGGTACCTTACGCGATTCTTTTGCAAACCTTGGACAATGACACTCAATGAGGACTGCAGACGGCAGGCTGGGTTCAGCTGTGGTGAGAGCAGGCCTTTCCGCTTTGTAAAACAAAATATTTCTGTAGATCACAGTGCCTGGAGTCAGCTGTTGGGAGAATAAACAGAGAATCGCACTGCAGTATTGAACACTTGATTGAGAGCCGCCAAGAGCGGCTGGGAAACTCAGCCAGATGGGCAGGGTATAAATAATAATTTATTATTATGAACATTTGCACACACACAAGCCCAGATGTCAGGGCGATGGACACAGCTCCAAACCTTAATCCACACCTGCAATGTATTTTATTTTATTTATTGCATTCGCAGCCCACCATTTTCTCGGAAGAGCTAAAGGTGACACACATGGTTCGCTCCCCCCTCCTTCAATCGCACAACAACCCTGTGAGGTAGGTTTGGCTGAGAGGCACCCAGTGAGCTTCACAGCCAAGTCAGGGAGGGATTTGAACTCTGGTCTCCCAGGCCCCTGCAACCACTGCACCACGCTGCCTCTCGTTGGCAAGCGATGGAGAAGTCCCAGACGCACCAGGCTTGCGAAGTCCTCAGCCAGCCCAAAAGCAGGAAAGTGTAATAAACAAAAACCTGCCTTTATTCCCTTATGGGGGACACAAGAGTCCTTATAGAGTCCTTTGTAGGTTCTCCATCGGTCGGAGAAAATAACAGAGGCCAACCAGAGAATATTGAGAAGCAAAGCAGCTAGTAAGCCTGATCTTTATTGATCTCTTGCAACAGGGTGCTCCCTCTCCTCAGGAGAGGAGGAGGACCCCGAGCCAAGGTGTGCCCGCCCTTATATAGACATTTAAAATTGCCCGCCCTGGAGCTCAAGATCACCCCTCCATACATCACAGAAGTGGTGTAACCCAAGACCACCCCCCACAAACATCATACCTACATTACAGAAAAGGTGGTCTACAACAGAAATCCGAGTGCCTTGTTTTTACCCTATCTGCCAGGTTATCTGATGATGCCTTTCCTGGTAGTCTGGCCATTCCTTTGAGATGGTGATTACCCAATTCCTGAGACCATGGGAAGGTTCCCTCACCCCCTCCCTCCTTGCAGAGAAAACATTTGGTCAGTTTGGGAGTCAAAATGGTTACAGGGCGGTCTTCCTGTGCTGCTCCAGAGGTGTGGGCCACACATCTATGTATGCGCTTGGTTGATACAATTATGAACATATATATGTGTGTGTGTGTGTGTGTATACACACACACACACACACACACACACACACACGGTGGTACCTCAGGTTAAGTACTTAATTCGTTCCGGAGGTCCGTTCTTAACCTGAAACTGTTCTTAACCTGAAGCACCACTTTAGCTAATGGGGCCTCCTGCTGCTGCCGCGCCACTGGAACACGATTTCTGTTCTCATCCTGAAGCAAAGTTCTTTACCTGAAGCACTATTTCTGGGTTAGCGGAGTGTGTAACCTGAAGCGTATGTAATCCGAGGTTCCACTATACACACACACACACATTATATATATATATATATATATATATATAT
>JAXCMG010000042.1:2924298-2954188 GCA_034642415.1 Podarcis siculus
ATATATATATATATATATATATATATATATATATATGACCTTAATTTTTTTATTTCAAGGAAAGCGAGGCTCTGTTCCCAACATTTCAACATCACCCAGAAGGAAGGAGAAGACAGAGGAGGAACCCCAACAGCTCACCTGGACCTGGGATCCGCACGCTTGGAGGGCGACCACAAAAACCACCCTTTCTCCTTCGAGGGTGGTATAAGGACAGTCTCCCAGGGTCAGGTCACTGGGTTTCACCAGCTCTTTGGCTCCCGGACTTTTCTCCACGGACACAATAACTTGGGACTGGTCACATTTTACCTTCACCCAGTAAGGCCCAGTTTGCTGAACCCACCAGGACTGGGTCGAAGGAAACCACTGTCCTATATGAACTCTAAGTGGGGCTGGCATCGCCCCCACAGTTAAGCAAACTAACAGCCACCCATAGCCCCCCATTCTTCACACCCTACAAGGCCTTCTTCAGCCCAGAAAGGGAAAAAGACCCCTAGCAGCAGCTTTTTATAGCTTCACCTGCATCAGGTGATTAACAGGTTTTTCCCCCTCCCTCCCTTCATCCCACACCTGTCTTGGACCAAAAGGTGATTGCTAAAGGGAGTATTTTCCTCCCATTGTATGAGATGGTTAGAGCTCCTCCAGTTTGCAAGGCTCATTTGACAACAAAAAAAGAAACCGAGCCTTTATTGTCGTTTTCCCAGTCCTGTGGAACTCTCTGCCACTAGAGAGTCAGCAGGCGTCTTCTGTTCTCGACTTTTAAATGCCTGCCGTAAAATTTTCCTATTCCGGTAGGTTAGGCAGGCAATTATTTTTCCGCAACAGTTATCTGGTTTTAATTTTCTATATGGTTTTTATTGTATGGTTTTATGTTACAGTTGTTGCAAACTGCTTTTTTAGAATAAGAAATTAGCACTAATCCATTTAAATAAATGATAAAATAAAAGCCTACTACTCTTTTCTCCGGTGGGTGAAGATGGAGATAGGATGGATTTGTTGAAGATTGTAAAAAGTTGGTCGTACCCCAACTTTGGGGTATGCTTCAGCTTGTTGATTTCAGGGGTGCTAAGCACACATAACTTTGGGGACTGAGCCCCATTAGACAGAGTGGAACTTGCTTCTAGGTAAGCATGCAGGCCGGGATTGCAGGGTAAGGCTGCAAGCCTAACTGTGTCTACTCAGAAGTAAGTCCTGTTGGGGCTTACTCACAGGTAAGTGGGGTTTTGACTGCAGCCTTAAAAAGTGTTAAATATTAAAACACACACACACCGTCCCACTACAGACTGGCAGCAGTTTCTTACATGTTTACCCAGAAAATCCTACTGAGTTCTATGGGTGTTAATCTTAGGTATGTGGTGTAGCTTTGAAATATGCCACCGAGGTATCAATGATTTTTCTTGTGAACTGCTCAGAGGCTTTCTTGCAATCAAGCAGTCTATAAATGCTGTTTAAAAAAATACATAATTTTATCTAAAGAGTTTTAAAAATCCCATTCTTCGGCCAAAAAGAAGGCATATTGCAACTTGCTAAAATGAAAAAAAGAAAAGAAAAGAGAGAAGAGTTTACAATCTGAAAATGACGCGACACAAAAGGAAAACAGGTTGGAAGGAGGAAACGAGCGCACCAAGTCTAACAATGTGATGGGCGGGGTATAAATAAATGAATAATAATAATGCTGATGTTGAAGAGTCATATTCTTATGCTATTAAAATGTTAATACCTAATACTAATAATAGTTTTACAATCTAAAAAGACGCGAGGAAATAAGTGCACTGTAACGATGCCAATAACATAATTTTTATTGCACCTGTTGCACTTGTATTGCTGCAACATTACATTATTATTATCATTAATAATCAATTATTGTTAACACATTGAAATATTGCATTTGTATCGCTGTCCTATCCTATTATTAAATACCAATAAGCAATTTTTATTGTGAACGCATTGTAATTTCAACAACAACGTATTAATATGTCAGATAGAATTAATAATGAATAATTTTTTTAAAATTGTGCATTTGATGTTTTCATGCAGGTTGTAACCCGCTTCGAGGTTTCCCCCCCCCCGCCTTAAAAATATAATAATAAACTGTCATTATTATCCCCCGCTTCTCCCAGAGCGTTTCTGCCCTGCTGCCGTAAAGCGCTCCTGCCGGAAAAGGAAAAGCCGGAAAAGGCGGCACGTAGCGGCTGCGCCAGCCTGCCGTAAAGCGCGGCGGCGGCGCTGCGCTCCTCCCTCCCTCCCTCCCTGCTGCCGTAAAGCGTTCTGGGCGTCGGAGCGCCCTCCTGCCGCCAAGCGGGCCGGCGGAGGCATGCCCTTCTGCCGTAAAGCGCGGCCGTCCGTGCGCCCTGGTGCCTCCGCCGTGGGTGGGGGGGAGGCGGCGGCGGCGGCGGCGGAGGGGGCGGCCTGGTCCACCGCGGGGCGGGATGCTGGGCCCGGGCGGCGGGGAGCGGGCGGCGGGGGCCTCTTCGGCGGCGCCTCTGCCGCTGCTGCACCCTCGCACGGGGCGGCTGGTGACGGTGTCTCGGGGCGGGCGCAGCGCCGCCCGCTCGCAGCCCGGCCAGGAGTTCAACCACGGGCTCGTCCTCAGCAGGGAGCCCCTCGCCCCGGGCGCCGTCTTCACCGTCCGCATCGACAGGAAGGTGAGCGGGGGCGGGGGGAGAAAGATCGGGGGGTAGGCGGAGGGTGGGGGGGAAGAAGAGGGGGGGACGTGGAGGGTAGGCGATGGGGGGACTGGGGGGTAAGGAGAGGGAAGAGTGGGGTAAGGGAGGGTAACGGGGGGGTAAGATGGAAGGTTGAAGATCAGGGTAGGTGGAGGGTGGGGGATGTCAGAGTGGGGTACGTGGAGGCTGTGGGGAGTTAACTGGGGTCAGGTGAAGGGTGAAGATCAGGGCATGCAGAGGGTAGGGGGTGGGGTGACTAGGGGGTAAGAAGAGGGAAGAGTGCGGTTAGGAGAGCGTAAGTGGGGGGATAACTGGGGTAACAGTGGGGTAGGATGAAAGGTTGAAGATCAGGGTATGTGGAGGGTGGGGGGTAAGAAGAATGAGGTACATGGAGGGTAAGTGAGGGGGTAACTGGGGGGTAAGATGAAGATCAGGGGATGTGGAGGGTGTAAGAAGAGTGGAGGCTGTGGGGGCAACTGGGGTAATGTGAAGGGTGAAGATCAGGGCATGCAGAGGGTAGGGTGACGGGGGGTAAGTGAGGGGGGATAACTGGGGCAACAGGTAAGATGAAAGGTTGAAGATCAGGGTAGGCGGAGGGTGGGGGGATGCAAGAAGAGTGGGGTATGTGGAGTGTAAGTGAGGGGGATAACTGGGGTAACTCTGGGGTAAGATGAAAGGTTGGAGATCAGGGGATGTGGAGGGTGGGGGGTGTCAGAAGAGTGGGGTATGTGGAGGGTAAGGGGATAACTGGGGTAAGATGAAGGGTGAAGATCAGGAGATGGGGGTGACTGGAAGAGTGGGTAAGAAGAGTGAAGGGGGGGTATGTGGAGGCCGGGTGAGGGGTAAGTGGGGAGATAACGGGGGTAAGGTGAAGGTTTAAGATCAGGGTATGTGGAGGGTGGTGGGATGGGAGAATAGCTGAGCTAAGAAGGTTGGGCTGGGAGGGGGGTGGGAGCTCAGCTGGGTTTGTATGTAGGAAAGCTCACATTTATTCCCCCCCCCCCCAATGTGCCAGGTGCCGGAGGGAGGGAGGGGCAACTGGGGTGCAGGTGGGGCAACCGTAGGAGTGGGAAGCAGGGTGAGTGGGAGACATGTTGGGGTAACTGGGTGGGAAGAAGGGCAGAATAAGCAGGGAAAATGCAGGGTAAGATGAAGGAGGAAGATCAGGGTGTGTGGAGGGTGATTTGGTGGCAACTGGGGCTGGGAGATCAGCCTGTGGGGTGCAGAGCTGAGCAGGGTAGATTATATGAGAGGTAAAAGGAGGTATCTGGAGATGGATTTTGTTGAGGTCTGTGTGGGGGAAGCAGAAAGGGAGCACCAAGGGTCCTCACCCCTCTGCATTTGGTCCTAACAACAGCCCTGTGAGGTGGGCTACACTAAGGGAGAATAATGGCATCTGGGGCAAGAGGTGACTGAGAGGGAGTGGGGAAACAGGTTATGGGAAGTAAGGGCCACGTGTCCCGAGTTCAAGAGCAGTGAGGGCCGAGAATGGAGAGGATGATCACTCTCTCTAAGAGCCAATGTCGATTCTGAGTGCCAATGTCTGCGTACTGTAGACAAATTGGAGCCACAGGAAAACGAGAGGATGGCGTCTCCATCTAGGAAAGGGACTGCAAATTTAAAATCCAACGTGTATCATAAAGCCGTTTTGCAAATCTCTGGTGCAACCACCTATGGAATACTGTCTACAGTTCTGGCTGCCTCGCTTCAGAAAATGTGGAGCTGGGAAAAGTTCAGAAGGTGGAGAAAAGTTTTTTCTCTTTTTCATAACACCAGGAAGCTGAACAGTTCAGGGCAGACAAAGAAAAGTACTCCTTCCCAAAGCGCTTTGTTAAACTATGGAACTCACTGCCACAAGAGGCCGCATTGCTCACCCACCTGAATGGCTTTAAAAATGGATTAGACAAATAGCCTATCAGTGCCATCTAACCACAGTGGTTTAGTATTCTCCCCCCACTGTCAGAGGTGGGGTGTCTTGGAATACCAGCTATTGGGAATCAGGGCTGGGGGTGCGCAGAAAATGCTCTTGTGCCCAGACCTTTGGCCGCTGTGAGAACAGGCTGCTGGACTAGGTGGTTTGTTGGCTTAGGAAAGGGCTTATATGTCTGCAGAGGAGCACTACGGTGCGCTCTGTCCGCTTGCAAATTTTGAAATGTTTCTGTCTGTCCGCTCTTCCCTTTGAATCCTGGGTAGCCTGCAAATCAGCAAACACAATTGCTTGTTTTGAATGAGCTCAGGTGGGAAAGTGGGCAGGTTCAGCTAAGGCAGAGCAGCCGGAAGAAATTTTTCAAATGTTATTTTCTGGCCTGGAGGAGAGCGTTTGCCTCCAAGGTGCTTTGGAATAGCAGGACCCTGGACCAGTCGTCCTTCTGTCTGACCCAGAGCTGCTGTGATGTGATCATTTCCTGAGCAGAGAAAGAGAGGGGGCTAATTCTGGCCCAATACCCATTTTTTAAACATTTTCCTTCTCTCCTTTCTAAATTAGAATTCTCCTAGGTAGCTCAGGAGAGCTGGGGAGGGGGTGGAGATTTAAAAAAAAAAATCATATGGTGGAGGGGGGGAAATTGCTCTTTATTTTAAAAAAATTGTGCATCCACTGGAGAACTGTTTCTCCATAGAGGCCTTAACTCCAGGCTCTGTTGACTTGAGCCTGTCAGCTCAGGAAGTACCCCTGTGCACGTTAAGAGTGCTATTCCTTTGAGAAAGGGCTGCACCCATTGAGCATCATGGTTTTGTATAGTCCTTTGATTAGAATCTGTGTTTGTTTCAATACATTGATATATTTCTGCAACCTGCAGTCAGGGAAGGTTGGGTTCTACGTACATAAAATAAAAATAAATAAATAATAGAGGGAGGGACCCACGAGGGTCATCTAGTCCAACCCGCTGCAATTCAGGAATCCTGCCTTCAGGCACCCCTGGGTGGGCTCGAACCACTAACCTTCTGGTTAACAGCCAGACACACTGACCCATTGTGCCACGCTATGGCTCTAGCAGCCGCAGCCAGCACAGGCAGTGCTCAAGAATGATGGGAGTTGTAGTCTAAAGCAGCAGGAGGCTGACATCTTGGCTACTGCCCCTGTTGTAAGCAAAAGCGGGATCTTCTGTTGTGGGGTGCGGTGACTCTGCCTTCATCATCTCCTCCTCCTCCTTTCTGCCAGTGTTTGAAATTCCCCGGGTGGTTTGCTACTGACGCCGGTCCAATTGCAGCTGCTCGGAGATTTCCGGGCACCGGGTTGGCAACCGACGTCTCGCTTTGAGCCAGCTGACTCGTGCGCAGCAAAAGGCGCGAGTCTTGTGCACATGCGCTGCTGTGCGAATCGCAGACCCCTTGCCGGGCATCTTACTCCTCCCTAGTTACATCAATGAATGTGAGGGGCTGAGTGCAGAGATATAATCATACCTCGGGTTACATACACTTCAGGTTGCGTTTTTTCGGGTTGCGGACCGCCAAAACCTGGAAGTACCGGAATGCGATACTTCCGAGTATTGGCAGTCACGCATGCGCAGAAGTGCTAAGTCACGCTTTGTGCAGAAGCGCCGAATCGCAACCCGCGCATGCACAAACGTGCCGCTGCGGGTTGCGAATGCTGCAGGTTGCGAACGTGCATCCCGCACGGATCACATTCACAACCCGAGCATCCACTGTATTTGAGTTTGCTGCAGCCGTTCCACCCAAACAGAACCCACGAACCACCGTTTAAAGACCTCTGCCCTAGCCCATAGTCAATACTATTTCCATTTCCCCTGTGTGTGTTTCTCCTTCTTGCATACCTGGGACGCAGGTGGTGCTGTGATCTAAACCACCTAGCCTCTTGGGCTTGCCAGTCAGAAGGTCAGTGGTTCTAATCCCCGCGACGGGGTGAGCTCCCGTTGCTCTGTTCCAGCTCCTGCCAACTTGGCAGTTCGAAAGCATGCCAGTGCAAGTAGATAAATAGGTACCACTGTGGCGGGAAGGTAAAGGGCATTTCCGTGCACTCTGGTTTCCGTCACAGTGTCCCGTTGTGCAGGTAGCGGTTTAGTCATGCTGGCCACATGACCTGGGAAGCTGTCTGCGGACAAACGCCGGCTCCCTCGGCCTGAAAGTGAGATGAGCGCCGCAACCCCATAGTCGCCTTTGACTGGACTTAACCATCCAGGGGTCCTGTTTTAAGAACAAGCAGTTCGAAAGCATGTCGAAAGTGCAAGTAGATAAATAGGTACCGCTCCGGCGAGAAGGTAAATGGCGTTTCTGTGCGCTGCTCTGGTTCGCCAGAAGCGGCTTAGTCATGCTGGCCACATGACCCGGAAGCTGTACGCCGGCTCCCTCGGCCAGTAAAGCGAGATGAGCGCCGCAACCCCAGAGTCGTCCGAGACTGGACTTAACGGTCAGGGGTCCCTTAATAATAATAATAATAATAATAATAATAATAATAATAATAATTTATTTATACCCCGCCCATCTGGCTGGGCTTCCCCAGCCACTCTGGACAGCTTCCAAAAAAATATAAAAATACTGTAGTACATCAAACGTTAAAAGCTTCCATAAACAGGGCTGCCTTTACCTTTACAATCACGCAATGTAGTAGAATCGATCGGTTTGGATCCCCAAAGGTCATCCATTCCAACCCCCTGGCAAACAGCCGTTCCGTTGTGGCGACCGCGACCCAGGTTTAAGGGGCGGCTTGCCCCCTAGCTTACATATCTATGAGTTCCTAACACGGCTCTCTGCCTCCCGCAGGTTAATTCCTGGAGCGGCTCCATCGAGATTGGCGTGACGGCCTTGGACCCGAACCACCTCGACTTCCCCAGCAGCGCCACGGGCCTCAAGGGCGGCTCCTGGATCATCTCGGGCTGCTCGGTGCTTCGGGACGGGCGCTCTATCCTGGAGGAGTATGGGCAGGACCTGGACCAGCTGGGCGAGGGCGACCGCGTGGGGATCCAGCGCACGGCCAACGGGGAGCTGCGCCTCTGGGTCAACGGGCAGGACTGCGGCGTGGCCGCCACCGGCATCCCCCTCCACGTCTGGGCCGTGGTGGACCTGTACGGCAAGTGCACCCAGATCACGGTGGTGCCCAGCAGCCCCGAGGAGGCGGATGAGGCCGTCGCGCACGATGAAGGTACGGGGGAACGGCTCACCTGCAAGGCATCTCGGGCAGGGGGCGCTTGGCCAGCTGCTGCTGGGTGGCTCAGTTGGTTAGAGGCCAGGGTGCTGATAATGCCAAGGTTGCAGGTTTGATCCCCGTAAGGGACAGTGGTGGTGGCAGTGATCTGAGTTTTTTTAGGAAGGAAAACCCTGTTTATTGGGGTTCAGGTCAAGGTTGTTGAGCTTTTTTTAGGAAGGAAAACCATGTTTTGGGGGGTTTGGGTCAAAGTTGAGCTTTTTTTTTTAGTAGTAATAATATAATAATAATAATTTTTTATTTATACCCCGCCCTCCCCGGCTAGAGCTGGACTCAGGGCGGCTAACACCGGTAAAATTACAAAAAATAATAATAGGGGGTAAAAAAACCAATTTAAAATACACATTAAAATGCAGCCTCATTTTAAAAGTAGCCCATAGATCAAAACCATAAGGGGAGGGAAACATAAGGGTCAGACGGAGTCCAAACCAAAGGCCAGGCGGAACAGCTCTGTCAAGTCCCGCAGGGCCCTGGTCTCTTGGGACAGAGCGTTCCACCAAGTCGGGGCCAGTACTGAAAAGGCCCTGGCCCTAGTTGAGACCAATCTAACCACCTTGCGACTTGGGACCTCCAAAGTGTTGTCATTTGTGGACCCTTAAGGACCTACGTGGGGCATACCAGGAGAGGCGGTCCCGTAGGAAGGAAAGTCCTGTTTTGGGGGCTTCAGGGCAAATATGTAGAGCTTTTTTTTAGGGGAGCCAAAGTTGCTGAGCTTCTTTGGGGGGGGAGCCAGTGATCTACCACAGACGTCCAGTGATCTACCAGTAGATCACGATCTACCTGTTGGACCTGCCTGGACTAGAGGATCCTTGGGGCGCCTTCCAATTCTAAGATTCATTTCTTTCCCCCGTTTCTATTTTCTAATTTCATTTTTTATTTTGACAAAGAAATAATCATAAATAAATAAGAATGAAAATGTG
Source organism: Podarcis siculus (assembly GCA_034642415.1). NCBI lineage: Eukaryota > Metazoa > Chordata > Lepidosauria > Squamata > Lacertidae > Podarcis > Podarcis siculus. The sequence continues at coordinate 2,933,043 of JAXCMG010000042.1, forward strand.
TGACCCACCCCAGAGAACAATCCATTGTAACTATCCAGCCTCCCAAAATCTAAAATTTCAACACCTCTTGCGATGGTTCGACCCCTTTCCATTTTAACAGTACAAATTCTACAAACACCTTCCGTATATCCTCAAAATAATTCCTCCTGCGTATTCCCCGTCTTACTTTAATAGCACATGTTAATTTATAATTAATAGCTGTATCCCACACCTCTTTATACCATTCTTCCATTTTATATTGCCCTTGGCCCTCCCGCTTCCTAGCTATAACAACTTGTGCAGCCGTCAATAAATTTGTGAGCAAGTCCTTTGTAGCCTGCGAACCTTCCACCCCATCGTATATCGATAATCATGCTACCTCTGGACTCTCGGTCAGCTGTAATTTTTATTTATACCCCACCCTCCCCAGCCAAGACCGGGCTCAGGGCGGCTAACACCCGATATAAAAACAAATTGACTGAGATACAACTTAAAAAACAAGATTAAAATACAACATTAAAACATTAAAATGCTGTCTCATTTCAATGGAAACTCAATTGAAAAACTTTTTGGGGGATGAAAACGTCAAGTCTTCACCAAGGCTAACTATCCAAACTAGCTCTTGGGGTCCCTTCCGACTCTACAATTCGATGATTCGGATGAATCCCGGGAGGAATTTGCTGAGACGTCGCTGCGCAGTCGGTTCGGTCTGGGGATTCGCTTTGTGTTGTTTTCCCTGGTGGCTGGGCTTGCTTGCTTGAGGGTGAGACAAGATGAGAAGCGAAGGCGACTCAGCCCAGTGCCTGTAATATGGGATTAATATTAGATTAGCATTGCATTAGGCAGATTCATGGGGGATTAGGTTAGCAATGGCTACTTGCCAATTTAGCTATGCTTAGAGGCAGCAATGATTCTGGGTACCAGCTGGTGGAAACCTCAGGAGGGGAGAGTGTGGATCTTGTGTTCGAATCCTGTTTGAGGGTTTCGATTGGGCCATCTGCGTGGCCGCTGTGAGAACAGGATGCTGGACTTAGGTGGGCCGCTGGCCTGATTCAGCAGGGCTCTTGTTGTCCTCTATGAACCACCTGGAGCTGTAGCTACTGTCTCTGCTTTCAGCAGAAAGATATGCCGTGATCTGAATCATGGGGGTCAATCTGTTGCTGTTGTCCTGATACATAGCTGTCAACCTTCCCTTTTTTTGCGGGAAATTCCCTTATTCCAGCGCCGTTTCCTGCTGCTTCCTTCTGCTAACCTGGATTGTGTAGATATCCCATAGACTGTCCCCGGGACAGGTGAGGCTGCTGATTCCCTTATTTTTGAGGCTGCTGATCCCTTATTTTCAAATCTGAAAGTTGACAGCTATGTCAGGTCCTGATAGTGCCGGAGGGATCTGTGCACTGCAGTTAGAGGGCATTGCAGCGGGTGTTGAATCAAATCCCTCACCTCCTTTCCCCCTAATTTTACAGCTCTGGACCTGCCTTGCAACCAGAACCGGCCGGATAAATTTCCCAACAGCCTGGAGTCGGAGAACGGTGAGCATTTCCTTTCCACTCTGAAGGACTTGGGTGTGCTGGGCCCGGGGGTTAACCCGTGTAACGCAGTCCTGGTCTGGTCCTGAATCCAAGGGTTCCGCGAGGAGTAAGTCCGACAGGACATGAGGCAGGAAACCAGGCAAGGACAGGCACAGGATCACAGGCAGGTTCTGGCAAACAGCAACATTGCTCCCGCAACCTGGGATGGGATCCAACAGCCTGTTATCTCTGTCGGGGTAACGGCCGGTCCTGTTCCCCCAGCGACTCACCTCCCTGTCTCGCCCGAAGGCGAGCACTCCTCCTGCAAGTACTTAGGTCTCTCCCTTCTCTCAGACCTCAGTCTCTGAACTCGGGAGACGTCAGTGGGTTACTAGACCCAGAGGCCACCTCAGCCTCCCCTGACCCAATTTATAGTGGAGCAGCTGTAAGTGATGGCCCAGTTGGAGGCAACGAGGTCATCCCTGCATCTGGAACCAGGGCAGGCTCAGGCCCCTGACTCAGCCCAGCTGGTGCTTGTTGCAGGGGAACCTGTGCAGACTGGGGCTCTTCAGGATCAGGCCCCAGACTAGGTTCAGCTGCCACCTGTGGCAAAGGATATGGTGCAGACTTAGACTCCTCTGGCTCTGAGTCCGAGCTCGAGTCCCAGGCCATCACTTTGGGGCCACCCACTGCAGCAGCATGGCTAGAGATTTGGGAGGGCCTAAAGAAATAGATGCTTCACACAGCAGACTGTGGAACTTGCTGCCACAAGAGGCAGTGGCAGCCACCAATGCGGACAGCTTTGAAAGAAGATGAGGCAGAATCACGGAGAAGGAGAGGGCTATTGATGGCTAATAAAGGTAAAGCGTAAAGGGACCCCTGACCATTAGGTCCAGTCGTGGCCGACTCTGGGGTTGCGGCGCTCATCTCGCTTTATTGCTCCCAAGGGAGCTGGCGTACAGCTTCCAGGTCATGTGGCCAGCAGGACTAAGCCGCTTCTGGCGAACCAGAGCAGCGCACGGAAATGCCGTTTACCTTCCCGCCAGAGTGGTACCTATTTATCTACTTGCACTTTGACGTGCTTTCGAATTGCTAGGTTGGCAGGAGCAGGGACCGAGCAACGGGAGCTCACCCCGTCGCGGGGATTTGAACCGCCGACCTTCTGACCAGCAGGTCCTAGGCTCTGTGGTTTAACCCACAGTGCCACCCGCGTCCCTATATTGATGGCTAATAGCTGTAGACAAATTAATGCTGCCTGTGGCTCCTAGCCATGATGACCCTGCTCTGCCTCCAGTTTGGAAGGCAGCTTATCTCTGGGTTCCAGTTGCTGTGAATCACAAGGCGGGAGAGGCTCGCACTCAGGTCCTGCTTGTGGGTTTCCTGTGGGGGTGTCTGGGTGGCCACTGTGAGATCAGGGTGCTGGACTTTGAGGAACTGCTCTGAGATCTACAGCTGAAGGGCGGTATACAACACATTTAATACAGGCATCTCTCCACTTCCGCAGGGGTTATGGTCCCGGGTACCGGGTGTCTACCTAAAATGGCATAGGGGTGTGTGCTTCTCCTAAGAAGCCTGTAAATGCCCTCTAAACATCTGGAACCCATTGAAAAGGCCCAAACGTTTAGTGCAAAGGCTCATAGGATTGCTAGCCATTTCCCTGCTCTTCTGGTACTATTTTTGCAGTTTAAATCGATTTATTTGTCAACGCTGTGCATATACGTGGTCGCACACAATTTGACTGCATGTAAGTTCTCAGTGCCCACCTAGCGGTTCGAAAGCACGTCAAGTACAAGTAGATAAACAGGTAAACGGCATTTCCATGCACTGCTCTGGTTCGCCAGAAGCGGCTTAGTCCTGCTGGCCACATGACCCAGAAGCTGTATGCCGGCTCCCTCGGCCTATAAAGCGAGATGAGCGCCGCAACCCCAGAGTCGGCCACGACTGGACCTAAGCTTTTAAAGTTTAATAGGTTATTGTATTTTAGTGTTCTGTTGGAAGCTGCACAGAGTGGCTGGGGAAACTCAGCCAGATGGGTGGGGTATAAATAATAAATTATTATTATTATTATTATTATTATGGTCAGGGATACCTTTAACTTTATCTATAATTGGGGAGATGCCTATAAATAAAATAAAATAATAAATAAAGGATGGGTTGTTGGCCTGATTCAGCTTCCCTTATGCTCTTTGCCCCATTGACATTGAGAACGAAACGAGGCCCTGTAATTGGGCATGCGTTGGGGACCCCCGGTTTAGAAAGGGGCGTTTAATATTGCCACAGTGTTTGGTGGCCTTTCCTCTGTGTATGAAGAAATACCTACTACCTTCCTGCGGGCTGATCTTAGCAATTGCAGGGTCCTTTTTCTCCCAGTAGATGTGCTGAGCATCCTGGGACAGGAGACCTTGGGAGCTATTTTGGAGTGTGTACCAAAGAGGGTCTTGCCCCCTTCTTAACAACGCTTTCCTCCTCCCGTACCAGTGTGGTGTAGTGGTTAAGAGCGGTGGACTCGTAATCTGGGGAACCGGGTTCGCGTCTTCGCTCCTCCACATGCAGCTGCTGGGTGACCTTGGGCCAGTCACACTTCTTTGAAGTCTCTCAGCCCCACTCACCTCACAGGGGGAGGAAGGGAAAGGAGAATGTTAGCCGCTTTGAGACTCCTTCGGGTAGTGATAAAGCAGGATATCAAACCCAAACTCCTCTTCTTCCGGCCTGCAGGGTTCTCCAGCATGGAGCTGTCGGAGGTGGTGAGCAACGCCATCCTGTCGGCCTACAACGGGAGCCTGCTGAACGTCAGCCTGGGCAGCCCGCCCTCGGACTCTGCCTCCTGCGGAGCCCCCCCCATGACCTCAAACGATGCCCTCCTCTTCCACGAAAAGTGCGGCACCCTCATCAAGCTCAGCAACAACAACAAGACGGCCGAGCGGAGGCGCCCGCTGGACGAGTTCAACAACGGAGTCGTCATGACCAACCGTCCGCTGCGGGACAACGAGATGTTTGAGGTGAGAAGGGGAGAATTGGAGGCAGAGAGAAGTCCGGAATCAGAGGCAGAAACTGGAGCAGGAGAGGAGGGGGAGATCAAGGGGCAGAAGTGAGTCAGGCTGGTGATGAGTGTCTCTCCCTACTGCTGCGACCAGCTCCCTTTCTCCTATGTCTCCCAGAACCAGAAGAGGCGTGAAATGGGCAGAGGAGAGGTTGGTTGCGTGGAGGCGCAGTCTTCGATTGCTCAGAATTAAAGCCCTGGAGAGGAAACTTCTTGAAGTTTAGTTGCACTCTCCTTTCTTGTCATTTGGATTCATTGGTCTGGGAAACAAGTCTGCTCCGTCTTCCATGTGATGGCCCTTCAGATATTTGAAGGCGGCTATCATATCCCCTGGGACGCGGGTGGTGCTGTGGGTTAAATCACAGAGCCTAGGACTTGCCGATCAGAAGGTCGGCGGTTCGAATCCCCGTGACGGCGTGAGCTCCTGTTGCTCGGTCCCTGCTCCTGCCAACCTAGCAGTTCAAAAGCACATCAAAGTGCAAGTAGATAAATAGGTACCACTCCGGCGGAAAGGTAAACGGCGTTTCCGTGCGCTGCTCTGGTTCACCAGAAGCGGCTTAGTCATGCTGGCCACATGACCTGGAAGCTGTACGCCGGCTCCCTTGGCCAATAAAGCGAGATGAGCGCCGCAACCCCAGAGTCGTCTGCGACTGGACCTCATGGTCAGGGGTCCCCTTTACCTTTACCTATCATATCCCCTCTCAGTCTTCTCCAGGCTATCCTATTTTCTTCCATTTATGAAAAGTAAAATACTGTTGGCGGGTTGGGGTGCATTACTAGCTGAAAAATAGGGATGTGGGTGGCGCTGTGATCTAAAACACAGAGCCTCTTGGGCTTGTCAATCAGAAGGTTGGCGGTTTGAATCCCTGCGACGGGGCGAGCTCCCGTTGCTCGGTCCCAGTTCCTGCCAATCTAGCAGTTCGAAAGCACGCCAGTGCAAATAGATAAATAGGAAGGTAGACGGCATTTCTGTGTGCTCTGGTTTCCGTCACGGTGTTTCATTGTGCTAGAAGCAGTTTAGTCCTACTGGCCACATGACCCGGAAAGCTGTCTGCGGACAAACGCCGGCTCCCTCGGCCTGAAAGTGAGATGAGCGCCATAACCCCATAGTTGCCTTTAACTGGACTTAGCCGTCCAGCAGTCCTTTACCTGTTACCTTACTAGCCGAAAAGCAGTGCAGAGGCAGGATTTTCCTCTATTCCTTTTTTGCTTTTATCAATCTTTACTTTCACTTTCTGCAAAAGAAAGGATCTCGCCGACACTGCATGGTTAGAGGGTACAGATGAAATCAGCAAGATTTCATGAACAACCATAGTTTAGAGGTCCCGGACCCTAAGGAAGTAAGGCTATTCTCCACCAGGGCCAGGGCCTTTTCAGTGATGGCTCCGACCTGGTGGAATGCCCTGTCCCATGAGACCAGGGCCCTTCAGGATTTAATCTTCTGCCGGGCCTGTAAGACAGAGCTATTCCACCTGGCCTTTAATCTGAATTCAGCCTGATCTTTTATTTCCCTTCCCTTCCCTCCCCTTCCCCTTTTATGAAGATCACCCACTCTGAGACCCCACAGCTCATTCTCCCCTGGTCTCCTCGCCGGCCAAAGTAGGACCAATTCAGCCAGCTAGCTCAATGTTGCTAGACTCCAGCTCCCATCAGCCCCCAAGCCAGCATATCCAGTGGTCAGGCACGATGGGTATTGTGGTCTAGCAAGCCTTCCCCAACCCTGATTCACTCCAGCTGTTTTGGACCGCAGCTGTCGAACTGCATGCTATCCGGGGGCAGGAGTCTGATGGGAGTTGTAGTCCGAAACAGCTGGAAGAACGCAGTTTAGGGGGAGGCTGATTTGGGTGCCAGAAGTGGGGAGGAGATGGACAGAAGGCATCTAGAGAGATGCAGGTCCCAGGGTGAGACGGGCCAGGGATGGGGAAGAGGGCTAGGTCCCTGGGCGCGAAAAATGGCTGACGGCTCTGCTGCTTCTTCCAGATCCGAATCGACAAGCTGGTGGACAAGTGGTCGGGATCCATTGAAATCGGGGTCACTACCCACAATCCTAACAACCTGGAGTACCCAGCCACCATGACCAACCTGCGTTCAGGTAATCCCCCTCGCTCATTCTGTCGGGGTTTGTGGGAGAGGAAGGGCAGGAGAGGAACTGGCTGTTTTTTAACAAGGCCTCTGTAGCACTACTGCAGCATGGAGAGTTTGTTTATTTTTAGCAATTCCGTAAGGTTTGGTTGCAAGAAAAATGGTAAAATTGTCAGCAAAAAAATAGTTGTTTTCACGACTCGAAACATTCCAGAAATTTGAAATCAGCAATTTAATGTGATTTGAAATCAGATTAAAGCACACAGCCTTCTAGATAACTGGGTAGGCTTGTCTAAACAAAAATGTTTTTATCAGGTGCCTAGAAGCCTAGGACTTGCTGATCAGAAGGTTGGTGGTTCAAATCCCTGTGACGGGGGACGGGGTGAGCTCCCGTTGCTCGGTCCCTGCTCCTGCCAACCTAGCAGTTCAAAAGCACGTCAAAGTGCAAGTAGATAAATAGGTACCGCTCCGGCGGGAAGGTAAACGGCATTTCTGTGTGCTGCTCTGGTTCGCCAGAAGCGGCTTAGTCATGCTGGCCACATGACCCGGAAGCTGTACGCTGGCTCCCTTGGCCAGTAAAGTGAGATGAGCGCCGCAACCCCAGAGTTGGCCACGACTGGACCTAATGATCAGGGGTCCCTTTACCCTTTAGAAGAGTATCAATAGGCAGTGAGTTCCACAGTGTAGACGCTTCCTCACTAGGAGACTGGTGTTTCTTTCAAAAGACAAATGAAGGCAGCCCTGTATAGGGAAGGTTTTTTTTAAAAATGTTTGATGTTTTGTTGTGTCTTTAATACTTTGTTGGCAGCTGCCCAGAGTGGCTGGGGGCAGCCCAGTCAGGTGGGTGGCATATAAATAAAGAAAATATTATTATGATTATGATGGTTGTGAAGCAGGCATTGATGTGGCACCCACAGATCAAAGCAGTCAAGTGGGCATAGATGGGGCAGTGATGATTTCACAGGTAAACTGGTCCCAGGTTGCTAAAGGTCTTTATATACAGTGGTACCTTGGGTTACATACGCTTCAGGTTACATACGCTTCAGGTTACAGACTCCGCTAACCCAGAAATAGTGCTTCAGGTTAAGAACTTTGCTTAAGGATGAGAATAGAAATTGTGCTCCAGCTGCGCAGCAGCAGTGGGAGGCCCCATTAGCTAAAGTGGTGCTTCAGGCTAAGAACAGTTTCAGGTTAAGAACGGACCTCTGGAACGAATTAAGTACTTAACCCGAGGTACCACTGTACCTTGAATCCAATGTGGTAGCCGATCTCATCGCTGCAAATAATAATAATTTATTATTTATACCCCGCCCATCTGGCTGAGTTTCCCCAGCCACTCTGGGCGGCTCCCAATCAAGTGTTAAAAACAATACAGCATTAAATATTAAAAACTTCCCTAAACAGGGCTGCCTTCAGATGTCTTTTAAAGAAAAGATAGCTGCTTATTTCCTTGACATCTGACGGGAGGGCGTTCCACAGGGCGGGCGCCACCACCGAGAAGGCCCTCTGCCTGGTTCCCTGTAACTTGGCTTCTCGCAATGAGGGAACCACCAGAAGGCCCTTGGAGCTGGACCTCAGTGTCCGGGCTGGATGATGGGGGTGGAGACGCTCCTTCAGGTATACAGGTGATCTTGCTGCAGAAGCACCAAGGACCTGCATTTGACTCCGGAGGGGATGAGTTGGTACCCGGCTCCATCGGCAGCCAATCAGGCTCCTGAGTCCTTCCCCTTGTCATCCCCACCCAGGAACCATCATGATGAGCGGCTGTGGCATCCTGACCAATGGGAAGGGGACGCGGCGAGAGTACTGTGAGTTCAGCCTGGATGAGCTGCAGGTGAGCTGAGTGTGGCCCCGTCCCCGGTCCTTGTGGGGACATTGACCCCTTTCCACTCTCCCCAGAACTCCATCCTCTATCGCCTCTCTGTTTCTGCAGGAAGGAGACCACATCGGCTTGACCAGGAAGTCCAATAACGCTCTTCACTTTTACATCAACGGCATCGACCAAGGTCAGTGTGCTCATGAGGTCTAGGAACTTTAAATAATAATAATAATAATAATAATAATAATAATAATAATAATAATATTTTTTAAAAAATTATTAAGTACAAATTAGAAAACATGCATATTTACAACAAAAGAAAATACAAAAGAAAAAGGAAATACATATAACCAAGGGGAAAAAATTAGAGAATATTTTGTGTCTCTTCATATTTACAGTTATTTATACCTCTATAAAATGTTATTCACAATAAAGCAGTGAAATGAAAGATAAGATATCAGAAAAAAGAACAAAGAAAAAATAAAGAAGTAAAAGAAAAAGATCATAGGTGAAAAATTTTAAAAGTAGATAAGTACTCACAATACATGGCCGTTTCCCATCTGTATTCCCATTGTATTGTGAATATTTTTTTATTTATACCCCGCCCTTCCCGGTTCAGAAAACCGGGCTCAGGGTGGCTAACAACAAATTTAAAACACTTAATTGATGCAACAAAAAACCCCAGCATAAAATACATTATAAAACGTGAGTAACAATAAATTCAGAATTCAAAAATCAATTTGGGGGGAAATCCATCCAATAAACATTAGATGATCACCAGGGCTAGCTGGCTAAGTTAGTCCTATTTGGACCAGCGAGGAGACCGGGGGAGAATTAGCTGTGGGATCCCAGAGTGGGTAATCTTCATAAAAAGGGGAGGGGGAGGGAAGGAAGGGGAATAAAAGATCAGGCTAAGTTCAAATTAAAGGCCAGGCGGAATAGCTCTGTCTTACAGGCCCTGCAGAAGGAAGTTAAATCCTGCAGGGCCCTGGTCTCCTGGGACAGAGCATTCCACCAGGTCGGAGCCACCACTGAGAAGGCCCTGGCCCTGGTGGAGGATAATCTAACTTCCTTAGGGCCCGGGACCTCTAAACTATAATTATTCATGGACCTTAAGGTCCTCTGCGGGGCATACCAGGAGAGGCGGTCCCGTAAATATGGGGATTAGGGCAATGTCGAGGCCAAGGGAGGGGTGGCATTGAGAGGGAGGCTGTTTTATAAACTAGGTTTTGTTTTGCCAGTGATAATTTGGAGGGACTTGAATTGAACTCTGAACTGAATGAGAGTCAAGCTAGCTCATTTTGTAAAGGGTCAGACACCAAGGGGCACTGGCAAGTGTGGTCCTTGATCTGTGCAGCAGCTCTGTGCCCCGCATGCCGCCGCCTCCTCCTCCTGCGTGGTCCAGATCCATTCTCTACCCGCTTCCTTCCAGGCGTGGCGACTACCCTCACTCCGCTCGTGGTCTATGGTGTGGTGGACCTCTACGGCATGGCTGTGAAGGTCACCATCGTGCACAACCACAACCACAGTGACCGCCTCCGGCGCAACAACGCCATCATGAGGGCCCTCTCGCCGGACGTCGGGCGCCGTGCCATCGATGCCACGGGGAGCGAGCCCGAGCCGGAGCGCCTCCTCTTCCACCCGAATTGCGGGCAGAAGGCAGCCATCATCAACGAGGGACGAACAGCCCTGCGCCCCCAGTACGTGCCGCAAAGCCCTTCTTCCTCCAAGGACGGAGGGGGCTGCCTTGCACCAAGACACACAGCTGGGGTCTCTTAACGCAGTGACCGCCTCTCCAGGTTTGGCGGAAGGGCGTCCCTCCAAGCCCTATTTCCAGCTGTTGTTTGACTACAACTCCCATCATAATAAGGACGCGGGTGGCGCTGTGGGTTAAACCACAGAGCCTAGGGCTTGCCGATCAGAAGGTCGGCGGTTTGAATCCCCGCGATGGGGTGAGCTCCCGTTGCTCGGTCCCTGCTCCTGCCAACCTAGCAGTTCGAAAGCCCGTCAAAGTGCAAGTAGATCAATAGGTAGCGCTCCAGCGGGAAGGTAAACAGCGTTTCCATGTGCTGCTCTGATTCGCCAGAAGCGGCTTAGTCCTGCTGGCCACATGACCTGGAAACTGTACGCCGGCTTGCTTCGCCAATAAAGCGAGATGAGCGCCGCAACCCCAGAGTCGTCTGCGACTGGACCTAATGCTCAGGGGTCCCTTTACCATTTTACCCATCATAATAATATTATAATAATTTGTTATTTATACCCCACCCATCTGGCTGGGTTTCCACAGGCACTCTGGTCAGCTTCCAATAAGATATTAAATAATATTCCAATAAGATATTAAAAACACAATAAAACATCAAACGTTAAAAACTTCCCTAAACAGGGCTCCCTTCAGATTTCTTCTAAAAGTCAGATAGTAGTATCTGCTGGTAGGGCGTTCCACAGGGAGGGTACCACCACTGAGAAGGCCCTCTGCCTGGTTCCCTGTAGCTTTGCTTCTCTCAATGAGGGAACCGCCAGAAGGCCCTTGGAGCTGGACCTCAGTGTCCGGGCAGAACGATGGGGGTGGAGACGCTCCTTCAGGTCTACTGGGCCTTGAGGCCGTTTAGGGTTTCAAGGTCAGCACCAACACTTTGAATTGTGCTCGGAAATGTACTGGAAGCCAATTTCGGTCTTTCAAGACCGGTGTTATGTGGTCTCAGCGGCCGCTCCCAGCCCCCAGTCTAGCTGCCACATTCTGGATTAATTGTAGTTTCCGGGTCACCTTCAAAGGTAACCCCACGTAGAGAACGTGGCAGTTGTCCAAGCAGGAGATAACCAGAGCATGCGCCACTCTGGTGAGACAGTCTGCGGGCAGGGAGGGTCTCATCCTGCGTCCCAGATGGAGCTGGTAGACAGCTGCCCTGGACACAAAACTGACCTGCGCCTCTATGGACAGCTATGAGTCCAAAATGACTCCCAGGCTGCGCACCTGGTCCTTCAGGGGCACAGTTACCCCATTCAGGACCAGGGAGTCCTCCACACCTGCCTGCCTCCTGTCCCCCAAAGCAGCACTTCTGTCTTGTCAGGATTCAACCTCAATCTGGCAGGACCAGCGGTTGGGGATGATGGGAGTTGTAGTCTAACAACAGCTGGGGGCCTGAGTTGTAGAAACCCTGGAGGAGATAGTACTTGAAGCAGAAGGACCAGTACAGTGGTACCTCGGGTTACAGATGCTTCAGGTTACAGAAATTTCTCCGCTAACCCAGAAATATTACCTCGGGTTAAGAACTTTGCTTCAGGATGAGAACAGAAATCGTGCAGCGGCGGCAGTTGGAGGCCCCATTAGCTAAAGTGGTGCTTCAGGTTAAGAACAGTTTCAGGTTAAGAACAGACCTCCAGAACGAATTAAGTTCTTAAACTGAGGTACCACTGTCTTCCGACCGCTGCATAAGGCGTGTTTGTAAGCTGGGCTCCTCCCCACCCTGATCTTTGACAAGCCCCTCTAACTGTGGCCGCTCTTTAACGGCGCTCTCGTCCCTCCAGCGCCACGGACGATTTCAACCACGGCGTGGTCCTCAGCAACCGGCCGCTGCGCAACGGCGAGGTCTTCCAGGTGCGCATCGACAAGATGGTGGACAAGTGGGCCGGCTCCATCGAGATTGGCGTCACCACCCACAACCCCACTTACCTGCAGCTGCCGTCCACCATGACCAACCTGCGATCAGGTGAGAGGCCGTCTCCCCGCTGGGGCCTCCTAGTGGCCGTGGTGGGAACAGCACCTCCTCAGACTCTAGCCCTCTCTTTTTTTGTACATTTATTTATTTGGGTTTTTCAAATTAAAATTTTACAGTCACATATCAACATTTAATATAGAAACCAGATTCCACAGAATCTCCTGGGCTTCCGTCCTCCTCTTTGTGGGTCCTATTGTTAGTCCTTTCCTCCTGCATATTTCATAACAATCCAAATCTTTTACATCTCCATTACAGTGGTACCCCGCAAGACGAACGCCTCGCAAGACGAAAAACTCGCAAAACGAAAGGTTTTTTCGTTTTCGAGTTGCCTCGCAAGACGAATTTCCCTATGGGCTTGCTTCGCAAAACGAAGCTTGCCCCGGGGACAGCGGGTCTTCTCTTTTGAAGCAAGGGGCGGCGGGGAGATCGCTTCTCCCGGTGCTCCGAAGCGGGGCGGGGGGGCGGGAACACCTTCTGAAGGCGGGCGGGGGGCGAAAGTCTTTGTCCCCCCTGCCTGCCTTCCCAGGGGCTTTTAAATCGCCCCGGACAGCGGAGAAGTCCTCCGCTGTCCCGGGGCGATTTTAAAATGCCGCCCGCCAGCATTTTAAGATCGCCCGGACAGCGGAGAAGTCCTCCGCTGTCCCAGGGTTTTTTAAAATGCTGGGGGTGGGAAGAAAAGCCCTTGTCCCCGCCCCCCCAGCCTTCAGAAGAGGTCCGGGGACAGACTGTCCCCGGACCTGGTCTGAAGGCGGTTTCCCTAGGAACGCATTAATTGATTTTCAATGCATTCCTATGGGAAACCGTACATCGCAAGACGAAAAAACCGCAAGACGAAGAGACTTGCGGAACGAATTAATTTCGTCTTGCGAGGCACCACTGTATATCCAAAATTCACCAAGTGTTATTCCACTCCTACTAACGTTTTTAACTGTTTCCAATGATTTTTTCAGATAAATTATAATTTTTTTCCATTCCTTATTAAAATTATGGTCTTCCTGATTTCTGATTCTTCCGGTCATTTTTGCCATTTCCGCATAATCCATCAACTTGATCTGCCATTCTTCTCTGGTTGAGACTTTTTCTTCTCTCCACCTCTGGGCTAGTAGCAATCACGCAGCCGTGGTTGCATACATAAATAGTCTTTTCTGCTCCCTTGAGATTTCAGCACTTAAAATTCCCAAAAGAAAGGCTTAAACATTTTTTTCCGTTCACTTCAGCTTTTCTTGGTTCTGTGTGTTGGGAGCGAGGGAGCCCCCCCCCCCTTTCCCAACGCTTAACCCCCCCCCCCATATGTTTCTCAAGGGGGAGATGGGGGGGTGTCTTGTGTATTCAGGCTGAATTGTTAACTGTCAAAAGTTAAAAAGAGACATTGGTTAACCATTGCGGAAGGACGCATTCTTAATTTCCCTCACAGGCCTTGCGTGGTAAAAAATACAGTGGAACCTCAATTTAAGAACAGCCCTGCTTACGAACGATTCGGTTTACGAAATCTGCAAAACCGGAAATAGTGTCCTGGTTTGCGAACATTACCTCGGTCTATGAATGAAATCCGAACTGTGGAAGGGCATCGGCGGTGGGAGGCCTCATTAGGGAAAGCACGCCTCGGTTTAAGAACAATTTCGGACTTCCGGAACGGGTTAAGTTCGTAAACTGAAGTACCACTGTAATGCTTTTAGTAGGCGTTTTAAAAGTTGGCACAGAAGTCGCCTTCTGAATCTCTGGTGGCAGAGGGTTCCTCAGGACTGGACCCATGACACCGAAGGCTCAGTTTCTCATTGTTTTCATCAAACGGGCTTCGCCGACCTTGGGGCGTGGCCAGCGATGCTCCTGCAGGTTATCTCAGTGGTCAGGCAGGGATACAAAGGTTCTGGCAGTCTCCCGGACCTAAGTGGTTCAGGGCTTTGCAAATCAACAAAATTTATTGTTGTTGTTGTTTAGTCGTTTAGTCATGTCCGACTCTTCGTTACCCCATGGACCAGAGCACGCCAGGCCCTCCTGTCTTCTACTGCCTCCCGCAGTTTGGTCATGCTCATAGCTTTGAGAACACTGTCCAACCATCTCGTCCTCTGTCGTCCCCTTCTCCTTGCACCCTCCATCTTTCCCAACATCAGGGTCTTTTCCAGGGAGTCTTCTCTTCTCATGAGGTGGCCAAAGTCTTGGAGCCTCAGCTTCAGGATCTGTCCTTCCAGGGAGCACTCAGGGCTGATTTCCTTCAGAATGGAGAGGTTTGATCTTCTTGCAGTCCATGGGACTCTCAAGAGTCTCCTCCAGCACCAGAATTCAAAAGCATCCATTCTTCGGCGATCAGCCTTCTTTATGGTCCAGCTCTCACTTCCACACATCACTACTGGGAAAACCAGAGCTTGAACTATACGCACCTTTGTTGGCAAGGTGATGTCTCTGCTTTTTAGGATGCTGTCTAGGTTTAGCTTATTTAATTTATTAAAACTTAATCTGGCTTGGTAGTAGATGGGACCCAATGCAGCCTTATGGCAACCCAGGAAAGCTCGATGGATCTGCATGGTCCCGTTTTTTTTCATTTTGCTGATCTTGAGGGCTGGAAACCTGTTTGGTTTGGGGACTTTCTTGTAAATGAAATCCTGGGATTCGAAGTTTCCTTCCCCATCCTTTCTCACTTGTCCGTTCTCCCGTCTCCTTGCTGACCTCCCACAGGTACCTGGATGATGACGGGGAACGGGGTGATGCACAATGGAACAACCATCTTGGACGAATACGGCCACAACCTGGACCGCTTGAAGGTGAGTATTTTTTGGGGGGGGGAAATGACTACAATAATAATAGACAAGAAGTATTCAGAACCTGTGGGGTTTACTTCTACACATGATTTACGTTGTATTTGTGATCCTCTATTTTGTTGTCGTTAATTATCATCTGTAAGCAGCTTTGCAATTCCAAAGCAGCGTAGAAATGTAGAAAATCGAATCAAACATTGTTAAGCCCCTTAGGGAGATCACAGAAGCAGGTCTGACTGGTCTCCAGATTCAAACTCAGCAAAGGTTTTCTATCTGCAAATCCAGTAAAACTGAGGACATCTCTTACTGCTTGAAAAGAAAAAAAATCGGGTTTACTGTAATTTTTGCTCCAAAACACGCACTTTTTTGGTCCTAGAAAGTAAGGGGAAATGCCTGTGCGTGTTACGGAGCGAATGCAGTCGACCGGATCCATGGCTGCCGTCAGTCAAGCAAAGCGGGAGCCGCTTGCAGGGCTTTACTTGCTTTACAGCCAGGAGGAGGGGGAGGAGCCAAGGAGGAGGGAGGGAAGGAGAGCCATGGCAGCAAAGCGGGCAGCAGCCGCTTACACGGGAGGAGGGACAGAAGGGGAGCCATAGCGAACCGGAAAAAGCGCCGCGTAGCCAGCAACAGCTGCTGCAGCCTCAGCTAGCAAAGGTCTGTGCGCTCTCTAAACGGAGCAATGAGGCTGCAGAGGGACGGCAGGGCACAGGAGGGCTCTGAGCCACGAGCGCAGTGAAAACCAGTAAAAAAGTTTTTTAAAAGGCTGCTGGGAACAGGAGGGCACGGGATGAGGGAGAGGGGGAAATTACAATTCTCCCAGCGTCTCAGCTGATCCGCTGAGCAGGACTTAGATTGCAGGGGATTCGCCATTAGCTGCGTAAAGCAGCAAAGAGGGAGAGAAGGAGCAAAGCGGGAGAGGAAAGGAACTGCTTACACTGCTGTAAGTGGCTGCTGTCCGGTTGGCTCCTTTAAAGCAACAGTGCTCTTTCCTTCCCCCCTCCCCGCTCAGCTCGCCGAAAAGCTCCTTTTCCACACACCCCATGCGAGCTCCTTCTCTCCTTAAACCCCTCTCCTGCATCATTAGCAGCATCCTTCTCCACACACCCCATGCGTGTTCCTTGTCCCTTGAGTGCTTTTCCTTCCCTCCCCACTTAAAACGTGGTTACAAAGCACAGATCCACATGGATCCTCAGGATTTTTGCACTGGGTCACCCCAAATTCACCATCAGATCACATTGCATGTCCATGGCTACAGCCTGCACCAAAAAACACACACGCACCCACTGTTTCATGGGGCTGCAATGGTGCAAAAACGTCGTTACAAAGCATGGATCCACATGGATCTTCAGGATTTTTGCATTGGGCTACCCCAAACTCACCGTCAGATCACATGTCTGTGGCCACAGCATGAACCACAAAAATCATACATCCACTGTTTCATTTAGAATATTTTTTTCTTGTTTTCCTCCTCTAAAAACTACGTGCGTCTTATGGTCAGGTGCGTCTTATAGAGCGAAAAATACGGTATTTTATTTTTTAGAGTATATCTTTTTCACAGATAATAAACATAATTTAAAATCATTGTAATTTTCTGGCGAAAAGCACAGTAGCAGCTTAAAGTTAGAACCACCACTCAGAACTTCTTAAGGCATGCTAAGGTCTCCTTTTTCAATCTTGGGTCCCTAAATGTTCATAGATCATACCCTGAGGATCCTCTAGTCCAGGCAGAGGCAAACTTGGCCCTCCAGATGTTTTGAGACTACAGCTCCCATCATCCCTAGCTAACAGGACCGGTGGTCAGGGATGATGGGAGTTATAATAATAATAATAATATTTTTTTATTTATACCCCGCCCTTCCCGGTTCAGAAAACTGAGCTTAGGGCGGCTAACAAATTTAAAACAATTGTAGAAGCAGCATAGAATACAGTATAAAAACATGAATAACAATAAAATTCAAAGTTCCAGAATCAATTTGGGGGAAATCCATCTAATAAGCATTAGATAGTCACCAGGGCTAGCTGGCTGAATTGGTCCTACTTGGGCCAGCGAGGAGGCCAGGGGAGAATTAGCTGTGGGGTCTCAAGAGCGGGTGATCTTCATAAAAGGGGAGGGGGAGGGAAGAGAAGGGAAATAAAAAATCAGGCTGAATTCAAATTAAAGGCCAGGCGGAATAGCTCTGTCTTAAAGGCCTGGCGGAAGGAGGTTAAATCCTGCAGGGCCCTGGTCTCATGAGACAGAGCATTCCACCAGGTCGGAGCCACCACTGAGAAGGCCCTGGCCCTGGTGGAGGATAATCTGACTTCCTTAGGGCCCAGGACCTCTGACTATGGTTATTCGTGGACCTTAAGGTCCTCTGCGGGGCAGACCAGGAGAGGCGGTCCCGTAGATACAAGTTGTAGTCCCAAAACATCTGGAGGGCCGAATTTGCCTATGCTTGCTTTAGTCCAACCCCCTGCAATGCAAGAATCTGCAGCTGCCCTTTACGGGGGATCGAACCTGCAACCTTGGCATTATCCGCACCCTGCTATGACCAATGGAGCTATCCTCCTTGTTGGACTACAGCTCCCATCATTCATGGCCCGTGGTCAGGGATGATGGGAGTTGTAGTCCAGCAACACCTGGAGACCCAAGACTGAGAAAGGCTGTGTCTGTTCTATTAGGCCTCTGCAGATGTTTCTGTGAATAAAACAGGTTCACGGGGGAGAAGGCTTTCAGTGGCTGCTAGCAATGCTTCTGAATCGCACAGGAGGGAGTGTTAACGGAGAAATCTGAGGGCTCCCTTGGACAAAAAGCAAGGGCACCAGCCAGGAATACCAGAGCAAAACAGCAGCCAGTAGGCTTGGTCTTGATTGAAGACTGTCGCGACAGGATTCCCACCTGCCAAGTGGAACAAGATGGAAGCCCCAAACAAGAGAGAACCCAAACTTTTATTAGCTGCTAATCCCCATGTTACACCCCCCAAACTACATCACTCATACATCATGAAAGGGGAGGTCTGGTGGCCGGAATCTGAGCATCCTGGACCCTGCCCCATGGTTCCCCTTGCCCTCCACCAAACACCCATCAAGTGCAACAAAAGAGATATTTACGTACATTTCCCTGTTTCCCAGCCAAGTTAATCACACCCTTTTGTCTTCATCTGGGTTTGTTCTTTCTGGAATGGCTACCTGTCTGGCACTCAGGTATCAGGAGGCCAGGGATTATCACTCAGGCAGAGGGGCTGCTGAGGAGCTGAGCTCACATGTCCAGATGAATTTCTGAAGTTTTCCCGGTGAGCCAGTACAGAGATCCATTGATCAGTGAATTCTTACATTTGGTATCGTGCAGCAGAGGCCCTTTGAATAGATAGGAAGAAACTGTGATGGGGTGTTTTGTGGGCACAAATCACAAAAATCACAGAAGTGATTGTGCTGGTTTTGGTAGTGGGCTGCATGTGCATGATATCTGCTGGAGGGGCAAACACCCCCCCCAACCTATACATAAATTCCTGCAGCAGGAGAGAGTTGCTCTTGTGCACAGATCCTGCCAGCACGATGGGCATCTGGTCAGCCACTGTGAGAACAGGATGGTGGACTAGGTGGGCCGCTGGCCTGATCCAGCGGGACTCAAATTCTGGAAGCCCCCCCCCCTTTGTCCTGTCTGATTTTTCTCCTTCCTCCCTCCCTCAGGCAGGAGACACTGTGGGCGTCGTGCGCAAGGAAGACGGGACGCTGCACTTCTTCGTCAACGGAGTGGCGCAGGGCCCTGCCGCGTGGAATGTCCCGCCCAACATCTACGCCGTGGTGGACCTGTACGGGCAGGCAGCTCAGGCTACCATTGTGGATGACACAGGTAAGTAGGGGGGTGTCGTTGTTTGCAGCGGCTTCAGGCATCATGGGGTGCGAGAGTTCATCGTGAGTGATCTGTAGTTGGCAATCGCTCTTAGCCGAGTAAGATTGACTCCCATGAACCCAGTCTTAACAGTGAGTCTGTAAGTGACTGTGGAGGCCAATTCTGGATCCACACGTCCTTCCACAGTGGGGACATGGGATTCCTGGTGGGCATTGATCACGGTGTGGATTTGCCAAGCGTGCCTTCCTCTTAGCGCGTTCCTCTCCCTCCACAGCTTCCTAAAAGTACTGCATTGTTCTATTTCCTTTTTATCTGTTGTCTTAGGTGATAAGCCTATAAAGGAAGGATATATAATGCATTTTGTTACTTCCGGGTTTTGCCACTGGCGCATACGCAGGTGCTCCAAATGACGCCACGCACATGCGTGGAAGCAGCAAATCACGACCAGCACACACGCAGACGTGGGTTGCGTTTGCTTCAGGATGCGAACGGGGCTCCGGAACGGATCCCGTTCACATCCAGAGGTACCACTGTATACTAATGGGAGACTTAAATGGAGTTAACATTGTTAGAGATGGGAGTTATTTGCCCAATTAAGTGGGGCATGGATTTTATGAAACAGATCAAACAAACAAACAAATAAATAAATATTGATAAAAAATAATAAAGCTGCTAGAATGCTTAAAAAAAACAACAAAAAAACGGCTCAGTCATGCTGGCCACATGACCCGGAAGCTCCCTCGGCCAGTAAAGCGAGATGAGCGCCGCAACCCCAGAGTCGGTCATGACTGCACCTAATGGTCAGGGGTCCCTTTACCTTAGGGTTGCTAAGATGTATAAAACTGAACCAGATAAGCGCTGGAGATGCAATGAGGTTGAGGGAAAGTTTTTTCATATGTGGTGGACCTGTGAAAGGGTAAAAGAGTATTGGGAAATAGTCCATAATGAATTGAAAAAAACGTTCAAAAGCACTTTTCCAAAAAAATAACAGCCCATAGTCCTTTTTGTTGGGGGTAATTCAGATGGAAATTCACAGGCGTCGAAAAAGGTTATTTATGTATGCCACTACTGCAAACCCGTGTTTTGTTAGCCCCAAAATGGAAAACGAGCAAGGTCCCAACCAAAGAAGAATAGCAATATGATGGAATATGCGCAGCCTGCAGACTTATATAAAAAGAGAACCAGAAGAACATACGTTTAGAGCAGATTGGAAAACGTTTATTGAATATATGGGGGGAAATTATGTACACTTGAAAACGTTGGCAGCATTAAGATAAATTCAACAGTGTAAACGGGTTTTGATGGATGTAATAATGGAGTACTGAATGGTTTAAAGGTAAAGGGACCCCTGACCATTAGGTCCAGTTGTGGCCGACTCTGGGGTTGCGGCGCTCATCTCGCTTTACTGGCCGAGGGAGCCGGCGTACAGCTTCCGGGTCATGTGGCCAGCAGGACTAAGCCGCTTCTGGCGAACCAGAGCAGCGCACGGAAACGCCGTTTACCTTCCCACCAGAGCGGTCCCTATTTATCTACTTGCATTTTGACATGCTTTCGAACTGCTAGGTGGGCAGGAGCAGGGACTGAGCAACGGGAGCTCAACCCGTCATGGCGGGGATTCGAACCGCCGACCTTCTGATCGGCAAGCCCTAGGCTCTGTGGTTTAACCCACAGCGCCACCCACATCCCATACTGAATGGTTTAGTTTATGTAAAATATGCAGGGATTTAATAATATGGAAAACGAGCCATGGAAAGAGAAGAAGGGAAACCGTTGATACCGTATTTTTCCCTCTATTACACGCAGATTTTTTCTCCTAAAAAGGAAGGGGAAATGTCTGTGCGTGTTATAGAGCGAATGTGTGGTCCCTGGAGCCAAAAAATCAGGCAAAAATCAAACCGCGCGTCACGGAGAAGGGAAACCTGAAAAGAGGAAGCGGCTGCTTTCCTGCATTCTGCCTCAGGGTCTTACTGCCCACCCTCCTCTGTTTCCTTGCTGTGTTTGCTCAAACGGAACAAAGAGCAGGGAAAGCCCCTCCCCTCCAGGCAAGCAGAGTGCCGTTCTTTCTAATTCCTCCTCTCTGTGCTCCGGTACTGCTGGGGGAGAGGGAGAGAGAGGGGGGGAGGGAGAGGGAGAGGGGGGGAGGGAGAGAGAGAAGGGGGGGAGGGGGAGAGAGAGAGAGAGAGAGAGATGGCTGGCTGGCTGGCTGGCTGGCTTGGGTGGGGGGAAACTTTTGCCTTTCTTTCCTCCCTCCCGGTTAAATCCCTCTCCTGCATTCTTAGCCAGCTGCTTCTCTGCACACCCCTCTCATGTCCCTTCTTTGTTTTTCCTTCGCTCCCCACTTAAAATGTGGTTACAAAGCATAGATCAACATGGATCCTCAGGATCTTTGCATTGGGTCACCCCAAATTCACCAT
>JAXCMG010000042.1:2954588-2967873 GCA_034642415.1 Podarcis siculus
AAAAAATCACGCACCCACTGTTGCCTGGGGCTGCAATGGTGCAAAAACGTGGTTACAAAGCATGGATCCACAGGAATTCTCAGGATTTTTGCATTGGGTCACCACGAATTCACCATCAGATCACATGTCTGTGGCCACAGCATGAAGCACAAAAATGATACATCCACTGTTTCATTCAGAATGTTTTTTCCCTTGTTTTCCTCCTCTAAAAATGATGTGCGTGTTATGGTCAGGTGCGTGTTATAGAGCGAAAAATACGGTATTTTAAGGATGTTTAAATGAGTACAGTGGTACCTCGGGTTACATACGCTTCAGGTTACAGACTCCGCTAACCCAGAAATAGTGCTTCAAGTTGCGAACTTTGCTTCAGGATGAGAACAGAAATCGTGCTCTAGCGGCAGCAGGAGGACCTATTAGCTAAAGTGGTGCTTCAGGTTAAGATCAGTTTCAGATTAAGAATGGACCTCTGGAACGAATTAAGTTCTTCACCCAAGGTACCACTGTATTCTGAATTGTATAACAGAAAATTGACCTCCTCCCCTTCCGCCCTTTCTCCCCCAGATCTCCTTCCTCTCCCCGACGATCTATCGGAAGGCAACAACCAGCTGTCTCCCAGCAGCCCGTCCTCAGTGGCCTCCGGGAGCGACCTGCGTTTCCACCACCTGCACGGCAACAACGCCGTCATCACCAACGGCGGGCGCACGGCGCTGCGGCAGAACTGCCGGAGCGAGTTCAACGACGCCATCGTCATCTCGAACCGGTCAGTGGGCAAGCGGGGACGGGCAGCGGCGCTCCTCTTCCCCTGCCGGTCCCAAAATGACGCACCTCCTTTCGGGGAATTGCACCGCAGCCTGAGGCTTAGAAGCATGGGAAATGGTTTGCACCCAGCAAATCTTTAAGTGTTCCAAGTCTAAATAGCAGGACTGTCCTTTTTCTGTACATGTCAAGAATGGGTTTGGCTCAGAGCAAAACCTTTCTGTGTTCAGGGCTGGTAGATGTGTTTGGCTGTAACACTAAACTGTGGTCTAATGTTTGGCTGTAACACTAAACTGTGGTTTTATGTTACAGGAAAGAGTTCTTTTTAATATAATTTTATTTTTTATTTTGACAAAGTAATAAGAATAAATAAATGAGAATAAAAATGTGGACCCCCACCCCCATTGTAACTACCCCCCCCATTTTTAAAAAAACTTTTTTAAAAAGTCATTTTCACTTTTAGCTTTTATCATCATAAATAAATCATAAACATTTTACAAATAGGATTCTCAGAATCCCTGAACTTCCTTCCCTCCCTCTATGGTTTTCCCAGATATTCTTTTCAAACTGCATCATATCATATTCTCCATATTTTCTTAAAACTCATTTTTTTGTCATATTCTCTCTTCATTGCAAGTGTTTTCAAAACCATGCTAATGTTTTCGCTTGTTTACAGTGTTCTTTCAAGTAACTTTAAAAAATTCCCCATTCTTGGTTAAATTTATTGTCCTCTTGATCTCTGATTTTCCTGGTCATTTTTGCCAATTTGGCGTAGTCCATCATCTTTATCTGCCATTTTTTTGTAGGTAGATTATCCTCCTTCCATCTTTGGACACTAGCTTCCCAAAATTTCAACACCTCTTGCGATGGTTCAACCCCTTTCCGTTTTAACAGTACAAATTCTACAAACACCTTCCGTATATCCTCAAAATAATTCCTCCTGTGTATTCCCCGTCTTACTTTAATAGCACATGTTAATTTATAATTAATAGGTATATCCCACAACTCTTTATACCATTCTTCCATTTTATATTCCCTTTGCCCCTTCCGCTTCCTAGCTATAACAACTTGTGCAGCTGTCAATAAATTTGTGAGCAAGTCCTTCATAGCCTGCGAACCTTCCACCCCATCGTAATTCGAAAATAATGCCACCTCCGGACTTTTGGTCAGCTTTATCCCAGTGATTTCTGTTTATCTCCTTAAACCCCCTTTTGCCAGAAAAAAATGTACATATTTACACCTCCACCACATGTGAACATAATTCCCGGTTTCCTGGCACCCCCTCCAACATAACACCCAATATTCCTTGTTTGTTTGATTTAATCTGACTGGTGTTAAATGCCATCTCTAAACTAATTTATAATAATTTTCTTTTATCCTTACAGACAACATTTTGCAATGTACGATTCTCCCATATTTTCCCACACCTCTTTTAATTGATCTTGTTACTCCTCCATTTCTACTAATATTTTATAAATTTCACTGGTTTCCCCTATTATAACTATGTTTTCTTCTTTATCTTCCATTATTATAGTCATTTTTTTCAAATTTTGTTTATTCTTTGCAGTTCTTCTTTTCCCTTAACCACTTCCTTGTCCGTTGCTCCAGTTGTATACAGTTAAGCCAAGTTATTTTACTTCCTGCCAGAGCTTCTTTGGAAAGAGTTCTTATAGTGGACCCTCCTTTTATTCCACTGCAGGCCCCTCCGAGACGGGGAGCTCTTTGAGATCGTCATTCAAAAGATGGTGGATCGCTGGTCTGGCTCCATCGAAGCAGGTGAGAAATACAGGAGGTCGAAAAGGAGCAGAATAGCCTCTATTTCTTCCCTCGAAGGGGCGTTGACTCTTCTTGTGGCATTCCCAAAGCAAAGGAAGGATTAGACTCTAATGAATAACACACAGAGGCTTGAACCCGCAAGACCGGGTAAAAATGTAAAGGGACGCCTAACCATTAGGTCCAGTCGTGTCCGACTCTGGGGTTGTGGCGCTCATCTCGTTTTATTGGCCGGAGGGAGCCGGCGTACAGCTTCCGGGTCATGTGGCCAGCATGACTAAGCCGCTTCTGGCGAACCACAGCAGCGCACGGAAACGCCGTTTCCCTTCCCACCGGAGCGGTGCCTATTTATCTACTTGCACTTTGACGTGCTTTCGAACTGCTAGGTTGGCAGGAGCTGGGACCGAGCAACAGGAGCTCACCTCATCACGGGGATTCGAACCACCGACCTTCTGATCAGCAAGCCCTAGGCTCTGTGGTTTAAACCACAGTGCCACCCGTGTCCCAAGACTGGGAGGAGTGTGTATAATAATAATTCTTGTCCACCTTCCGTCCCAGGTCCTTTTATTCACAAAAGAGCTTTCTACACAGTGTTCGTAAGAACCAATCAGATTTCCTCTGAGCATTTCAACAAACCCCATGTGGGGACAAAGTTAAAGTTAAAACTACAAAGAGCTAATTTCCTACTTGAGCATGCATATGCAATTCAGAGTAAATAAAAGAGGAAGCAAAGAGGAATGCTTTTAGGAAGGTCGTAAACAGGAGAGGATGGAATGATGGTGAGGAAAGAGTATTTGCCATCGCCTTGTGAACTCTCTTCCTGGCCCCTAAAGGTAAAGGTAAAGGGACCCCTGACCATTAGGTCCAGTTGTGACCGACTCTGGGCTTGTGGCGCTCATCTCGCTTTACTGGCCGAGGGAGCCGGCATACAGCTTCCGGGTCGTGTGGCCAGCAGGACTAAGCCGCTTCTGGCGAACCAGAGCAGCGCACGGAAACGCTGTTTACCTTCCCACCGGAGCGGTACCTATTTATCTACTTGCACTGGTGTGCTTTCGAACTGCTAGGTTGGCAGGAGCAGGGACCGAGCAATGGGAGCTCACCCCATCGCGGGGATTCGAACCGCTGACCTTCTGATCGGCAAGCCCTAGGCTCTGTGGTTTAACCCACAGCGCCACCCGCGTCCTGGCCCCTAAGATCTATCTAAAGATTAAACTACATCAAAGTAACCTACTATATCTATGTACTGAGGATGCCTGATGAAGCGACTGGGCTGTGTACGTGACTTGCCAAGCAAGAGAAATAGGACCGGGATACAGAGGCATGGGCTGATGAAAAATCATATCAAAATGTCTGAAACCCAGTCAACACAATGCTTTCATTGCTGACACAAATGGCTTGCTCCATATTTTTTCTAATTCCTCATAGCAATCCCACCTGATCACTACACTTCTTTAACCCCCCCTTCTCTCTTCCCCCCCTTCCCAGGGGTCACTGCCATCCGCCCAGAGGACCTGGAGTTCCCCAACACGATGACCGATATCGATTACGACACGTGGATGCTAAGGTGAGTAACAATAATTATTCTGTATTTTGTTTATGTCTCACTGTGTCGATCACACAGGGCCCCCGGACATTTGACAGTCTCTTGACCCTGTGCCACCACTGTGATTGCTTTCTTCGCTGCCACCACCCCGCTTCTCACGGGGACACACGGAGTCCAGGCAGTTGTTAACATTAACAAATAATCAAGTTTATTTTTAAATGCAGGAACAAGTGTATGGTTTCGGTTAATTTTTCTCTTGTCAGTTTCTTAATCTTAGTTCCTAACAACTTCAATCTGATTATTCCCAACTATCTATCTGACTCCACCTAACAATTCCTCTCACTCTCTCTCAATACAACTCTACCAACCCACACCTAATCCCCCTCTTCCTTCTTCAATTCCCAACTCTCAACTCTCAACTCCCAAACCTCAATTGACTTTCAAAACCTCCCACTCTAACTTTTACTCCCCCCTTGCATTCTCACTGGCCAATCACATCACACTCATTTTAACCCTTTCCTCATGACCCACCTAGGAGGCAAACGCCACACTCACCTTTTCCCCCAAGGAGCTTAAGGAAGTGTACGTAGTTCTCCCCCCCTTTTTTATCCTCACAACAACCCTGAGAGGTAGGCTAGGCTGAGAGTGAGTGTCTAGCCCAAAATCACTCAGCATCATGGCTGAGTAGGGGTTTGAACCCTGGTGTCCCAGGTCCCTGCCTGGCGCTCCGGCCCAGTGTTTCTCAAACGTGGGTTTCCAGCTACTGTTGGACTACAACTCCCATCGTCCTTGCTCACTGGCCCTGCTTAGCTAGGGATGATGGGATATGTAGTCCTAACAACAGCTGGAGACCCGAGTTTGAGAAACCAGTGCTCTAACCCAGGCATAGGCAACCTTCGGCCCTCCAGATGTTTTGGACTACAGTTCCCATCATCCCTGACCACTGTGGGAAGGGGGTCCCACAGCAGAGGAAGGAGCGCCACACAGACTCATCTTTTCTCTTTCTCTTCCTCCCTCCCAGCGGCACAGCCATCATGCAGGACGGGAACACCATGCGCAACAATTACGGCTGCGACCTGGACTCCCTGACCACCGGGTCGCGCATTGGAATGATGCGCACGGCCAAAGGAGACCTGCACTACTTCATCAACGGCGTCGACCAGGGGGTGGCCTGCTCGGGGCTGCCGCCAGGGAAGGGTAAGGGCACGAGGGGCTGGGAGGGAGGGAGGGCGAGACGCCTGCTTGTCCCGGGTTCAAGTCCCACCAACAGCATCTCCAGGCAGGGCTGGAAAAGACACTCCCGAAACTTTGCTGCGTCCCTGCCAGTCGGGGTAGACAAGGCCAAGCTTAGTCTGCTCAAGGCAGGTCCCAGCGTTGTGCAACAAAACGACAACACCACAAACTGGCTTATAAGTCTAAAACCAAATTTACTAGAATAATAATTAGAATAGAGATAGACTTGTAACCATTCAAGCAACAAACATACTAAGGTGCCATGTGCAAAACAAAGCCTGGAGATACAGTGGTACCTCGGGTTAAGTACTTAATTCGTTCCGGAGGTCTGTTCTTAACCTGAAACTGTTCTAAACCTAAAGCAGCACTTTAGCTAATGGGGCCTCCTGCTGCCGCTGTGCCGCTGGAGCACGATTTCTGTTCTCATCCTGAAGCAAAGTTCTTAACCTGCAGCATTATTTTTGGGTTAGCGGAGTCTGTAACCTGAAGTGTATGTAACCTGAAGCGTATGTAACCTGAGGTACCACTGTACTGTAAACATGGAGTGGATAAATGTACAACTGTATCTTAACAAGTTACATGTGCAGTAAACGTTATACAGACTGGATAAATGAACCGTTCAACAAGTAGCGCAAGTCCAGTCACAGAACGGCAACCCCGTGCCGCCACAGCGGCAAGGGTAGCACACTGGAGAATATGAAAAAGTTTTTCAAAGCTGATTTTCAAAGACTGAACTGGGTGAGATGTTCTTCAATAAGTCTTGAGTTGGAAACGCAAAACCGTATGCATGGATCAAACACGGGAAGGCAAATCAAAGCCACCACCCTGGTGAGAATAACGGGCAAAATAGAGAGAATAGTGGGCAGAAGAATTGGACAGAATGACAGGAAGGATCCGGAACCGACGAGACCAAAGATTTACAGAAGATTGGGAAAAAAATTATTGAATATTTGCAAAAATTAAGTGATACTCAGATTACGTTTGTAAGTTTTAATGAGGCGCTGTGATGGGAGAATGTTATAATAAGTACCAAAAATGGGAGGAAGTTTATAGTAATATGGAAGAAATGTGTAAAAAGTTAAAATATGAAGGATTGGCAGACAAATTGAGGGAAGTCAAAAAAGAGAAATAAGATGTAATTAAGATGTATGGAAGGTATAATTCTGTTTTGTATTTAAAAACTAATATATATATGAGAATAGTGGGCAAAAGGAGACATGTTCTCCGGATATATTACAGGTTTCGCTACACGCTTCATCAGTCTGAAAAGCCAGTAATACAAATCAGTTTGCTCAGGATAAAGAAAGTATTCCCAGCACTTCTGGCTTTGATTTGCCTTCCTGTCATTGATCCATGCATACGGCATATTGCCTTGACGTCTGCTGTCAAGAGTTGGATGGGACCCCGAGGGTCATCTAGTCCAACCCGCTCTAGTGCAGAAATCGCAACTAAGCATCCACGACACATAGCCTTCTCTCCAGGCTAAAAATGCCCAGCTCCCTCCACCGTTCCTCATCTGGCTTGGCTTCCAGACCCTTGGTCATCTTTTGTGCTAAACCAGCCTTTCTCTCCCTTCTGCCTCCCCCCCCCGCCAAAAAACCCCCACCCTGTCCGCTGCAGAGGTCTACGCTGTGGTTGATCTGTACGGCCAGTGCGTCCAGGTGTCAATCACCAGTGCCACAGGGCCCATGGACAACAGCCTGTCCACCAGCAACATCACCGAGAAGTCGTTCCCCATCCATTCGCCAGGTGAGAACCGTTGCTCAGGTGAGAGCACCTGCTTCCATCCTCGACACCTTCAGATGTCTTCTAAAAGTCAGATAGTTGCTTTTTTCCTTGATATCTGATGTGGGAGGGCGTTCCACAGGGCGGGCGCCACAACCGAGAAGGCCCTCTGCCTGGTTCCCTGCAACCTCACATCTCACAGGGAGGGAACCGCCAGAAGGCCCTCGGAGCTGGATCTCAGTGTCCTGGCTGGATGATGGGGGTGGAGACGCTCCTTCAGGTCTACTGGGACTTTGAGGCCGTTTAGGGCTTTCAAGGTCAGCTTCAACACTTTGAATTGTGCTCGGAAATGTCCTGGGAGCCAATGAAGGTCTTTCAAGACCGGTGTTACATGGTCCTGGCAGCCGCTCCCAGTCCCCAGTCTGGCTGTCGCATTCTGGATTAGTTGTGGTTTCTGGGTCACCTTCAAAGGTAGCCCCACGTAGAGCGCATTGCAGTAGTCCAAGCGAGAGATAACGTCCTCTCTCCTGCCACCACCACAAGCCGGCTTGGAATCTTTTCCATCCTTTGTGCCTGCCCATCTTGTTGCGGCCGCGCAACCTTCCTCCGTCCCCTAGCGTAGTCGTGTGCTTGTCCCCTGACCTTTGTTTTTCACCCCCTCCAGTCCCCGGCGTCGCCCACCGTTTCCACAGCAGCTGCGGCAAGAACGTGGCCTTTCAGGACGACGGCTGCCGGGCCATGCGGGTGGCTGGCTATTGCCATGGCATCGTCTTCAGCATGAAGGAACTGAAGACGGATGAGATCTTTGAGGTGAGGACTGCGTGCGCGAGGAAACACTTGTGTGTGTGGAGGAGGAAGGTAAAGGATAAAGGGACCCCTGACCATTAGGTCCAGTCGTGGCCAACTCTGGGGTTCCGGCGTTCATTTCGTTTCAAGGGCCGAGGGAGCGGGCGTACAGCTTCCGGGTCATGTGGCCAGCAGGACTAAGCCGCTTCTGGCAAACCAGAGCAGCGCACGGAAGCGCCGTTTACCTTCCCGCCAGAGTGGTATCTATTTATCTACTTGCACTTTGATGTGCTTTCAAACTCCTAGGTTGGCAGGAGCAGGGACCGAGCAACGGGAGCTCACTCTGTCGCGGGGATTCGAACCGCTGACCTTCCGATCGGCAAGTCCTAGGCTCTGTGGTTTAACCCACAGCGCCACCCGCGTCCCTTTTCTGGAGGAGGAAAGAGCTGTGCAAATTCAGCGACAGCATTCCTCTTTCCTTGTTCTGAAAAAATTGTAGTTGCGGCTGTTATCCTTCTCAGTGATCCACAGCCAATTTTATCTTAACGAGACTATGGATCCATAAAACGAAAGCAATAAACCATGTACTGCAGTCACACAATCAATCAGTAGCTGAACTGGGTTCCATGCAGTCACAAAAACAAAAAAATGGAGCCACGAAAACGCAAAATGAATAGCAAAAACAGACAGACCTCAGCATAACACTCAAATCGTCAGCACGGCACTCAAATTAAAAGTGTAACCCTGAAAATGGAGCACGTGCAGCTTCCGAAAAAGTTCGCAAACCGGAACGCTTACTTCCAGGTTTGCAGAGTTTTGGTTCCAAGTTGTTTGAGTACCAAGGTGTTTGAGAACCAAGGGACCACTGTAAATCTAAATCAAACAAGTGTTGGAAATGTAAAGAGAAAGAAGGGTGTTTTTTTTAATCATATGTGGTGGTCTTGTAGCAAGGTTAAAGCTTGCTGGGAAATGATAGATAACGAATTGGGAAGGATGTTTAAAATCACTTTTGTAAAAAAAAACAACACCAGAAGCTTTTCTTTGGGGAATTATAGGGATAGGACTATCTAAATTGGGACCACCGTACATGCCCTGTTGAGCTCTCCCCTCCTGCCTGCTCCCTCCCCCTCTAGGTGAAGATTGACGAGCTGGACGAGAAGTGGGCGGGCTCTGTCCACGTGGGCCTGACCACCCTGCTGCCCTTGGACGCTCCTTACACGGTGGCGGGGCTGCCGTCGTCCCTCCTGGACCTCCGCTCCAAGGTGACCTGGCTGGTGACAGGATCCGAGGTGCGTCGGAACGGCATCCTCCAGAAGCAGAACTACGGCTGCTCCCTGGAGCGCCTGGGGGTGAGTGCAGCGCTCTTGTTTTTCTGGGGGTGGGGGACAGGCCTGGTGGAAGATTAAGGGATCCTCTGCGTAGGAATGGATTTAGACACTGGGAGAAGAGGTAAAGGTAAAGGGACCCCTGACCATTAGGTCCAGTCGTGGCCGACTCTGGGGTTGTGGTGCTCATCTCGCTTTATTGGCCAAAGGAGCCGGTGTACAGCTTCTGGGTCATGTGGCCAGCATGACTAAGCAGCTTCTGGCGAACCAGAGCAGCGCACGGAAACGCCGTTTACCTTCCCGCCGGAGTGGTACCTATTTATCTACTTGCACTTTGACATGCTTTCGAACTGCTAGGTTGGCAGGAGCAGGGACCGAGCAAAGTTAAAGTTAAAACTACAAACTATTTCCTACTTGAGCATGCATAGTAGTCCAGAGTAAATAAAATAGGAATAAAAGGAGGAATGCATTCAGCAAAACCCCGGGGGTCATAAACAGGAGAGACAGGATGGCAGTATTTACCATCTCCCTGTGAACTCTCATCCTGGCCCTTAAGATCTATCTAAAGATTAAACTACGTCAAAGTAACCTATTTTTATTTACTGAGGATGCCTGAGGAAGCAACTGGCCTGTGTTTAGAATGCTTATACGTGCCTGTCAGGCGTAGAGAAAGCAAATGGCAGAGGTGGAGAGGCTTGTGGAATTCGATCAGAAACTACAGTGGTACCTCGGGTTACATACGCTTCAGGTTACATATGCTTAAGGTTACAGACTCCGCTAACCCAGAAATATTACCTCGGGTTAAGAACTTTGCTTCAGGATGAGAACAGAAATCGTGCTCCAGCGGCACGGCAGCAGCAGGAGGCCCCATTAGCTGAAGTGGTGCTTCAGGTTAAGAACAGTTTCAGGTTAAGAACAGACCTCCAGAACGAATTAAGTACTTAACCCGAGGTACCACTGTATTGTCAACAAATCAAACCCAGTCAACGCCATGCTTTCATCGCGGACACAATGGCTTGCTTCATTTTTCATAATTCCTCATAGCAATCCCACCTGACCCCCCCACACTCTGGATATTTGCACCCCTGCGAGTTCTCTCTAGCAAATTTTACAGAAAAGCTCTTTGAGCCTCTGCCCCTTCGTGTGCCCATCTGGCAAAGCACAAATTGTTGGTTTGGCGGCAGTTTTGCCCCACACGCTGGGTTCCTCTCATCCCTGCTGTCTTTGGAATAAGCAGAGACGAGAGGCCAGGAGGACCTTGCGGTCGGGTTGGGTTCGTTGGGGGCGCATATTTGTTAAAGGGAAAGCCGTCCTCAGCCTTAGCCAACCAGGCACCCTCTCCATATTTGGGGCCTTGTATCCTAGCAGACCCAACAGTGACCCTTTCTCTCCCGTACAGGTGGGGAGTCGCGTGGGGGTGAAGCGCTGCACCGACGACACCATGCACATCCTTATCGACGGAGAGGACATGGGGCCGGCTGCTGCTGGAGTGGCCAAGGTAAGGGGCCGGGCGCAGGCTGAACGTGGCCCCCGCTCCCTCGGTTATTCCCTGAAGTTTCGGTAACTCTGTGCTACACACTCAATCTGTTTGCTATTGTGTCCCATGACCCTCCTAGGCCATTAGGATTATTATCCCGCTGGTGCCAAAATAGGCTTCCGAGTGGCTTGCAAGTATAAGGACAAACCTATTTTTGCTGGCTCAGCCCTGGGACGCCCGGTTTTTCTTTCAAAGTATGTCGGGTCGGAAGAATCGGGGCTGCATCATCATGAGCTGACGAGAGTCTCCTTGTAAATGTGATTTGCTGCCTCACCACCCTCGTTACCCAAAGTGCTGATGACAATATATCCACAGTGGTGTCGTAAAAAATATTTGGTAACATAGGTGGGCTCTATCCTCCTTCTTTAAAAAATAAATATTTTTTTTTATAGATTCATTTTCACTTTTACCATTTGACATCTTACCTGAATCGTAATCATTTTACAAATAGGATTCTCAGAATCCCCGAACTTCCCTCCCTGGTTCCCCCAGATATTCTTTTCAAACTGTATCGTATCATATTTCCTTGTTTTGTTAAGACTCAATTTTTATCATAGTTCTCACTTCGCTGCAAGTGTTTTGTAAATCCTGCCAATGTTTTCAATTGGTTACAGTGTTCTTTGAAGTAACTTAAAAAAAATCCTCATTCTTGGTTAAATTTATTGTCCTCTTGATCTTTGATTTTCTCGGTCATTTTGCCAGTCTGGCGTAGTCTATCATCCATAGGTTGGGCTTTAACCATCAGGTCTCTTAGGTTTTGCCATCTCCCTTTTCCTTCACCTTCTTCCCTGCAACCCATAAAAGCACAAGAGACCCACTAGACTCAGGCCATCAATGTTACTGAATATTTTTTATGACTCCACCGTATTGTGAACTCCCATGAAAGAGACTGTCTCTTCCTTCAAATAATACGATTCATATTTCTATATAATAAGTGAGGAGGAATTAAAAAACCTTTTAATGAGGGTGAAAGAGGAGAGCGCAAAATGTGGTCTGAAGCTCAACATCAAAAAAACGAAGATCATGGCCACTGGGCCCATCACCTCCTGGCAAATAGAAGGGGAAGAAATGGAGGCAGTGAGAGATTTTACTTTCTTGAGCTCCATGATCACTGCAGATGGTGACAGCAGTCACAAAATTAAAAGACGCCTGCTTCTTGGGAGAAAAGCAATGACAAACCTAGACAGCATCTTAAAAAGCAGAGACATCACCTTGCCGACAAAGGTCCGTATAGTTCAAGCTCTGGTTTTCCCAGTAGTGATGTATGGAAGTGAGAGCTGGACCATAAAGAAGGCTGATCGCCGGAGAATGGATGCTTTTGAATTCTGGTGCTGGAGGAGACTCTTGAGAGTCCCATGGACTGCAAGAAGATCCAACCTCTCCATTCTGAAGGAAACCAGCCCTGAGTGCTCACTGGAAGGACAGATCCTGAAGCTGAGGCTCCAAGACTTTGGCCACCTCATGAGAAGAGAAGACTCCCTGGAAAAGACCCTGATGTTGGGAAAGATGGAGGGCACAAGGAGAAGGGGACGACGGAGGACAAGATGGTGGGACAGTGTTCTCGAAGAGGCCAGCGTGAATTTGACCAAAGTGCGGGAGGCAGCGGAAGACAGAAGTGCCTGGCGTGCTCTGGTCCAGGGGGTCACGAAGAGTCGGACACGACTAAATGACTAAACAACAACATGGAAATGTAGCTGATTATAGTCACTGTATCAGATCGTTGTATTTTTTTGCCCTTTCTTTCTCCCTCTTTTTTCTTCCTTCACTTTATCTTTTATCAACTGGAATTAATTTAATAAAACATATATATTTTTTTAAAAACGGGAGGAGTTTAGAGAGGAGAGGCTTGGAGGACCCCCTTGACTCCTCCACCCCTCACCCTGCCTGCCCCTTCCCCGCAGAACGTCTACGTGGTGCTTGATCTCTACGGGAGAGTCACGTCCGTCTCCATCGTCAGCTCCACCATGCTGGAAGAGGCAGACGGCACCAAGCCCCCCTCCGTCACCTCGGAGCCCTACAGCGAAGAGGAAGAGGAGGAGGAAGCAGCCACCCCCGTGAGTGCTTGCGATGAGCATGCCCCAAATATCCGGCAAAATTATTATATTCTCTCTCTCTCTCTCTCTCTCTCTCTATATAATTATTTGGTTTTTCAAATTAAAATTTTACAGAGATATATCAAACATAAATCATAAAAACAAGATCCCAAAGAATCCCCTGGACTTCTTTTTGTGGGTCCTGTTACAGTGGTGCCTCGCAAGACGAAAAACTCGTAAGACGAAAGAGTTTTCCGTTTCGTGAGTCGCTTCGCAAGACGAATTTCCCTATGGGCTTGCTTCGCAAGACGAAAACGTCTTGCGAGTTCTTGCGAGTTTGTTTCCTTTTTCTTAAAGCCGCTAAGTACCGTTAATAGCCGTGCTTCGCAAGATTAAAAAACCGCAAGACGAAGAGACTCGCAGAACGAATTACTTTCGTCTTGCGAGGCACCACTGTATTTATCATTTCCTTCTGAGTCTAATAATAATAATAATTTATACTGTACTGTTTTTAACACTTGATTGGAAGCCGCCCAGAGTGGCTGGGGAAACTCAGCCAGATGGGCGGGGTATA
>JAXCMG010000042.1:2989092-3022399 GCA_034642415.1 Podarcis siculus
GGGGGGGTGGAGCCTGCCCGGACTCCTGGGTCCCCGGCGGGGGGGCGGGGGGGCGGGGCGTCCGTGACCCGGAAGAGGAAGCCGCGCGGGGTGCTGGCGTCGCCTCTCCCGGGCTGCTGCCTCCTCTTTCTTCGCCTCCTCCTCCTCCTCCTCCTTCCCGCGGCCTCCGAGGAGCCTCCTTCTCCGCCTTGGGTCCCGGGCGCCCCGGGCAGCCGGAGAGGCCGCCATGCCGGCGCTGCTGGAGAGGCCGAAGCTGAGCTCGGCCATGGCCCGCGCCTTGCACCGGCACGTCATGGTGGAGAGAGAGAGGAAGCGGCAGGGTGAGAGAGAGACGGGCGGGGGGGGGGGTTATTTGCATGCATTTGCATGTACTTGCATTTGCATTTGCATGTATTTACATGTACTTGTATTTGCATTTGCATTTGCGTGTATTTACATGTACTTGTATTTGTATTTGCATTTTCGTTTGCATGCATTTGCATGTACTTGCATTTGCATTTGAGATTGTATCCCCCCTGCAAGGTGCTCCAGGCGGCGCGCAATCCCCGCACCCCCAGCCCTGCCAGGTAGGCTAGGCTGGGAGGAGGCAGCGGCCGACCCCCAGTGACCTGCTGGGGGGGAAATCCCAGGATTGTAGAGTAGGAGGGGACCCCAGGGGTCATCCAGCCCAACCCCCTGCAATGCGGGTATCCCAACTGAAACTTCCAAGACCTTCCAACCTCTGCTTAAAAACCTCCAAGGAAGAAGAGCCCAGCATCATCCCAGGAAGATCCTTCCCCTGTCAAACGGCTCTTACTGTCAGAAAGCTCTTCCTGAAGTCTAGTCCCAATCTCCTTCCTTGCAGCTTTAATCTGTCCAACCCTCCAGAGCAGAAAATAAGATTGCTCCATCTTCCATGCAACGGCCCTTCAGAGATTTGAAGGTGGCTGTCAGATCTCCTCCCAGTTCCCTCTTTTCCAGGCTCAACATACCCAGTTCCCTCAACCGTTCCTCATAAGGCTTGTTTTCCAGACCTTTGACCATCTTGGTCACCCGCTCTGCACACCTTCCAGCTTGCCAATATCCTCCTTAAATTGTGGTGCCCAGAACTGGACGCCGTCTTCCAGGCGTGGTCTGACCAAGGCAGAATAGAGCGGGGCTATTCCTTCCCTTGGGACGCGGGTGGCGCTGGTGGTTAAACCACAGAGCCTAGGGCTTGGCGATCAGAAGGTTGGCGGTTCGAATCCCCGCGACGGGGTGAGCTCCGTTCTTCAGTCCCTGCTCCTGCCCACCTAGCAGTTCAAAAGCACACCAGTGCAAGTAGATAAATAGGCACCGCTCCGGCGGGAAGGTAAACGGCGTTTCCGTGTGCTGCTCTGGTTCGCCAGAAGCGGCTTAGTCCTGCTGGCCACATGACCCGGAAGCTGTACGCCGGCTCCCTCGGCCAATAAAGCGAGATGAGCGCCGTAACCCCAGAGTCGGCCACGACTGGAGCTAATGGTCAGGGGTCCTTTTACCTTATTCCTTCCCTTGATCTGGACACTAGACTTCCATTGATGCAGCCTAGAATAGCATTGGCCTTTTTTGCTGCTGCATCACATTGTGGGCTCATGTTAAGGTTGTGGTCCACCGAGACCCCTAGATCCTCTTCACATGGATTACTGGCAAGCCAGGTGTCCGCCATCTTATATTTGTGCAGCTGGTTCTTCCAGCCTAAGCAGTGCAGAACCTGAACAAGTCTTGAACTGAGTTGAGGCTCCATGGAAGTTGCATTTCGGGAAGGTAATTCCTCCCTCTTTAGGGAAGCTTTTAATGTTTAATAGATTATTGTGTTTTAATATTCTGTTGGGAGCCGCCCAGAGTGGCCGGGGAAACCCAGCCAGATGGGCGGGGTATAAATAAATTATTATTATTATTATTATTATTATTATTATTATTATTATTATGCCTTTCCCCCTCGTCCTGCAGAGGAGGAAGAAGTCGACAAGATGATGGAGCAGAAGATGAAGGAGGAACAGGAGAGGCGTCGGAAGAAGGAGATGGAAGAGCGGATGTCCCTGGAGGAGACGAAGGAGCAGGTCTGTGGGGCGGCCCTGTGTTTTGGGAGGCCTCCGTCCCTGCAGACGTCCTGGCTCACCTCCGACCCCTTTTCCACCCCCAGATCATGAAGCTGGAAGAGAAACTGCTGGCCCTACAGGAGGAGAAGCACCAGCTTTTCCTTCAGCTGAAAAAAGTGCTTCACGAGGAAGAGAAACGACGGCGCAAGGAGCAAAGGTTGGCGGGATCACAAGCGTCTAGCGATGCAGAGGGGGAAATCCTAACTGTGTGTTTATGTTTGTGGGTTCTGAACTGGCTGTGACTGATCAGGAGCAGGACCACAGGGTCCTCGTGGAGGTGTTGAGCCAGTGTTTGGCCGCTGTGAAAAAGGCGAATTCCGTGCTTAGGAGTTATTAGGCAAGGAATTGAAAATAAAACTTCCCACAGCCTGTTCTGTGGTGAGTCTGTGCTTGGAATACTGGCTTCCACATAGGGCTGGGCGATGTTATGTTGCTTTGACTATATACTCTATATTTGATTTTCTTCAGATTGTTTTATTGATTAAATATGCTGTAAACCAGGGGTCGGGACGCAGGTGGCGCTTTGGGTTAAACCACAGAGCCTAGGACTTGCTGATCAGAAGGTCGGCGGTTCGAATACCCGTGACGGGGTGAGCTCCCGTTGCTCGGTCCGTGCTCCTGCCAACCTAGCAGTTCGAAAGCACGTCCAAGTGCAAGTAGATTAATAGGTACCACTCCGGCGGGAAGGTAAACGGCGTTTCCGTGCACTGCTCTGGTTTGCCAGAAGCGGCTTCGTCCTGCTGGCCACATGACTCGGAAGCTGGACGCCGGCTCCCTCAGCCAGTAAAGCGAGATGAGCGCTGCAACCCCAGAGTCGGTCACAACTGGACCTAATGGTCAGGAGTCCCTTTACCTTTAAACCTGTGGTCCATGGGCCGTAAGCGGTCCATGTGGGTTGTTTAAACAGCCCACTAGCCGCCCCTGAACCAAGCCGCTTGCTCAGCGAGTCCCTGCACACTGCGCTAAACCAGCACAGCGCAGAGCGGGGACTCAGTTGACGCGATCCGGCCCATGGATCGATCTCCGCGGGAGTGAGCTCACCCAGGCGAGGTAATCCTTGCCGACCCCTGCTGTAAACCGCTTTGAGCTTTTTCTTAAAAATATAAAAGTGATAGAGAAATTAAAAGAATAAAATAAAATAAATACGTTCATATATCGTCCAAAACCGGTTTGAAGTCCGTATCACGATACAATCGTACCTCAGAATTTGAACGCCTTGCGACTCAAACGTTTTGGCTCCCGAATGCCACAAACCCGGAAATGAGTGTTCCGGTTTGCAAACATTCTTTGGAACCCGAACGTCCGACGTGGGTTCCGCAGCTTCTGATTGGCTGCAGGAGCTTCCTGCAGCCAATCAGAACCTGTGCCTTAGTTTCCAAATGTTTTGGAAGCCGGAACGGACTTCCGGAACACATCCTGTTCGACTTCCGAGGTACGACTGTACCAGTTTCATAATTTTTGACCTGGCAATATTTTGTGAATTGTGTTGTGTGTGTGCGGTATGCAAAAATCACAATGTGTGGGGAAACCCTGAAGGCAGCCCACGACTGACTCAGTTCCCCCCTGCCTTGTGCAAAAGGGGCAGCGAATGGCGAGAGCAGGCGCCGGCAAAAATCGGTTTCTTTCTGAGTTGGGTTTCCTCACCGCCATTATTGCAGGCGCTTTATTGACCTCCTTCCTCCTGTCCACAGCGACATGACGACGCTGACGGCAGCCGCTTACCAGCAAGGAATGGCCGTCCACGCAGGGGCTCACATCCTCAACATGCAAGGTGCGTTCCTTTTTGTTCCTTTGAGAGGATTCGCGTAGAGTTCGGCCACGGATCAGGCAGGTGTGCTTTCCCCACCCAAAGTCGCCTTGTGCCGAATCAGGCCGCCAGTCTCCACCTGCTGTCCAGTTTTAGCGAGAGATGTCGGGACTCGAACCCAGGACATTCCATGTATAAGACCTCCGAGGTGCCTCCCTTGTTAGGATTGCAGGTATGGGAGAGGGGAGAGCGGAGGAAAGAGAAGACTTTTTTTTAAAAAAATAATTTTTATGAAGTTTTCCATTTTAACAATCCAATCAGATCACATTACACTATTCCAAATTATACAAATACATCTCATATAGTCCAAATATTCTGCCAAATTATAGATTTTTGTTGGGGCTTCCCATGCTTCAAGTTCAGTGGGGTTCCAATCATCTTACGTTTCTACTGCCTTGAGTTTCCAATAGTTCCTTCTTTAAATCTTCCTGTTGTTATCCTTCCTTCCTTCATGGCCTCTGAGTTGTTTCCACAGGCGAGCTGAAGTGAGCAGTAATATGCTTCTGTGTGAAGTTTGTATGACACTCCTTTTTATTTTATTTTTTGCAGCTGATAAGTCTGTTGTTTGCAGAATGTCCTCACACGCTGGTGTTTATGCCAAATGAACCCAAAAGTCCTTCTCTGGTGGCAGACGCCATCTTTTCTCAGTTCCGATAAAATGAAATCTAGGCGTTTGCCCATTAATTTTCTCAGACAGGTTGCATCAAACATTAGTCTTTCAGGGGAGATTTGCCAATTCAGACTTGAAGTACAGATATGATAACAAATTAAGAGCTCGCCTCCCCCATGACTGTTTATCTCTGCAACTTGGTCTGCCCCGTAATGGCAGATCCCAATTAAATAGTGCGTCACATATACGATATACGATATCTTTATTGTCATTGTCCCATGCAGAACAATGAAATTGAAAAACTACATAAAACTACTACAAAACTACATAAAACATTCAAAAACCCCTAAAAACTCTGAAACCCCATTTTAAAATACACTATACTATAGAGACCCCTTATGCTGCGATCAGAATCACAATTGCATTTGCGTAGAAACTGTTTCCTAGGCGGCTGGTCCTAGTCTTTATAACCCTGTCCCTTCTTCCAGAAGGCAGAAGCTGAAAGAGATCATTTCCGGGGTGCACACTATCCTGCGCTATCTCTGCAGCTTTCTTATGGCACCTGGAAGCGTAGATTTGATCCAAGGTGGGAAGAGTGCACCCAATTATTCTCTCTGCAGTCTTTCACCCTTCCGGAGAGTCTTTTATCAGAGGAAAGAGAAGACTTGACCCCCCCCCCCCCCCCCTTTGGGAAGGAGTTTTCTTGCCCTCTGGACAGCTTGGAGGGTTGATGTCAATGGGATTCCTTTCCTTTCTCCGCAGGGAGCCCTGGAGGCCATAACCGGGCTGGTACCTTGATATCCGCCGATCGAGCCAAGCAAATGTTTGGACCTCCAGTGATCACAGTGAGTGCCCCCCCCCCCCAGTTGTTCCCGGGAAAGACCAGATCTCTTTTTTCAACACTGAAGTCATAGTATTCCTCGAAGGATTTATTACCGTATTTTTTTGCTCTATAAGACTCACTTTTTCCCTCCTAAAAAGTAAGGGGAAATGTGTGTGCGTCTTATGGAGCGAATGCAGGCTGCGCAGCTATCCCAGAAGCCAGAACAGCAAGAGGGATTGCTGCTTTCACTGCGCAGCGATCCCTCTTGCTGTTCTGGCTTCTGAGATTCAGAATATTTTTTTTCTTGTTTTCCTCCTCCAAAAACTAGGTGCGTCTTATGGCCTGGTGCGTCTTATGGTGCAAAAATTACGGTAATTTATTTGGCAATAGGGGCACATTGCTTAATCAGCAGAAACCTCCTAAGCAGTTTGCAAAATGCAATGTAAAATATTCGTTTGAAAAACTGGTAATATAAAACAGTCACGTCCAACTCCCAAGAGTAGGGGTCAGTGAACTTTTTCAGAAGGGGGCCGGTCCCCTGTCCCTCAGACCTTGGGGGGGCAGGCTATATTTTTTGGGGGGAAAGAACAAATTCCTATGCCCCACAAATAACCCAGAGATGCATTTTAAATAAAAGGAGGCATTCTACTCATGTAAAAACACGCTAATTCCCGGACTGTCTGCAGGCCAGACTGAGAAGGCGATTGGGCCGGATCCAGCCCCCGGGCCTCAGTTTGCCTACTCATGCCCAAGAGACTGCGATCTACTCCCACTATATAAAAAAAACTGGCAGTGATCTACTCATTGGATTGACCATTGTGGAGTTTTTTTGGGGGGGGGGTGATCAACCAGGATCACACGATCGACCAGGAAATCCCTGCAATTGACTGGTTGCACATGCCTGATATATAAAGCCAAATTGTTGTAAGATTTATCAGAGTAGAAGTAAAAGCCATGCATCTAAAACAAACACATAATAAAAACTGCACGTTAAAATGCCACGTCAAGGCAGGCCTGCCTAAGCGAGCGAGAACCGTGCCAGGGGCTGAGCACAGTTTTCTTTTCCTCCTCGGAAGTGCTTATATTTTGCTTTTTATGAGCAAAGTCAAACGTTCTCTTCCAAATGTTCCCTCACAAGATGGCGGACGGTGGCAGCGCTGCCTCTGCTATTGTCATGGTGGTGGTTATTTAAATTTATATACTGCCAAGCCCAGTTTTATTTTCCTCCTTAGAAGTGCTTATATTTTCCTTTTCATGAGCAGAGTCAAATGTTCTCCTCCAAATGTTCCTTCACAAAATGGCGGGCAGTGGCAGCGCTGCCTCTGCTATTGTCGTGGTGGTTGTTATTTAAATTTATATCCTGCCCTCGATCCCAAGGACCACAGGCCCGTTTGCAGTATAAAACCACAAAACCACCTAACATGATAAACTAGGGTTGCCGCGTTTCAAAAAGTGAAAATCCGGACACAAAATTTGTTGAGCTTGGGAGGAAGTTGTTTTTGGCAAAATCTCAACAAAAATTGACGTTTTGGAGCTGTTTTTAAGGGAAATCGGCACAAACAACACTGCCGGCCTGGGTTTCCCCAGATATTTTTCCAATTTCCTCCCAGCTGCTGCTTCCGACCGCAGATAAAAAAGACAAAACAGTTAGTTCTTCCCTCACAAAATGGCTCCCCTTTCAAAATGGCGGACGGCGGCAGCGCTGCCTTTCCTGTTGCTGCTGTTATGATAGTTACTTATTAAATTGATATGCCGCCCTTCCTTCCGAGCGCCACAGGCCCATTTACGGCAGGGAAACACGAAAATACGTCGCATGGCAAATAAGACAAAGCGGTTGGTTGGGAGGCAGATTTGGTGCGCCTTGCGGCAACCCTAAGGGACGTCTCTGTGCTTGCTTTGTCTCCCCAGTCTCGCCACTTTGCCACGCAGCCAACTTTCCCCGCCAGCACGGCAGAGCACGGCCAGTACCAGGGCGGGCAGTCCGGGCACAGCCCTTATGCCGTGGGGCAGAGCCAGCACACGGTGCCCGTCAGCTACGCCAGCAGCCAGTCGATCCGAGGTGAGGATGGAGCCCGCGGGCGATCGGGTGCCACGCTGGAGCCCTTTCCCTCCGTGGCGTGGGTGGCAGGGGCAGAGCAGGCCAGGCTTTCACCCCCCTCTCCTTTCCCTTCCAGGGCCTTCTGCTTTCCCCACCATGCAGTACTTGCCGCAACAGCAGCCCGGTTACACAATCCACAGCCACTTCCCCACAGCTCAGCCTGGTAAGTCTGCAGAGGGGCTGGCAAATCTTAATAATAATAATAAGTCTGCAGTTGTTTAGTCGTGTCCGACTCTTCATGACCCCATGGACCAGAGCATGCCGGGGGTTGGCAAATCCTATTATTATTATTATTATTATTATTAATACGCCGCCCAACTGGCTGTGTTTCCCCAGACACTCTGGGCAGATTCCAAAATATTAAAATACAATAATTCATCAAATATTAAAAGCTTCCCTTAAGAGGGCTGCTTTCAGATGTCTTCTAAAAGTCAGATAGCTGTTTCTTTCCTTGACATCTGATGGGAGGCCGTTCCACAGGGCGGGCGCCACCACCGAGAAGGCCCTCTGCCTGGTTCCCTGTAACTTCACTTCTCGCAGGGAAGGAACCGCCAGAAGGCCCTTGGAGCTGGACCTCAGTGTCCGGGCTGGACGATGGGGGGTGGAGACGCTCCTTCAGGTCTACTGAGCCTTTGAGGCCGTTTAGGGCTTTCAAGGTCAGCACCAACACTTTGAATTGTGCTCGGAAACGTACTGGGAGCCAATGGAGGTCTTTCTGGACCAGTGTTATGTGGTCTTGGCAGCCACTCCCAGTCCCCAGTCTGGCTGCCGCATTCTGGATTAGTTGCAGTTTCCAAGTCACCTTCAAAGGCAGTCCCAGATAGAGCGCATTGCAGCAGTCCAAGCGGGAGATAGCCAGAGCATGCAACACTCTGGCGAGACAGTCTGCGGGCAGGGAGGGTCTCATCCTGCGTAACAGATGGAGTTGATAAACAGCTGCCCTGGACACAGAACTGATCTGCGCCTCCATGGACATGAGATTGCAGGGGAGCTCCGCTGGGAGACGTCCGAAAAGGAAAGAGAAAATGAACGAGCCCCACACTTCTTCCCAGGCCCTGTTCCTTTCCTTGCAAGGCTCACGCTTAGCTCTTTCAACCTTCCCTTCCCAGGTTTCATTCCTCCCAGCACAGCCATCCCTCTGCAGAAACAACTGGAGCACGCCAACCAGCAGTCGGGATTTACCGATTCGGTGAGTTCGCACCCGGAGTATCGATCTCTGAAAATGTCCGTGCTCTTTTGTAGAATTGGAAAGGGACCCCGGGGGTCACCAGCCCCCTGGAATGCAGGGATCTTTTGGCCCCAACATGGGGCTCGAACCCACGGGCACAAGATGAAGAGCCCTATGCTCTTACCGACTGGGCTATCCCACAGAGGACTTACGAGATGGCTAACAATATTTAAAAAAAACATATGGCAGTGGTACGTCATCAGGGAAGCAGCCACAAACCTAAGTAGTCAGTATGGGACGGGGGTGGCG
This sequence comes from Podarcis siculus, assembly GCA_034642415.1. Taxonomy (NCBI): domain Eukaryota; kingdom Metazoa; phylum Chordata; class Lepidosauria; order Squamata; family Lacertidae; genus Podarcis; species Podarcis siculus. Next base: position 2,998,004 of record JAXCMG010000042.1, read on the forward strand.
CTGTGGGCTCAACCACAGAGCCTAGGACTTGCCGATCAGAAGGTCGGCAGTTCGAATCCCCGCGACGGGGTGAGCTCCTGTAGCTCGGTCCCAGCTCCTGCCAACCTAGGTACCGCTCCGGCGGGAAGGTGAACCCAGTCCATCTGGCTGAGTTTCCCCAGCCACTCTGGGCGGCTTCCAATTGAGTGTTAAAAACAATACAGCATTAAATATTAAAAACTTCCCTCAACAGGGCTGCCTTCAGATGTGTTCTCTTTGACATCTGGTGGGAGGGCGTTCCACAGGGCGGGTGCCACCACTGAGAAGACCCTCTGCCTGGTTCCCTGTAACCTCACTTCTCGCAGGGAACCGTCAGAAGGCCCTTGGCGCTGGATCTCAGTGTCCAGGCTGAACGATGGAGACGCTCCTTCAGGTATACTGGACCACTCTGAAATACCTCTCTGAGGGGGATACGGGTCTCCAATAAAAGAAATAAAGACCCTCAACTCCCAGAATCCTTTGGGGGAAAGCCATGACTGTATAAAAATGGTGTCGCAACAGTACGAATGCAGCCATTCTTGACTTTTCTAGCTACACAGGGGGGTAAATTTTAAGTTCGGACAGGAGCCTGGGAAGAACGTTTGCCTGCCGGGACTCGGCCGTGAAATAACCAGAGCATGTGCAGAGTGCATTCCCTCTCACCTTGGGAGACGGTCTAATTCCTCCGCTCTCTCTTCTCCTTTCCTCTCCAGTCGACCCTACGTCCGATGCACCCCCAAGCCTTGCACCCGAACCAGGGCCTCCTCCAAGCCCCCCAAATCCCAGTCCAGATGCAGACAGCTGCCAAGGTAAGCTCAGAACCTGAAGGCGCATTGCCCCTCTTCCTGCTTCTACTCCCCCTCTTCCCACTGCCTCCTAGTAACGCAGTTCTCCGTGCCCGTAATGTGTTGTCATGGTTCCTCTTGTTTTCGGCCTGTTGTGAATTTTGCCTTCCTTTTCCTTGTCCCAGGTGGGCGACTCTCCCACCTCCGTCGCGATGCCCAGCCCCTTTCCATCCTGCTCTCTCCCGCTTGCTGATTTTTGACCCCCCCCCCACTTTCTCTCCCTTATAGCCCAGTTTGGCATACACCCACCCGGCCCGCCCAGCCTCCCCAGGCAGCTTCTCCCACGGAACCGCCCCACAGCAGCCCCACACAGTAAGTATCTCGCTGGCTGGGTGGGGGGAGCGACGCTCGATGCCAAGCCTTGCCGTGCCACGGCAGTACCTCTGAGCCCATGCAGAGTGGCTCTCCTCCCTAGTGAGCCTCTGGCCTCTGTACAGTCTGAGGTTGGGGTCATTCTGCAGATGGGGAGCCCCCACTGAAAAGGCTAGTCCCAGGCAGAACCACAGCCAATCATACTTGCTGTCGGATGCCGCCAATGTTGGCGCATCTATTTATGCGGGGCTACTACAATACAAGGGGACGCGGGTGGTGCTGTGGGTTAAACCACAGAGCCTAGGACTTGCTGATCAGAAGGTCGGTGGTTCGAATCCCTGCGATGGGGTGAGCTCCTGTTGCTCGGTCCCTGCTCCTGCCAACCTAGCAGTTCAAAAGCACAAAGTGCAAGTAGATAAATAGGTACCGCTCTGGCGGGAAGGTAAACGGCGTTTCCGTGCGCTGCTCTGGTTCGCCAGAAGCGGCTTAGTCCTGCTGGCCACATGACCCGGAAGCTGTACGCTGGCTCCCTCGGCCAGTAAAGCGAGATTAGCGCCGCAACCCCAGAATCGGCCGCGACTGGATCTAACGGTCCCTTTGCCTTTACCTTTACTAGAATACAACACTACATTTGTTTTACAGTGGTGCCTTGGTTCTCAAACTTGATCCGTTCTGGAAGTCCATTCCAAAACCAAAGCGTTCCAAAACCAAGGCACGCTTTCCCATAGAAAGGAAAGCAAAACGGATTAATCCGTTCCAGACTTTGGAAAACAGCCCCTAAGACAGCCATTTAACATGAATTTTACTATCTAACGAGACCATGGATCCATAAAATGAAAGCAATAATCAATGTACTGTACTATAAATAAGACAGTATTATTTTTTTTTCTTACCGGCGCTGATGATAGTCCTTGTTTGGATGGGGGGCTTTTAGCCATTTCCGCAGTCACACAGTCGATCAATCAGTAGCTGAACTGGCTTCCACACAGTCACGAAAACAAAGTAAACTAAAAAAGCCTCAAAAACGCAAAATAAATAGCAAAAACAAAAGCGCCAAACTTAATCCGTTCTGGAAGTCCATTTGACTTCCGAAATGTTCAAAAACCGAGGCACAGCTTCTGATTGGTGCAGGCGCCCTGAAAACGATAGCCGACTGCTGCATCGGATGTTCGGCTTCAGAAAAACGTTCAAAAACAGGAACACTTCCAGGTTTTTGGAGTTTGAGAACCAAGGTACCATTATATTATTTTTTAAAAAAATGCAACTGTATTTCTGACTCTTCCTCGGGAAAAGGAGTTCAGACAATCCATTCACGATTTCAGGATTTTTTACTTTATCTTTCTATTAAAAAGATAAACCGATAAAACAAACATGCCAGCACGAAACTACCAGTAGGATTCTTGAGCCTACTATGAAAAACAGCAGCAGTGGTTAAACAAACCGAAGCACAACATCGCCAACGTTGTGAGCAGTGTGGGAGGCCTGGCTGGCTTCCTTTTATTAAAAAATAATCTGCGCCCCTTAACAGGAGGGCAACCTCGTCGTGCTCAGTGTTTGGTATGTTCTGAACCCTCTGCTGCTTTGAACCGTTTCCGCGTAGACTGGAAGGTGGGTTGGGGAGGGACAGAGAGAAACGGAGAGGTTTACAGTGCGGGCTGCTTGGCAAGGCTCCAGGGGAAGGGAGTTCCACAGGCCGGCACCAAGAATTCCTCCCTGCTGTGCCCTTGGCCAGCTTGATTTAGCACACAGATGATAAACTCATGAAGGCACACTCGATCAGGCTGGGAGGAGGTGATCATTTGGCCAGGAGAGAGCTTTATATATGTATACGGAGGCCCAGGGCAGGAGCACTGTGTCTATGCGGAGACACTGACTGCCCACAGCCTGACCGGCACCCCAAGGGCCCTCCAGACTCCTAATAATAATAATAATAATAATAATAATAATAATAATAATATTTATTATTTATACCCCGCCCATCTGGCTGGGTTTACCCAGCCACTCTGGGCGGCTTCCAACAAAATATTAAAATACAATAATTCATCAAATATTAAAAGCTTCCCTGAACAGGGCTTTAGGGACGCGGATGGCGCTGTGGGTTAAACCACAGAGCTTAGGACTTGGTGGTTCAAATCGCCGTGACGGGGTGAGATCCCGTTGCTCGGTCCCTGCTCCTGTCAACCTAGCAGTTCAAAAGCACATCAAAGTGCAAGTAGATAAATAGGTACCGCTCCAGCGGGAAGGTAAACGGTGTTTCCATGTACTGCTCTGGTTCGCCAGAAGCGGCTTAGTCATGCTGGTCACATGACCCGGAAGCTGTACGCCGGCTCCCTCGGCCAATAAAGCGAGATGAGCGCCGCAACCCCAGAGTCGGCCACAACTGGACCTCATGGTCAGGGGTCCCTTTACCTTTTAAACAGGGCTGCCTTCAGATGTCTTCCGAAAGTCAGGTAGTTGCTTATTTCCTTGACATCTGACGGGAGGGCGTTCCACAGGGCGGGCGCCACCACCAAGAAGGCCCTCTGCCTGGTTCCCTGTAACCTCACTTCTCGCAATAAGGGAACCGCCAGAAGGCCATCAGAGCTGGAAATCAGTGTCCGGCTGAAAGATGGAGGTGGAGACGCTCCTTCAGGTCTACTGGGCCTTTGAGGCCGTTTTGGGCTTTCAAGGTCAGCACCAACACTTTCAATTGTGCTCGGAAACGTACTGGGAGTTTCCACCCAGTACCCAGCAGCCTGAAAGCCGAAGGCAGTAACCCCTCGTCTTGCTGCGCACTTGATTGGTGTGATGTCAACCACGCACGGTTGAAGGCAGGCTGGTTGGAAAAGTGCAAGTCGAGTCCCAAGTCAGGCGGAGAGCTGGGATTACATGGCACAAAGAGCGTTTTAGCTCCCTGCCTTGCTTGCTGGGCATTGGGCAAGGCTGGCTCAGTACACCAGCTGTCTCTCACTCTCCCCCTCACCCATTAGGCAATTCTAAGGGTTGGACCCTCCACGATTTCCACTTCGCGCTAGGAATCGAGCCCCTGCGTAAGATGAGGGATTGCTGTACAACCTTCCGGTTGTGACCGTTAATTCATATACAGTGGTACCTTGGTTCTCAAACTGAATCCGTTCCGAAGTCTGTTCCAAAACCAAAGCGTTCCAAAACCAAGGCACGCTTTCCCATAGAAAGTAATGCAAAATGGATTAATCCGTTCCAGACTTTGGAAAACAACCCCTGAAACAGCAATTTAACATGAATTTTACTATCTAATGATAGTAGATACTACGGTGAAAGCAATAATCAATGTACTGTACTATAAAATAAGTAAGACAGTATTGTAGATGATAAAAATTAAAATTAATCCTTTTTTTTACCTGGACTGATAGTCATTGTTTCAATGGGAAGCCTTTAATCCATTTCTGCAGTCACACAATCAATCAGTCAGTCAATAGACTGGGTTCCACACAGTCACAAATACAAATTAACCAAAAAAGCCTACCCCCCCCCCCCAATAAATAGCAAAAACGAAAGCGCCAAACTTAATCCGTCCCGGAAGTCCGCCTGACTTCCGAAATGTTCGAAAACCAAGGGGCAGCTTCTGATTGGTGCAGGCGCCCCGGAAACAATAGCCGACAGCCACATCGGACGTTCAGTTTCCGAAAAACGTTCGAAAACCGGAACACTTCCTTCTGGGTTTTCGGTGTTTGGGAAGCAAGGCGTTTGAGAATCAAGGTATGACTGTATACCAAAAACTTCTTTCCTTTAACATCTCTTTCTCTCCCTTCTTGCAGTCTGGTTTCCAGGCCTCCCCGCAGCCAGCACCTCGGCACCCATTCATCCAGCACCCGCAACAGGGCCAGCGCTTCTATCACAAGTGAACCCCCCCCCCCCCCTCTCTTTTTGCTTCGACCCCCCCCCCCCAAAACCTCGGCCCAAGTCCCAGCGCAAAGGAAGAAAATATACGTGGGGTGACCATGTGTGTGGCTTTATCCTCCCTTTCTCTCTTCGCTGTCATTTGTGAAAACAGAGATTGCACTCTAAATAAAACTTTGTATAATTCGAGGAGCGTTCAACGGTGCATGTGTCTGTTCCACACACCCCTTACTACCTCGCCCCAATATCAGAAATCGGGAAAGTCTGGCTAAACATTAGCAAGAACTTTTGGGCAGCAAGAGCTGACCGGAAGGTAGTGGACTCTCATTTGTATTTCTAAGTGGAGGGAGGGAAGGAAGCAGTGTGGCTTCCCTAAAATTAAGTGTATGCAAAGCAAGCAAATTTTGCACACATCGCTCATAATTTAGTATGACACTTCTCTCGAGCTGGTGGCCATCACGTTCTGGACCGGATGTCTTGGCTAATGCCCGATGGGAGCTGTAGTCCAAACATGTCTGAAGGCCACCAGCTTAAAGAGTATAAACAGGCCGTTTTCAAACTTTGGGGCAGGTCAGTGGGAAGAGACCTAAAGGCGTGTTCAGCTGAATCCTGCCAGGAGCAAAGGGTCCAAAGTGCTTTCCTGTTGTCAGTCCCCCCCCAGGTCCCCCATTTCTAGGAAAAGCAGCTTTGTGTGTTTGCACCCGCAGTAGCTGTCGTTCCAAGCGCACTTGCAGGTCAGGTTAAAAGCGAAATGTAAATTTACCGCCCATTGTTCTATCAATGTTTTTCAGACGGCAGCTGACCCACGGGTCGTGTTTTCCACTCCTGCTTCTGTACATAAAACGACTGCCCTCCATTTTATACGGAGAGGCAAAAAGCCTGCTTTCCCCTGCGCCGGTTTCACTAATGGGCGTGGGGTACAAACAGCCACCAGCCTTTGGTTCGAGACATTTTGTCCGTTAAACACGCGGCAAAGATATTGGACCCTCGCCAGTAAGGTTGAGCGTAACGTGACAAGTAATCTTTGTTTTCTCCCTACGTCCCACTCGGTTATTAACACATAATGAGATCAGGACATTTTAAATTTTCGGAGCTGGCTTCTGAGAATTGCCCTGTCGTCACAGTCATCAAAAACAAATATTCCAGGTAGTTTGTTGAACAACAATCCTATGAAACTCTCAATGCAGGAGGGAAAACTTCATGGGTCAGGACAAAAAAGAGAGGCACATATCTTTATGAAACCTCCACATTTTGATACAGTGGTACCTCTGGCTGCGTTTGCAACAGGAAAAGAACGCAACCCGCAGCGGCGCGTCTGCGCATGTGCGGGTTGCGACTCGCCACTTCTGTGCATGCGCGTGACGTCATTTTGCGCTTCTGCGCATGCGGCGAAACCCGGAAGTAACCCTTTCCGATACTTCCGAGTCGCCGCAGGACGTAACCTGAAAGAACGTAACATGAGGTATGACTGTAAACTGTAAAAAAGAAAAGAAAGAAGAGGAGGAGGAGGAGTTTGGATTTGATATCCCGCTTTATCACTACCCGAAGGAGTCTCAAAGCGGCTCACATTCTCCTTTCCCTTCTTCCCTCACAACAAACACTCTTGTGTGGTGAGTGGGGCTGAGAGACTTCAGAGAAGTGTGACTGACCCAAGGTCACCCAGCAGCTGCAGGTGGAGGAGCGGAGACGCGAACCCAGTTCCCCAGATTATGAGTCCACTGCTCTTAACCACTACACCACACTGGCTCTCAAAAAAGCCACACACAGAGAACTGAAATTTAATTTAAAAATTTTTACACTGCCCCCCTCTTTGCCTCGTCTAGCACCTGTCCCTGCAGTGAGTGCATAGTCTTAAACTTCCATGAGCTTCCTCTCTGGGAAATGTCGATCAGCTACCGGCCCCAGGAAGAGGCTGCCACCCAGTTGCAAATGGTGGTACATTGCATTTTACAGGGTTGGACTGGATGACCCTTGGGGTCCCTTCCCACTGTACAATTCTATGATAACACAGTAGTTTTAATGAACTTGCCGGTAACGTAACCCACACCCCGGTCCCTTACAAATTACACACACACACAGCCAGAAAAGGGTTTTTCATATTAAACTTGTTTTTTTTATTGAGGTTGATTAACAAATGTGTTGGATTAACAGGGGGAGAGGGAGGAGGCCACAGCGCTGACCTGTGAACAGCAGAGGGGAGTAAATATGAACCAAGGAAATGGGCAGCAGGTGGGGTGGGGGGCTAGTTTGTTACCTACCCCCAGAAGACCCCCTTACCCTGAACAGCTCGTAGTAGGTGGGGGATGCGCAGTTACCCAGCCTGGGGAAAAGGGCTTGAGGCGGAAGGGTGGGGGGGCGCGTGCTAAAGACTTTCTAGCTAGCTCCAAGGACAGAAGGGAGGCAGCGACAGCACTGGTTGCCAGGGAAAAGGGGGGGTGTCCTTGAACATGATTGACAGGGATCAGAGCCCAGGTGGGATGAGGGCGAGGGGCAAAAAAAGAGAGAGAAGTGTGTCATTCGCCAGGCAGCCGCGAGCGGGTTTCTCCTCCCATTTCAGGGGGGGCAGAGTTCCGTGCCTTTGGCAGGAACACCGCCTGCCCCCCACTTCCAGATCTGGGGAGGGGGGGGGCTTCTGTGCTCTAGAAGGGAAGGGGTTAAAGAAGGGAGTTTGAAGCAAGCTCAGCAACTAGAGCAGTGATCCCGCCGCCGCCCCCACAAAAAAACCACATTTAATGGGTTAACCTCCAAAGCACAAGAAAGGATGCCGTCCCAAAAGAATTTACCAAATTGCCGCAACCACCACTATGCCGGGGGGGGGCGTCCCCTTCCCTCAACAGAAAACGCTCACGAGAACAAACACATTTGACAGGGTTAAGAGTGCGACACTTCGCAATTCGCAACGGTAAATTTTTTAATAATTTTTGCTCAGTTTGTCGTTCTGGGGGGAAAGGCAGCTCCCTCCTCAGCGCCGCCACCAATCTTAACAGAAAGCATTAAAACTTGAGAGAGAGAGAAAAAATCAACAAGAGTCTCCTGCAATTTCCCCCCCTCCTTCTAGCCATTTAAATATTATTCTTTTTTTTCCTTCCTTTTCTTAAGTGCAAATTCTCAACTTCTCTTGCCAGAAAACAACTGTAGTGTTACTAGCACCCGAGAGAGGGGAGGGGGACTGGGAGGTCCGGGGCGAGAGGGGGACCAAAACAAGTGAAATCATAACAAAAGGAATACAATTAAGCGTCCAGCTTTCCTGCTTTTAAAAAGACCACAAAAAAGTTTCTTTTCTCTTGTTTTAATTCAAAAGGGAGTGAGTGGGTGTGGGAGGGTTTTGCTTTTTTGTCCTTTTTTTGCTTTTTAGAGGAGGGGGGGAAAGAAAAAAAAAAGAGAGATTTGGGTGGTTTGGAGCCAAATCTGACAGTCTGCGGGTTGCGATCCTCTCTGGTTCATAACAAGTTGAAACTGCTGCCCTGCAAGGTGGGAGAAAAAGAAGAGAAGTTGGTGACAGGGGTTGGTGACAGTGGCAGGAAGGTAAGAGATGACTCCTCTCCCATCTCGAGCGAGCAGGACGGCATCCTTCTGACCTGGGTCTGCACTCACCTGTGGTTCCTTTATTTAGCCATGGCCTTGATAGCAACTGCAGCTTCCTCGGTCATTGCAGACAGTACGGTGATCTGAGGAGGGAGGAAGCAAGCAAGAATCAAGAGCTTAGAAGGGAAGGAGGGCTCTTAAAGATATGTAACCACTTGAAAGAAACAATTAGGCCTAGGATTAAAATGGAATTAAATTTACAAATAAGAAAATGCGCGATAAGGAAAGTTATGTAATACGATTAGGACTGTGATGTGGTTTTTTGAAACACTGATATTGGAAACCGCTACATATAATTACTAAGAAATTCGGATGGAAGAGATTCGAGGAAGTCAAATACTATGTTTTTGAAGATGGATGGTACTTAATTTTAATTAATTAAGTGGCAATATGTTGTATGTATCTTTTTTGTTTTTTCTCTTTTTCTCCTATTTTTTGTTTGTCTTTATTATTATTAATCTCTTCTTTTTTATTATGTTTACCTACTGAAAATAATATTATTTGGGGGGGAGGGCTCTTGCCAATGGCCCCCTCTAGTCCATCATCCTGTTCTCACAGTGGCCAGCCAGATGATCATTATGGGAAACCCACAAGCGGGATCCGGGTGTGAGAACAGCCCTCCCTCCTCCTGCGGTTCTCAGCAAGCGATGTTCAGAAGCATCGCTGCCTCCCGACTGTGGAAGCAGAGCCCAGCCGTCGTGAGGTCCTGCTAGCCCCAGCCCAGGCATGATCCACAATGGGCATCCGGGTTCTGCTTGAAGACCTCTGGCCAAGGAGAGCTTGCGAAGGCCACCAGTATCGTACGTAAGAAGCGGTTTTCTACTGAGTCACACCAGCCTGCCTAGCTCACGAGCACCTGTTCTAACTGGCAGCAATGGTTCTCGAGGGTTTCAGGCAGAGAAATATATAATAATAGTAATAATTTATTATTTATACCCCGCCCATCTGGCTGAGTTTCCTCAGCCACTCTGGGAGGCTCCCAATCAAGTGTTAAAAACACTACAGCATTAAATATTTAAAAACTTCCCTAAACAGGGCTGCCTTCAGATGTCTTTTAAAAATAGGACAGCTGCTTATTTCCTTCACATCTGGAGGGAGGGCGTTCCACAGGGTGGACGCCACCACCGAGAAGGCCCTCTGCCTGGTTCCCTGTAACCTCACTTCTTGCAATAAGGGAACCGCCAGAAGGCCCTTGGAGCTGGACCTCGGTGTCGGGGCTGGACGATGGGGGTGGAGACGCTCCTTCAGGTATTCAAGAAAGGTCTTTTCCCACCTGAAGATGCCACTGGGACCTTCTGCAAGGGAAGCAGGTGCTCTGAGCTGCAGAGTGACTCCAAGCCCTGCCGTCTGAAGCAGCAGCAGGGACGCAACCTGCTCCGTCTGCTGTCCAACACCGCACTGTGCAGCTGAGGACCAGTGCCCCATTTCCCCTCCTCCTTCCTTATCCCATCTCCAACGTCCCCAAAGACACAGCAGCGGTGGGGCATTTTGCCTTACGCACACTCAGATCAACGCCAGGCATGATCTCTCTCCTTCTCCACTCCACCCGCAAGAAAATCTTCCCATTTGGTGGCTGGGAACCCCAGGCAAGGCAGCCTATGGCCCTGGGCAGCTCAACTTTGCAACTCCCTCCCTAACAAAGCTTAATTTGTTCCCGCTGTTGCTTATGTTACACCGGACGGGAAAACATGGTGCTTCCAGAATTTTAAGGCTTATGGAATCATTTCTGCATCTGGCTGGGATTGGAATTTGGTATTCCGCCTTGTTTTTACCCTGCTTTTCAGTCATCAGCATGCTTTGCCACCCCAGGCCTCTCTGGGCTAAGGAGAGAAATACACCCCCCCAAACACACAAATCACTTGGGCCAAGGGAGGGAGGCCGGCAGCAGCAGCAGGCCTCTTCCCCTCCGGCCCCTGACGTGTTCTCTTACCAGGATTTCTTCGCCACAGTCATATTTCTGTTCAATCTCCTTGCCCAGGTCTCCCTCAGGAAGGCGTAGATCCTCCCGGACTTCCCCGCTGTCCTGGAGCAGGGAGAGGTACCCATCCTGGATCCCAATAAGCTGGAGGAAAGGAAGGAAGGAGGGCAGAACAGTCAGCGCTGAGGTATCGGGCCACCCTTCCGGACTTTAAAAACTCACTGAAGTAGCATTTTGGCAACACAAGGACGGGGCCTTTTCAGTGGTGGCTCCCTGCTTGCAGAATGCTCTCCCCAGGGAGGCTGGCCTGGAGCCATCATTGTGTACCTTCAGGCACCAGGCAAAAGAATTCCTCTTTAACTGCCCATGTGACCTTTTAGAGCGTTTGAGATATTTTAGTGAATTTCACTCTCCCCCCAGGTTTTAATGCAAGCAGTTTTTTAAAGCTGCTTTGAGTTGCCATGGCGGAAAAGCAACTATTGATTTTAACAGACAATAATAACCTGTTCTTGTTCACCTTGGCATGGAAAGGAAGGAGTGTCTGTTCTTCCAGCTGCCTTGGCCTGCCACCTTTTTGAAACCACCCCAAGTTTGTAATAGCAGATGATTTGTCAGAGAACAATCCCACACCAAGAGACAAAACTAACAGTCCCTGGGGCACATCCAGCGGCAGCAAGAATCATATATGAACGCTCAAAACTGAGGGGGAGGGTCCAAAACAGCTAAAAAGATTTCTCTGGAAGGGCAGAAGAAGCCTGTCTCCATTGCTCACCGCCGCTGCTGTGTGGCAGGGCCACTTTGCCTATCCTTGCTACAGCAGCCACCGCTAGCAATCTACCCAGTTTGCAAGCCAGGCAGGCATAGTGGGTGCACACTCAACCCTCTCCTTTCGGGATTCCCATCTCTGAAGGGGTTTTTTTTTTGGGGGGGGAGAACCCCACCCAGCTCCACCCACCTACCTGGAAGTCATTTCTCTTAATGTTGGGCACATCCATGTTGTGGGTGGAAGGGCAGATATCTTCATATTTTTTCCCGGTGAAGATGTCTATGCCAACAAGGTGCACCTACAGTGGGGGTGGAGAGGAAGACAGGATGTTAATGGGGACACAATTTTTAAGAAAGCACCAGGTGTTCCTGCAGGAGAAGTCCGGAGGAAACAGGCATGGTCCTTGTTCTGTCTCAGGAAGGGAGGCCAGCCCCCTTCTCAACAATGTAGTCCCTCTCTCTATGGTAGGCAGACACAGGCACAAACGCACCCCGTCTGGAACTGGGGGGAACGCTTTGGCCCACTGCAACCAGATCCCTTGGCACCCCACTGGCACCGTATCTGCCTCCGCTCGACCTGGACTCTTCTGTACCTCGCACACAAGTCTCCTTGTCAAGCTGCAAACTCCCCCAACAGCTAGGCCTCGCCTCCAGCTCTTTCCCTTTCCTTCCTTCCTTCCCTCTCTCCAGTTTCCACATTAGGGTTGCAGTATGGTGTGGGTTATTTATACACTCAAGATTTACCTTTTTTTATTTTAAGAAACAAATAAATCAGGAATACCAACAGCCACGTTTTGCAGTCTCTTCTCCACTGGCCTTTCACCTTTAACTTTTCAGGTTATCTAATTGAGAGACTGAACTTCCACAAAGTTCAAAGCGTTACAGTGGTACCTCGGGTTAAGTACTTAATTTGTTCTGGAGGTCCGTTCTTAACCTGAAACTGTTCTTAACCTGAAGCACTGTTCTTAACCAGAAGCACCACTTTAGCTAATGGGGCCTCCCGCTGCTGCCGGAGCACAATTTCTGTTCTCATCCTGAAGCAAAGTTCTTAACCCGAGGTAATATTTCTGAGTTAGTGGAGTCTGTAACCTGAAGCGTATGTAACCTGAAGCGTATGTAACCCGAGGTACCACTGTACTTTAACACCCCCTCCCTTTTTTTTGGTTTCTATTTCTAGTCCATCTAAGCCAGCCTTTCTCAACCTGTGGGTCCCCAGATGCTGTTGAACCACAACTCCCATCACCACTAGCTAGCAAGGCCAGAGCTCAGGGATGATGGGAGTTGTAGTCCAACAACATCTGGGGACCCACAGGTTGAGAACCACTGACTGGGGCAGGGGGAGATTCAGACAGGTACTAAAGTGATTATCCCACAAAATGTTGCCCCCAAGAACCTGATTAGCCCCAGACACCAAGAGGTCAGTCCAGGGAAACACGCCTTGCAACCTAAAGTGTCCAGGTATCATCCAGACAGTCTCCAAAAGCCACCAGAATGCATCGCCTACCGGTGACTTAACAATGCCACTAACGTGCAAAGAAAGCAGGTCTCTTGGCTCTTCACAGGAGAGGAGAACACAGCCTCAGAAGACAAGACTGAGAAACTCTGGGTACCGTATTTTTGGCTCTAGAAGACTCACTTTTTCCCTCCTAAAAAGTAAGGGTGAATGTGTGTGCATCTTATGGAGCGAATGCAGGCTGCGCAGCTGTCCCAGAATCCAGAACAGCAAGAGGGATTGCTGCTTTCACTGCGCAGCGATCCCTCTTGCTGTTCTGGCTTCTGAGATTCAGAATATTTTTTTTCTTGTTTTCCTTCTCCAAAAACTAGGTGCGTCTTGTGGTCTGGTGCATCTTATAGAGCGAAAAAGACAGTACTTTTGTACACCACTTAGCCAGGGTTCCTCAACACGGTGCCCTCCAGATGTCTGGGGCTACAACTACTTTTGCCAACAGAGCTCAAGAGATTAAACATGTATGCTGCCTTGCATTTTTGGCAAAAAAAAGGCAGGTCTCTCAATGCATTTCAAAGCAAGTCATTCCTTGAGGCTAAGGGCTGGAAAACGATCTCAGGAGACAGAGAAGCTAAATGGCAGCATGCCTCAGGGGTCAGGTGGCTGAAAGGTGACCAGCGCAGGCGACGGAGGAGAGAGCAAGGCTTTGCAGACCCAAGAAGCCTCACACATTTTCATTCCACCTTGCGCCTTACTTTTCAGCATTTCATATTGCAAACTGCCTTGAACTCACTGGAAGAAAGGCTGTTTATAAATGTAGACGATAATCTCAGCCAGGAAGGGCTGCATGCAATGGAGAAGAGAACAACAAGAGGTTCAAATTGTGCCAGGACAGAAAGAGAGAGAGACAGATACAGAGGAAGTAAAGAACCAACCCTCTGGCTCCAGGCTTATTGTCTAAGCCCAGCACCTTCTCCAGACCTGGTGCCCTCCTGGCATTTTTTGCACTACGTGCCCCATCTTCTAAGGCAGTGACTTTTTCAGGTCACTGCCCCCTTGGTTCCACAAACTCATCCCCAGTGCCCCCTACCCTATAAAAAGCATTATTCGGAATAGCAGTTTGCACCACCGACTAAGGAAGATAATAACACAACCAGAACAATTAATTGCACATTTATTCAAAATCCAACTTAAACTATTTAGCTTAATTCAGCAAAACTGATTAATGTGATTTGGTAATACCAGCTTTTCAAAATCGGGAGAGTCCATTACCCCTCCAGCAACCCCCTGCCTCTTAGCACCCCTCTGGGCTGGTACCGCCCACTCTGGGAACCAATGTACTAAGGGGAGGCAGCAAGGACCAGATGTCAGAACCCATTTATTCCCATTGTCCCATGTCAGAACCCATTTAGTTTATTCAAAGTGATAAACAACTACCTGACATTCAGAAGACATCTTAAGGCAGCCCTGTTCAGGGAAGTTTTTAATCTGTGATATTTTAGTGTATTTTTGGTTTCTATGGAAGCCGCCCAGAGTGGCTGGGGAAACCCAGCCAGATGGGCGGGGTACAAATAAATTATTATTATTATTATTATTATTATTACTATTATTCAATTTTGATGTTCCTCCTCCTTAAAAGCCAGCTGATTTAACATGCTTTGCCTGCTCATGGGCAACTGCCCAGATGCACAACATAAAGGGCAAGCTGGAGGACTACAGTGAAACTACTACACGGGTCCAGGGTTTGAAATTAGCTAGGTTGGCAGGCGCTGGGACCGAACGACGGGAGCGCACACCGCCGCGGGGATTCGAACCGCCAACCATGCGATCGGCAAGTCCTAGGCGCTGAGGTTTTACCATTTTCGATGGATGAATTCTGTCTGTGTCTGGGAAATTCCGGAAGTATGACAGCCCTAGCCAAGCATGCAAATTCACACCAAGAGCTGTCCCCAAAGAGGACCACAAAGGCAAACCAGCCACCAGCCGCGGTGGGCGTCGAGGCACACTCACTTTGGCATGACCGTGCTTGCCGGTCTTGGAAGTGGACATCTCCACAATCTTGCAGGGACGCCCTTTGAGCACCACAAAGCCGTTCTTGCGGAGAGCGGAGCACTGCATGGGGAAGGTCGCGGAGGCCCCGGCATCGCCGGTCTCGAAGTCTAGGTCATCAGCCATGGTGGAACAGATGTTATGGAAACTGCTGGGGGCATTGGGGAGGGGGGAGGAGAGAAAGACAAGGAAGGTTAGGCAAACTCATTGTCACCATCTTGCGAACTAAAAAGGCTTGGGTTGGTGCTGCCGATCCATTGCTCATCTTTAGCCCAGGACGATTTCTCATCTTTAGGTCGGAGTGAGTCAGGGTGGGGCAATGCCTGGCTAACCGCAGGCATGGATGAGGTAGGCGCAGTTCCCGTGATCACCCTGTGCATGTATAGAATTCGGCATCGAACGGTGCTCACAGCAGGGATCCATAAAAAGTAGGTACAGATCGAATCCCGGAGGATGAGGCAACAATGGCTACTGACCCTGACGGCTTGGCTCTGCCTCCAAAGTTTGCAAGCAGCAAAGTTTCTCAACACCAGTTGCTGGATATGCAGGGAAGAGAATGTCATTGCCTTGCGCTCTAGTCTTGCTTGCAGACTTCCCACTGGGGAATCTACTTGGTCACTGCAAGAAAAGAATTGCTGGGCTACAAGGGCCCCCTTTCGGCCTTATTCCAGCTGCAGGCTCTTCTGATGCCCTTGCTGGAAAATGTCTAAAACCTAAATATAGGGTCAAGGATTTCTGGTTGCTTAGCTATGCTAACAAAGTGACTCGCACCCCTGAATTAAAATTTCTGAAAGCTCACGGCAACCAGGAATGGATTGTGTGGCAGGGCTGTGAGTTCAGTTCAGTTCCAAGACTTGGAACAAATTCCTGGGTTTAGAATTCTAACTCTTTTTTAAAGATTTTTTTCTTTTGCACCCAGCTCTAATTGGCAGATTTCTAGGTTCTACTCAAAAGAAACAGTTCCTGAAGTAAGCCTACATCAAAGAATATCGCATCCCAAGAACCCCACCTTCCTTTTACTCAGGTTCTGGCTGTGGAGAGGAAATACACGGCCACTGCCTCTGAAGTGTCACAGAAGGAGGACTCAGGTCACATTCCGCTACCAAGGCTTATACACAAAGCCCCTAACGCCCCCCAAAATAAAAATCTTTCATGGCAAAAACTCTGAACTGCTTTTTGAGTCGACAAAATATCCAGTGGCAATGAATTCCACAGGTTAACCACTTGCCATGTAAAACACTTTAGCCTGTCAATATCACGCCAGCCAAGTCATTTCATTAGATGAGCCAGTTCTCAGTTAACAACACTCTGGGCAAGAGGAGAAGTACAGGCTCATAGCTGCTCTCTAGTTATAAGCATGGCCATAAGGCTCCACGCTTAAGTCACCGCCAGCTTGGGGGGGGGGCGCGCGAGGAAGCACTTGCATGCCTGCAGTCTTAGGCAGACAAAACACACGCCTCAGCATGAGAACCAAGGCGGTACGGCCGACAGGATTAAGGGAGTCAAAAAATCCAGCTGTCTGGCTCTGCAAAGGGGGCAGTTTGCACTCCAGGAAGCCCAGAGCTCTGCTTGCAATCTCTGCGTGCCAAGAGGAAGCTGCCATGGCAGCAGCGGCGGAACTAATCCAGAGTTTCCAGTGTTGTGCAAGGCGGGCACCTAAGAATCTAATGCCTGCTCATGGGAATTTGACATTTTTCCAGCGCTGCGCACAACCAAGTCAATTCTCACCTGTGACAAGGACTTAGCTGCCTCGCAATAGCCCTGTTTCTGTGCTGCTCATGTGTAGTGCATTTGGGGGTTCATGTGGGAGCAGGGCCACACTTTTGGTCCCCCCTCCCAAAATCACACCAGCTTCCTTCACCAATTTCTCTTTCCACATTGCCTTCTGTAAAGGAACCCTTGACGCCTGAGCTGCTGGTTGTGTTTTAAGAGTTCTGCACAACTCGGCGTCCCAACTGCACGGAGGTCGCCCATTAATTCGAGCATGTGGAATGCGCAACTGCTGAAATAAGCTGGTGTGATGTCCGGGGCAGGGGCCCCACTCCCAAGCAAATTCCAAAACTGCCCGGCACACATACCTTTTGGCCTGGGCAGCCACAAGTTATTTTGGCAAAGGTTCAGCGGAGGGAGAGAGGGAGAGAGAGCGCAATGGAAGTGACCAGCTTCTGTGCCTTGACAGTAAAACTACACCAGATTATGAGCATCACACTCTGAAAGATGTGCTGCCTCCTAAACTAATGCTGAGCCAAAGGCAGAGATGAGGAAAAGCGAGAAAGGCAATCAAACAATCAAAGCTGCCTGTTCATCCTTCCCAGCGCCACTTTGAAACTTACCTGGACTAGTTGTTTAGTGCATTTTTATGGAAATTTAGCATAGCTTTAAAAAAAGGGGGGGGCCAAAAGTAAGGATTTAGAGTCTGAAGGTGTTCTGCTAGCCTTTCCCTAACGCAAGTCATTACAAAATCAAGGGTTTAAGATCTTGGGATGCAAAGTAATTTAGGGCTGGGGTGGGGAAAGGGGAAGAGAATGCTTTATTTGAGAAAAAGACCATTTGTGTTCTCTGTATAATGAAAAAGCTTCACTTGTTGGGACTTGCAAGTGAGACCCTTAAGCCCCAAGGACTGTGATGAGCAGTAAGTCTATTCCGGAGTTTTGCCTTCTATTTAAAAACAAATAAAACTCACAGCAATGGCTTCAGCATGCAGGTGCCCACCCACCAGGTTTAAAAGGTCCAGAGTAGATACTCCAGGTAGAGCTCAGCAACGCACATTGACATCCCAATCCCTGCTAAGGAGAAGGACCCCTCAGCAACTATGGAAAGGACTGAGGCATGCACACATTCCCCCCCCCCCCAGCTGCCAAGTCTCCCCAAATTACCAACTCGCACTCTGGGGATGCCTCTCAGCGGGCCACGAGATCCCTGACAAAGGCCAGGCCTCGCCTCATTTCGTGCCGGCACATGGCTCCCAAGTCGTCCGGAACCCTCCCCATCTTACATCAGAGCTGGAAAAACGAGATTGGATTCCCGAGGAGGTGCTGCAGGCTCGCCCTAGCGTTAAGACAAAGCGGAGCAGAGGCGGTGGCGGCTGCAGCCACAGCTGCTCCGCTCAGCTACTACATGGCCGCCTGGCACTCCCTCCCAGGCCGGGAGGAGCATGTCGGTTCATTTACCCTCTCCAGAGATCTGCTGAGCTCGTTTTAGTTCCAGCCGCCGCCACCCCACCTCCTCCTCATCCAAAAACCGCTTCTGACCTGCGCTACGCTCCGATAATTGATTAGGACAACTGTTAACTGCAACAGCTTAAGCGGCATGACATGTCCCTTTGCAGACGGCAACGGGGTGCGCCTGCGAGGTCACCACGTGCTTCCGATTTTTGTCTGCCGCCACCGCCGTGAGGAGCAGTGGGAAAGAGGGAGGGAGCTGCAGAGAAAGGCAGGAAGTTTTAGCCCAAGTGATCAGGCAGAGAGGCCCTCCGTGCCACATGTTTGGAGGGAGACTCCCTCTCTTACTGCCAACACCAACCATGATTCAGCTAAGCTGCCACTGCAGAGAGCGCCACACGTGGCCAAGGAAAGGGAAAAGGGAGGGGGGAAAGGATTACCACAGCATTTGGATGGAAGAAATGCCCTTTACATTTACGGGCAGTGCCTCTGCACCCCCTCCCTCCCCCATTTCAGAGCTAGCTTAAGATCCCATGGGGAAACATCCCTAGCAAAATATGGGAGATTCAGTTACGGCATTTCTCATGTAAGGGCCAAATTCCTAGCAATTCTTGCCATACGGTTCCCAGTCACCAAGCACAGATTCAGCGGCAACACAGCTGCTGCAGGAAAGGCCTCTTTCAGTCACAGTCATTCACACCCAGCCCAGGGTCCCCCTTACTCTATGGAAGCCCAGCCACTGTCCACACCTCTGCCATCCTCAAGGGGGATCAGAAGCCCAGAGGGGAAACGAGGTGCTATAGTGAATGGGATCCCAGCCCCCTACACCAGCGAAGCAGGAGATACCACCAGTATGGCTGGTATTGCAAAGGAACATGCAGCTTCGTATCACCTTTCTGCGTGATACTTGCATGGGAACAAGTTTGGAAGTTGCAACCCTGGACTCATCTCCCTGCCTCCCCTGCTTTCCAGGCAGCTTGGCCTGCTACTTGAAAGTCTTCAAGCCATGCCAAATCCAGCTGGGGAGACCAACGGAGCTCCATCCCTCCCAGCCAGGAGAGAAGGATCTTCCCCCTCCCAACTTCTTAACCATAAATGAGTTTGCCTACTTTCTCCAACAAAACTGCAAAGATGGAGGAATGGTTCATGGGATTCAGGAGCTTTAAAATACATTAGCTATAACCCTCATGCATTCAGTAATATATTTATAACCACTATGGAGCTATGCCGCCACACTTCATCCTCTCCTCACCTACGGGGGGGGGGGGGGATTCATCGCAACAGCTCCTTCAACCTACACTAACTTTCTCTGTGGCCTTTTAAACGGTGGGGTGTTTTTGTTAACAATGGCATGTGTTTTTGTGCTTTTATACTGTAAACTGCCCTGTGATCCTCAGGTGAAGGGTGGTATAGTAATCTGCTAAATTTAAATATATATCCCGAGTTCCATACTTAAAGGCCCAAACTTCAGTGTCAGGGGCTTTCTCCACCCTTTTGTCCGTTCCTGCAGGGCTACTCTCCTCAGTCTGGAGCCCTAAACTGAGGGCAAGGGGGTGAAGACACCACCAGCTACTCTTTCATGTGTGTACCCAAAGGGTAGCCATATACATCAATCACTCCAAAGCTCACGCCCCAAGGAACCAGCCCGCCAGGAACACCAGACAGCATGTCTATGAGATCCCCAACTGACATCTCCCTGCCGCAGCACTGATCCTCCAAACCAGAACTTCAACCCCACTCCAGCTGGAAGTCAATCCTTTCTGCTAACCTGGTGCAGTTTCTCAACCCACACAGGCACCACTCCCTTCCTTCATCAAGTCCTAACTGGGGCCAGCCCTTGCCTGAGGGTGGGGAATCATCTAATTCTCCCCCAACAGCTAACCTGAAGCCCCTTCCACTGCCTTATCTAGTGCAATGCTCCCATATATATATATATATATATATATATATATAAAATAGCACCTTAGAGATCAAGTAAGTTTGTTCTTGGTATAAGCTTTTGGGTGCATGCACACCGCTGTGGGCAATTCCAGCTCTCTCTACCAAAACCTTACTTCAATACCTACCAGCCATCTCCCTAAGCCGTAAACTGGAGCAAAGCTGGTGACCCTAAGCAAAATGTCAATTCTCTGGGGGTCCTCCAGCTCTATTTCTTGCAGAGCAGCCCTTCGAGGGATATTCCCACCACACCCATCTCCTACCTTCCCAAGTTCAGCTGAGGACAAGCCTCCCCTTGCTGAGTGCGGGAACCTCAGCGCCCCTTCCCCTCCCCTAAAGGCAGCCCTGACCCCCTTGTTGAAACAGATCCCACCCCCACCCGTGTCCTCAAAGGCCTTCTTTCCCACAATATCAAAGCCAGCAGGGCGTAAAGCCCCTAGAGCAGGGAGTGGACTTCATATAGGAGCCACACACCCTTCCCCAAAGAAAACCACCCTTCTTTCTTTCTACCCCCACTCAAACCCCATTCCAAAACCAATGCCTTCTGGTGCAAGACCCCAAAACGTAACCCTGTGCAATTGCAGGAGGCGACCCCCCCCCCCAAAGGCCACTGGCCCTTCCCTGATCCCTCCCCAAATCAAAGGGTCCCCACCAACCCCTTCCTTTTAACGTTTAATAGGTAGTAGTTTAGTGTTTTGTTGGAAGCCGCCCAGATCGGCGGGGTATCAATAATAAATTATTATTATGATTGTTATTCCTTGGCGCCAGTCCCAACGCCAGAGCTAAAGGAGCCCCCAAACCTCAAGTTACACAGCCCACCCGCAAACCCCAATTACCAGGAGGCTAGCACCCCCTCCCCTTATTTTTCTTTAAAAGGTCTTAGGCAGGCCCCCCCAGCGGACAGACCACCCCCGGGCCCCACCCCCCCCCCCCCCCCCCCCCCCTCCCTCCCTCCTCTCCCGCCTCTCCCGCTCCGTGTGAGTCAGCCCAGCAGAGGGGCCCGGCCCGGCCTCCCAAGCGCAGGCCTCGGCCTCGCCGCCTCCTCCTCCTCCTCGCCACACGGGGGGCGCCAGGCTCCCCTCCCCCCCCCGCCGCCCCCCCTCACGTCTCCCCCCCCGCTCTCTCTCTGAGGAGAATGAGGGGGGGAGGGGAGGGTGCGCGCGGCCCCTCGCTCCGTGAGGGGGAAAAGGGAGCCACGCGGCTGAGGCGGCGGCGGCGCCGGTCGGTGAGGCTTCCCTTTCCCTTCCCTTCCCCCCCTCATTCCGCGCCGCGTCGCAACGGCCGCCGCCGCCGCCGCGTGCGCGCGCACACACGCACACACGGGACAGCCCCGCGCACACGCGCCCCAAACTCACCCGCCCGCGAGCTCAACCGCCGCCGCCGCCGCTGCCTGCTGCAACCCAGCCCGCAGTGCGCACGCGCACTTATCGCCTCCTCTCGCCCTTTCCCCCTCCCTCCCGCCTCTTCTCGCGCTGTCGCTTCTTTTCCCCCCCTTTTGCCGCATGCGCACTGGGAGGAAACGCTCCCCCCCAAAAAGCGAAGGCGGCCGCAATGGGGGGGGGGGAAGGAAGGGGGGAGGAAAGGAGGCGGAGCCTCGTCTGCCGACGCCGTAATGCGCCTGCGCCGTAGGTAGGCGCCGGGGCGCCGGAGAGGCTCTGAGCGTGCGCGTCTGAGGGGCGAAGGAAGGCTGCGCATGCCCACGAGGCGACCGGCCGTGTGGGGTTCTACTGCGCATGTGCAGTTGGGAGTGGGGAAAGAACCACACGTCCGGCTTCATCGTTTGGGACTGAGCTTATGCAGCGCGCAAGCGTACAGAAACTGCGTTCCTCCTCCCCCCCCATTTGTTTTCCAACGCGCATGCGCCAGTGGTCCTTGCCCGTCCGGTTTGAGTTGCGCCTCAAATCCCAATGAGACTCGCTTCCCTACCGTGGAAATGTTTGTAGGTGCGCATGCGCGTCTGCTCCGCATGCGTTCCGGCCGACTCTTCTGCGCTCGCTTGCCGAAACTCTCAGACCATAGAGTGCCTGCGCCAGGGGGAGCAGAGCGGCACGCCCGAGCCCTTTGGCCTTTTTTTAGCCTCCCACGCGGTCTTCGGCGGCCATCTTGGCCGAGAGGGTGTCCGCCATGGTTACCAAGGCAACCGCGGGTTGCAACCATTCAAACGTGCCCATTCTGAAAGGTGGAGAAATAAATAAAAGAGCAAAAACTTCATATCGGCCCCCCGCCATTCCCAACAAACAGAGCTCCCTGTTTAATAACATTGTAATTGGGGAGGGCGGGGTATAAATAAAAAATATTATTATTATTATTAATTTCGTTAGGATAACTATGCTATGTATTTCCTTCAGTGAAATTGTCATTTCCTAGGTCTGAGGCCATATTTGCCATCTTTTTTCTCGCTTAAGTTATTTTTATTGATTATAGATTGGTAATTCTTTATTGTAGTTGATAAGTGTGAACTGCTTAACTATGATTTGCTGATGTTTAATTTTACTGTTTACTATTAGATTCTGTTGTATTGTTGAATGTTGCTTTGATATAAGTTATTTATTTTAAAAGTTACTGTAACTTTTATATTGGATCAGATTGTTACTGTATGATGTTTTACTACATTTTTGGGTTGGAAGCTGCCCAGAGTGACTTGAGCAACCCAGCCAGATGGGCGGGGTATAAATAAATAAATTATTATTATTATTATTATTAATTTTCTAGTTTCATCACTTTGATCCTCTTGACTGAGTTTCCTGATCCTGATAGTTTCCATTTATTCCCAGAGTCTTCAGAATGAGGGACATCGGAAGCTGCTTGCAGATAGTTGTGTGGCAACAAAGTAAACAGCAACCACTCCTTTAGGGTTCCTGAAATCAGCTCCCACCCTCTGCTCCCCTTTCATTCTCCCATTCCTAGAGAACAGGAGCCAGGAGCAGCACCCCATGGCGCTTCTTCTAATGGCTCCCCTCTCTGGGGCTCTCTCCAGACTCTTGCACCAACCACCAAATGCATTTTAAATAAAAGGACACATTCTACTCATGTAAAAAACACGCTGATTCCCGGACCATCCACGCGCCAGATTTAGAAGGCAATTGGGCCAAATCTGCCCCCCCCCCGGGCCTTAGTTTGCCTACCCATGCTTTGGTAAGTGGGTATCTCTGGGTTATTTGTGGGGCCTGCCTGGTGTTTTTACATGAGTAGAATGTGTGCATTTATTTAAAATGCTTCTCTGGGTTATTTGTGGGGCCTGCCTGGTGTTTTTACATGAGTAGAATGTGTGCTTTTATTTAAAATGCATCTCTGGGTTATTTGTAGGGCCTGCCTGGTGTTTTTACATGAGTAGAATGTGTGCTTTTATTTAAAATGCATCTCTGGGTTATTTGTGGGGCATAGGAATTTGTTCACCCCCCAAAAAAATATACAGTCCGCCCCCCCCAGAAGGTCTGAGGGACAGTGGACCTGCTGAAAAAGTTTACTGACTTCTGTTTCAACCTCCTGCTTGTATCTGACTCCACCATTAAGTCTCTTTTCCCCTCACTACCCCTTAGAGATGGAACTGCCACTCAAACTGCCTCCACATGACCACATAATTTCTTTTTAAGTCCCTCCACAAAACCCGCATTGCCTCCAAAGTTTTCGCGCCATCCAGCATAGTCCTGCACTCCTCCAGAAGTTGCCGGGCTACATCTCCCATCATCCATTACCCGTTCACCATATTGGCTGAGGCTGATGGGAGTTGGGAGTCCCAACATCAGGAGGGCCACAGGTTGCCCACCGCTGCTCTCCCTATGCTTGTGGCCTGTCATTTGTTGTTAGACTCCCATCTCCCGTGAACTCCACCCACCATGGCCAATGAGCAAGCATGATGGGGGTTGTAGTCCCAACATTGGCGGGGGGGGGGGGCAACAGGTTGGCCAGCACTGCTTTACAGGGAGCGAAGCCGAAGGAGTAAATGTAGACATGGTTAGCTTGTTTTTGGACTACAGTTCCCATCATCTCTGACCACTGGTTCTGCTAGATAGGGATGATGGGAGTTGCAGTCCAAAAACAGCTGGAGACCCACGTTTGGGAAATCTGGTGTAGCAGAAATAATAACATATTATTCTACCTGCTTGTGCCCCCATATTCCCCACTCCCCCCCCTCAGGAGTTTTGGGGGGGCTGGTTTTAGATTGTAACCCCCCTCAGCCAGGGAACCTATCCCACCAATTCTTTCTAAAGCATGAGGCACATAAATCAGTGGTTCCCAAACTTCCCACTCATAGATCACTTGAAAATTGCTTAGGTTCTTGGTGAATGACTTAGTGATTTTTCAGCCTGTTGCAATTGCAGGTGCTAAATACTGTGTGATTCTTAACTGCATTTTTACACACACCTTGTGGAGCACCTGTGAAACTCATGGAAGCAGTTCTTGTGGGCAGATCACAATTTGAAAAGCCCTAGCATGTTGTTGTTGTTGTTTATGTTCAGTTTCTGTTAATTGATTCTCATGGGAAACTTGCAGATTCTG
>JAXCMG010000042.1:3032106-3047412 GCA_034642415.1 Podarcis siculus
CTTAAGAGGTTGGGGGCGGGGCTAGTGGGGCAGGTGCCCAAGGGTGTATTTTTTTTGGGGGGGAACCCCATTAACTTGGGAAAGTTTGTAGTAGGAGAGCTTTAGAGAAAAACGTGTATTAGAGAAATTCAGGCTCTGAAGTGTGGGGCAGGGGTGTGGCTTAAGAGGTTGGGGGGTCACTTGGGGCGGGGCTAGTGAGGCAGGTGCCCAAGGGTTTTTTGGGAAGGGGAAACCCTACTAACTTTGCAGAGTTTGTAGGAACACTTTTTTACTGAAAAAAGTGCTTTAGAGAAGCTGGACTCTGAGGTGTGGGGCAGGGGTGTGGCTTAAGAGGTTAGGGGCGGGGCTAGAGGGCACGTGCCCAAGGTTTTCTTTGGGGGGGGAACCCCACTAACTTGGCAAAGTTTGTAGTAGGAGCGCTTTAAAGAAAAAAGTGTTTTCGAGAAACTCAGGCTCTGAGGTGTGGGGCAGGGGTGTGGCTTAAAAGATTGGGGGCGGGGCTAGTGGGGCAGGTGCCCAAGGGTTTTTTGGGGGAGGAACCCCACTAACTTGGCAAAGTTTGTAGGAACACTTTTTTAAATGAAAAAAGTGCTTCAGAGAAGCTGGACTCTCAGGTGTGGGGCAGGGGGTGTGGCTTGAGAGATTGTGGGCGGGGTCACTTGGGCAGAGGCGGGGCTATGAGTCAGGGAGGCGGAAGGCTGGGCCCCAAAAAGGTTGGGGCAAAAAAACACTTAACCGCTCCTGCCACATTCTTTGCCAAGTTTTTTTATATAAAAGTGTTTATTCGGTCAGGCTCTGATGTGTGGGACAGGGGTGTGGCTTAAGAGCTTGGGGGCAGGGCTAGTGGGCCGGGGGAACCCACTAACTTGGCAAAGTTTGTAGGAATACTTTTTAAATGAAAAAAGGGCTTAAGAGAAGCTCAGACTCCAAGGTGTGGGGCAGGGGTGTGGCTTGAGGGATTGTGGGTGGGGTCACTTGGGCAGAGGCGCGCCTGGGAGGGTGGGAGCCATGTCCCCAAAATGTTACAGCTTTTTTTGGGGGGGGGACCAACTTGATCAAGTTTGCATTAGGAGCACTTTTTAAAAGGGAGAGCTATATAGGTCAGGCTTTGAGGTAAGGGGCAGTGCTGTGGCAAAAACCACTAACTGCCCTAAATTTGTGATAGCAGCACTTTTTTTATTAAAAAAAAAAGCGAAGACTAAATTATAGCAGACCAGGCTTTCGAGGTCCTGAGAACAGGGAGACTTAAGGGTCTGTGAGCAGAGTCACTTGGGTGCGGAGGCAATGGGGGCCACCCCCCCAAGGGGTTGTGGCTCATTTGACAAAAACACTAACTTGGCTAAGTTTACTTTGGGAGCCCTTTTAAACAAACTCTGACTGAGGTGTGGAGCAGGGGGGTAACTTAAGGGCTTGCGGGCGGGGCAGAAGGGCTAGACACCAGAAAGGGTGGGGGCCGTTCCCCCAAGGGATTGGGGATTAATTGGCTAAATCCTTAATTGGCTAAATTTGTTGCTCTAGCTCAGCGGTTCCCAAACTTACAATAATAGTGTACCCCTTTTGAGAGTTTTAGTCTTACCAGCATACTACGACTTGGGCAGAAATAATTTGGGGAAAGTTTTAATTAATGCCGTTTTGTGTTTGAATTGCATTCTGCAGCTTTTTTCTTTTCTTTTCTTTTTTTGCCATGTACTTTTTGAAACCCTTTTGAATACATGTCACACTTTGGGATACATTTCTCTAGTCCTGGGAAATAGCTTTCCATGTACCCATGGGCGTAGCCAGGCTTTGTTGGGGGGGGCGGAACTATCTGTGACGCAATTGGTCAGCTAAGCTTTTTTTATTACTTGATTGGGGTGGGCAACTGCCCCCCTGCGCCCCCCCCCGCTATGCCCATGCATGTGCCTGGTTCCTTTAAGAGGGGAAGGACCTCACCACACATGCCACCTTGAGCTCATTGAAAGTGGGATATAAATGCAAGAGTTAATTAATTTTAATTAGAAGATATTAGGGTTTGAATCTGGGACCGGTGTGCAATGCAAGTTGCCCATTGGTGAAGCTGTGGCTCCTCCCTTGCTGGCAGAGGAATTTGACCCTTTTGCCTTGGAAATAGTTTAAACACTGCCACCTCTCTCACATTCCCCCATCATAGAGATGTCCGAATGGTGTGCTGTAGCCTTTTACAGGATAAGCAGTTATGTAGGTAGGATGCTCAGAAGTGTTCCTGGTTTGGGGCTGGTGAGGGGGCATGTCTAGGGTTTCATGGGAGAAATGGATATGGGGCTGTTTGCTTCAGAGTAAAGGTGTTGTTTTTGCTTAAATTACCTGGCCTTATAGAGAGCTAAAAAACCCCATTAGTTTACTTTTATTGTTAAATCTCAGGGTGTCATACATGTTTCTTCCCCTCATTTAATCCTCACCACAACCCTGTGAGGTAGGTTAGGTTGAGAGGCAGTGTCTGAACCAAGGTTACCCAATGAGCTTCATAGCTGGGGATTTTGAACCCTGGTTTCCCAGGTACTGGTCTGACACTCTAACCACTATGCCACAGGGCTAGACCTCTGGCAGTTGAAACTGATGCAAATGAAGTTGGAGCCATGAGAATTCTGCCTCCTGAAAGTCTATTGACCACCAGCTTAAGAGTGTGTACTGCTTCTTTAAAGCCTAGAGAAGCTGGGACTGTATATTGCCAAGCTAGGTGTCTACTAGATTCTGTTTTAAAACATTTCTATGCCGCCCTCTTTAAACCACTCACAACCCCGCCCCAAGGTCATACAACAAAGAAGTATGTAAAAACTGCGTAGTTGTAGTGGGTTGAAATAAAAAATAGCTAGCCTTAGGGGCAAATCTTAGCTTGTTTTGGAACTCCTGACCTGAACCCAAACTCTTAATGCTTGCAGAGTAGTATTGGGGTATGGAAGTGGCTTGGAGGTATGCTTAGAAGGGAAAGATGTTTCATCAGGTGGGTAGAAGTGTATCTGCCACTCAACATGTGAATTTTCTTTCTTTCTTGCCAACAACTTGCAGCCACCCAGGTGCAGGGCACTGTGAAATGGTTCAACGTCCGCAATGGCTATGGATTTATAAACAGGTGAGCCTCCCTTGTTTACCTCCCCAATGGCTTGGAAGATGCATGAAACTCTGGGGCCTTTTATTTTACATGCTTATGAATTTATAAATTTGATTTACATTCCATGCTTCCCCCCTAAGAAGGAACAGGCTTGGTTGCAACGGACTCTTCATCTCGGGAGGTCGGAAGCGGTTGGAGTTCTGTCAACTCCTGATCAACAAAATGCAAAACTTTGAGTTTTACAACCAAACTTTTAAGGAAGACAACTCTACAGTAGTTGAATCTATTGAAATGTATTGACTTAAATAATAAATTGACAATGATTACATAAAAAAAGAATCCGGCTAGATCAGACCAGTGGCCCATCTGGTCCAGCATCCCATTCTTCTAGATGCCTATCAGAAGGCTGCAAGCAGGACCTGAGGACAGTAGCATTCAAGAAAGCCCCCTTCAGTAGATTCCCACTACGGTGGCTGATGGTAAAAAAGGGAAATGTAAAGGAGGCCAGGCTTGACTAGTAGCAGGACCGTCTTGCCCATAGGTGCTAGGGGTGTGGGGCGCCAGGCTCTCAGGGGCGCCAGGCTGAGAGTCCGGGGCCTGAGAGTTGAGTCTGGGGAAGAGCCCGCCCATTGGTCAGAGCGCCGTGACAGGCTCTTCTGCTGTGGACAGCTCTACACCGTGAGTTCGGGGGCGACCGAGCCAGCGAGATACTGAGGCGGCCGGCCAGCTCCACCCTCCTGTATGCCTGGTCTTTGTACCCCGGCGCCGCATATGCTTAAGGCAGCCCTGACTAGTAGCTATGTCTTCAGTTCGTTTTGAATGTTGGCTGTGGATTAGCAATGAAGAGAACTGCACTTCAGTGAAATGAACTTTCTCTTTGGTGAACTGAGCCTGAACTTAAGCCTAGCGCCACAAAACAGAGCTGCTTCTCAGTTCCTTAATTTCTCTTAGAGAGCCTCTGAGTCACAGGAGCAAAGACTAACCCAGAAATTGTCAGCTGGTCTGCTCTTTCGCAGAAAAAAATCTTGTGCCCCACCCAAGATAACTCTAGTGAAAGACTTGAGAATACCTGAGCAAGATTTCCAGTACATCTTTGTAGAACTAATGTACTGAAACACAAGAACTCCTTAACAGGTGCATATGTGAATGCTCGGAAGATCCTTCCTTGGACCTTTGTGCATTTGACTGAATCCCCTTACAAATAGAACACTCTGTTTGCCTGTGTGATTTTAGAAATCTGGGCTGCTTGGTTGGACTACTAATCTGTCAGACGCCAGTGTGTGGCTTGGCTAATACAAACAGCTGATTAAGCCAACAAGCAGAGCTGTGACACTCCCAGCAAGCCAGCCAAGGACTTGGGATGTTTATCCATGCTGTGTGTTGGTACTATGATGCCCTCTTTGGGTGGCTGTATGTAAACGGAATTGGCTATGCTAGCCGAAAGCCACTGTTAATACTAATAGCATGGATTTCTTGTGATGGTGATAGAGCAGAGAGCTAGAAGCTTTCAGATGGTGTGTGTGTGTGTGTGTGTGTGTGTGTGTGTGTGTGTGTAACAGCAGTGCTTAACTTAAATGAGACCTGTTGTCAGACTGGGAATTTCTTTATTAAAGTCAAACTTCTCAGAACATACAGTAGAAACTTAGATAGCAATCACATGCAGCATCACCTGATCAGTTATAGAAACAAAATTAAGAAGTGTGCATGCACACGAAAGCTCATACCAATAACAAACTTAGTTGGTCCCTAAGGTGCTACTGGAAGGAATTTTTTAATTTTGTTTCGACTACGGCAGACCAACAAGGCTACCGACCTGTAACTAATCAGTTATGGTTCTCCTTCTACGCTTGTGGAAAACAATGTCTGTTTCTCATTTCTCTCAGCTTCCTCAGACTAGGTTAGCTGGGTGCCTGTCCCAGTTGAAGAGGTACCAAGTAGGTATGGTGGTAAAGACCGTGACCATAGGCTGGTATAGGAGTAGACACGTTAAAGTTGTGTTGTGGGTGCTGGGCACGTTACTCAAATTGCAGCAGGGTCAGGTGGGGTATTACCCCCCCCCACATACCTTTTGTTACTTCCCTGCCTGCAAGCTGTGGGAGATGGGATCTGGCTAAAATTGGGAGAGGAGTGTAGAACTCATACCTCCCCACTCCCTAATTTGAGCCCTCATTTGGCAAACATGAAATCCAGAACTCTCGCCCTCCGCGTATTCTGAGCTTTGTCTCCCTCTCCTTCCCTCAATACAGGAATGATACCAAGGAGGATGTGTTTGTGCACCAGGTAAGAAACACAATAAATTTCATTCTCTTTGCCCTCTACTCTGTTATGCTGTAGGCTTGTGTCTCAATCACAAGCTCGTTCCATGTGGTAAATAAGTTGGCAAACAGAAATCGGAATTATGGCGCTCTGCTGGATTTCCTAGAGGAAATTTCCTAGATGTGGAAATCATTGTTTAAATTAAAGAGAGACCCCCTAAATCCTTCTCTTTAGATGATCAGATGTCCATTAGATAGGCACTAAGCTTTAAGGATGCAAAGCTTGTATTACTGAACTGGATGGGTAACTTATTAAATAGATGTGGAACTCTTTCGTGGATTAGGAGCTACCTCTTTTAAGGTAGGTTAGCATTGCCATCCAGATAAAGCTTTAGAAGAACTTCAGTTGCTACAAGTTATTATTCCTGTAAACCCCAAGCAACATTCTTGGACTACTCTGTCTATGTACATGGTTTGGAGAATGTTCTATTCTTAAAACTTGCATCAGTAGCCAAATAAGCCTGCATTCCTAATTGCTGGTCGTTATAAAAGAATATTGAAAAGAGCTATCTCCAATTGTTTGAGAGTTTGTTAATCCAGTTAGCATATAGTTCCTGTGCATTGTCTGTAACGGTTTGAGGGGAATAAGGTATTTGCTTTCTTCCCCACTCCTCAAGGAAGAGCGATGCTGCATCCCAGAAACTTGGTGTAGCCAAAACGGTTTCTTGTTGGTGCTTACAAAAGGGTTTAACTTGGGAGTTGGTAGAAACTTGAGAATGTAGCATGAGTTACATCGCCATCCTGAAAAGTTCATGTTGTCTTCTCTGCACTTTACTAGACGGCAATTAAGAGGAACAACCCCCGTAAATTCCTCCGAAGTGTTGGAGACGGGGAAACGGTGGAGTTTGATGTTGTGGAAGGAGAGAAGGTAAGAGGACTGTGGCGCTAGCCTTCCAGCCATTGAAGACTACGATGGAAGAGTCTATCCCCACTCCCTTTGTTCCTTCTTTTCTTTTGCAGGGGGCTGAGGCGGCCAATGTAACTGGCCCAGGCGGCGTTCCTGTGAAGGGCAGCCGCTATGCTCCCAACCGCCGCCGCTTCCGCAGGTTCATCCCCAGGCCCCGGCAGGCCCAACAGCCACAGGATGCCACCCGAACAGAAGGGGCCGCAGAGACGGTCAGCGAGGGGGAGAGGGCTGATGATGCTGTACAGCAGCGCCCCCGGAGGAGGCGCCCCCCACCATTTTTCTTCCGCCGGAGATTTGTGCGGGGGCCGAGGGCTCAAGCCCAGCAGCAGCAGGCCCAGCCAGCAGAAGTGAGTCCTCTGTGGGGCTGGAATTCCCTAGAGAACCTACTGAGAGGTGGGAGAAGCAGAGTATCTAGTCTTTTGCCAGCCACTGTGGGAGTAACACTTTGTGACCTATCACTCACGCACAAAACCCAGCCCTACACATAAGTGAATTTGTATAGAATGTCATTGTGGCAAATGGCCTGCACCACTGAGCCATGATCTTCTTTGGCGATCACTTGTAGCTGTGTAAGATGGTCTTCCCTGAACACAGTCTTAACAGTGGCTGTGGAGGCCAATTCTGGATCCCCACGTCCTTCCACAGTTGGGACATAGGTTTCCGGACGGGAGTTGATCACGGTGAGGGTTTGCCAAGCGTGCCTTCTTCTTAGCACATTTCTCCCTTTCATCCTGAATTTGAGTGTCTTCAAAGCCCATGACACCTTTGGTAAAGGTTGTTCTCCAATTGGAGCGCTCGCTGGCTAGTGTTTCCCAGTTGTCAGTGTTTATAATAATAAAAAAAGGATTTGGCTTGAGAGAGTCTTTGAACCTCTTTTGTTGACCACCAGCGTTACGTTTTCCATGTTTAAGTTTAGAATAGAGTAGTTGCTTTGGAAGACGATAATCAGACATCTGAACATGACCAGTCCAGTGAAGTTGATGTTGAAGAATCATTGCTTCGACACTGGTGGTCTTTGCTTCTTCCAGTACCCTGGCATTAGTTCACCTGCCATCCTTTGCTGTAGGTGTATTGTACCAATGGTTCTAAGTGGCTCTTCTGGCCTTGGGGTAAGAGCAGTTTGGGATAATACCCCGGGGAACTGAAGGCATTGTGATATTTCTCCCTCAGGGCAGTGAAAGCACAGAACCCAAAGATGCCACCCAGCCTGAGGGAGATCAGCAACAGCAGATCCAGGCTGGGGAGAGAGCCCCAGCCCCTCGCTTCCGTCCCAGATACCGCAGGTAAAGCTGCAGGCAGCACCGTCATGTCTGTGACTTCAACCAGTAACACCAAGGCTGGTATTTCAGTTACAAACCATCTTTCCCTTCACAGCATCCCTTCTGGGGACCTATATCCTCATGATCAAAGCAAAGAGTAGGGTTATTTAGGCAGGTGTCCTCTTTGTACGCTGTTCACCTCATGTACAAGAGAACTTTCCCTACTCTTTAAGGAACAGCATAGTGTTTAAAGGAATAAGAGGAGTACAGTCATACCTTGGAAGTCAAACGGAATCCATTCTGGAAGTCCGTTGCAAAATGTTTGGAAACCAAAGCTCCTGCAGCCAGTCAGAAGCCCCGTTGGACGTTCAGCTTCCAAAAATAGTTCACAAACCAGAACAGTTTGCGGCGTTCAGGAGCCAAAACGTTTGAGAACTAAGCTGTTCGAAAACCAAGGTACGACTGTATATGGCAGCTCCTCTGCTTTTCCAGGATGGAAATGACAGCTCTCTGCAAGGTGCATTTTTGAAAGGGATGGGAAAGGGTCTACTCTGCTAATATCTCATAAACAGTTTCAAGAGGAGATGCATATTCTGCTTTGAAATCTGCAGCCTCTTCCAATTGCTTTTCTCCCCCACCTCCCATTTGAGGAGCTACTGTTTACAAGGAGTTTGCTATTTAAGTTCTTAAGCCATGTTGCTAAATAACCACCTGCTTCCTTTCAGCCACTAAGTCTTCCTTTAATGTTTTCATGATATTCTTTATATCCTGCCCTTTGTCCCAGAAGGGAGAATGGGGTGGCTAACAACTTAAAACAATGCGTTAATCATAAAAAACTTTTAAACCACAAACTGATCTTCGTCAATAAAAGCAGCAGCAGGTAATACAGCCCTGAGACCAACCATACTCCAAAGACCTGAATGCACAGGTGAGTTTTCAAATTATGCCTGAACATAGCCAAAGTGAGGGGCGACCTGATTTCATCTGGGAGGACTCCATAAGCAGAGTGTGACTATCGTTTGCTTTTCCAGACCTTTCCGCCCCCGCCCACCGCAGCAGCCCACCACTGAGGGAGGAGATGGCGAGACAAAGGCGGCACAAGCCCCAGCGGACGGCATCCGTCCTGAGCCCCAGCGCCAGCGCAACCGACCTTACTTCCAGCGCAGGCGCCAGCAAACAGCTGCCGCCCGCCAGACTGCAACTGAGGTGAGATCCAGGGACTACTGATTGATCCTACTGATGGATAGGATGGGATCTCTGGCCATCAATACCAGCCTCTGTTCTTCCGTCTCTTTGGAAGCTCTAGAACACGGCCTTGTTTAGTGCATTTGTTAAAAGTTCAATGGCTGAGATAGACGGGAAGCCTTATCTATTTATTTTTGTATTTCTTTGCTACGTTTTTTGTTTGAAAGTTAGCAACTCCCAAAGCAGCTCACATCAATTAAAAATAAAGGCATCCCCTGGTAAAACATAATCTAAAGAGATTTTCCTTTTGTGTTTTTTGCTTTTTGGGATAATAAAATACCTTGAAACTAAAAAAAAAAAAAAACTAAAGAGAGTGGGTTCTTTATCTTAACCCAAGTGTTCATCAAATGCTCTGAACAGGAGGAACCTTGCTCACGAAAGCTCTCCAGATAATTCTGCAACCATTGGCTTAAAAGATGTACAAAGCAATGTACACTGTAAACATGGGTTAAACTGCTTAAAGCAGTGGGATTTGAAACTGGCTAGTTATAGTCTTCTCTCCTAAATGGAAGTAATTTGAAAAGAGGTGAAATATAGCCAGTGCTTACTTGCAAATTTGTTTGTCCCAACTGCGGGATATTGCAAAGCAGGGAGGCAAAACGAACCTTCACTTCCAACTCCCTCTCTTTTTCCTTTTTTACTGGGGTAGGGAGGTGCCCCTGTCGTCTGCTTTATTTATACCCATGGCTCCTATGCTCAACCCTCGCAAGAAATGTAAACAATGCAAACAAGGTTCTGCTAAAGAAATAAATCTCTCTTGGCTCCCAGTACGTTTCCGAGCACAATTCAAAGTGTTGGTGTTGACCTTTAAAGCCCTAAACGGTCTCAAAGGCCCAGTAGACCTGAAGGAGCGTCTCCACCCCCATCGTTCTGCCCGGATGCTGAGGTCCAGCTCCGAGGGCCTTCTGGCGGTTCCCTCCTTGCGAGAGGCAAAGCTACAGGGAACCAGGCAGAGGGCCTTCTCAGTAGTGGCACCCGCCCTGTGGAACGCCCTCCCATCAGATGTCAAAGTGATAAACAACTACCTGACATTCAGAAGACATCTTAAGGCAGCCCAGTTCAGGGAAGTTTTTAATATGTGACATCTTAGTGTATTTTTGGTCTCTTGGAAGCCACCCAGAGTGGCTGGGGAAACCCAGCCAGATGGGTGGGGTACAAATAATAAATTATTATTATTATTATTATTATTATTATTATTATTATTATTATTATCTCTGCCTTGCTGACATGGCATAGCTGCCTTGTTCTTTCTCAGTATCCAAATCTCCCACTCACTGTTCAGAAGGGCTGTGCGATGGGCAAGATTTTGTGCCTTACTTTGACATAGGTGAGGGGCATCCATAAACTGAGCTAGGTTTCTGTAGATCTTGAGGAACTGCACACTCTGCATGCACATTCAACTACCGAACATAAAAATGGCCTGCGTGTCAATGCCAATCTCTATTCAGAAGCCTAACCCCGCTTTTTTTCCTGCCTAAGGCTACCACAGCTACCAAAGAGCAGCCTGCTCCGAGCTCTGCTGCTGCTGGTGGAGACACCCCTGCCACTAGCACACCTGCGATGGCTCAGGAAGCAGTGGTGGAAGCCAGCAAGCCTGCTTCCCCAGCCCAGGAGAGTCCCTCCCAGCCGCTGCCGGAGATCCAGCAACAGCTTGTGGATGTAAGTAGATGCTGGCAGCGAAAGGCCCTTAGTTCCCTTAGAGTCCTCCATTCCCAGGACAAATTCACAGAAGCAAGCAAGCCCTATTATAACCAGAGATGTTCCTGGACAGGGGATGCCAGGAGTTGCAGTCCTACGGCATGTGGGGAGGGGGCACAGGTTTTGCCTCTCCGTGTTGTAAACCAAGGTGCATGAATTCTGGTTAATGCAGGCTGCATCTTCTGTCAGTACAGTAGTACGTCTGGTTATGTACTTAATTCGTTCCGGGGGTCCATTCTTAACCTGAAACTGTTCTTAACCTGAAGCACCACTTTAGCTAATGGGGCCTCCTGCTGCTGCCGTGCCACCACCACACGATTTCTGTTCTTATCCTGAAGCAAAGTTCTTAACCCGAGGTACTATTTCTGGGTTAGCGGAGGCTGTAACCTGAAGCGTATGTAACCCAAGGTACCACTGTATATGGAACCCGAAATGCTATGCTGCATATGGCTAAGACCATGGGTAGGCAAACTAAGGCCTCGGGGCCGGATCCGGCCCAATCGTCTTCTAAATCTGGCCTGCGGATGGTCCAGGAATCAGCATGTTTCTACATGAGTAGAATGTGTCCTTTTATTTAAAATGCATCTCTGGGTTATTTGTGGGGGCTGCCTGGTGTTTTTACATGAGTAGAATGTGTGCTTTTATTTAAAATGCATCACTGGGTTATTTGTGGGGCATAGGGATTCGTTTTTCTTTTCCCCCCAAATATAGTCCGGCCTCCCACAAGGTCTGAGGGACAGTGGACCGGCCCCCTGCGAAAAAAGTTTACTGACCCCTGGCTAAGAGCCATTATTATGTCTTTCTGGCACTCTGTCATGTTTTCCTTTGCCACACGGTGTCCTCCGTGAGTTAACTTCTGAGAAGCAAAGTTATTAGTACAGAAAGGGACAGGCTTGTCAGCAGGGCTATTTTTTCCTTTGCAGATCTCAACACCTGAGCCTGGGGGAGAGCTGGCCCCAGCCCTACTGGCGTGATGAACCTGCACACGGTGAGGGGATGCCAAGAGCTGTGATCTGGTAAGGACGCCTGGGCAGGAATGCTAGAACTGAACAGAGATATTGTTGATTTATTACATTTCTGTTGTGCCATGCGAGGAACCCAGGCAGTGCATAAGTGGTCTCCCCTCCCCATTTTATCCTCACAGCAACCCTGTGAGGTGGGTTAGCCAGAGGAATTCTCAAGCCCTGCTAATAGCTGGATGAGACTTAAAAGGTTAGCAGATTTCCAAATTTGATGCACTTGTGTGCCTTACATCTGCTAGGAAACAGTCTGAATGGAAACTTCTAAATCCCTAAAGCAAGCTAGTTTTTCTTCCCCTTCCTTTGGGTTCCACTGCTGTTGTGCCATAGCGCTCCACTGGGCATATGATTTCAGAAGTGAAGAATAAGTAAAGATGGCAAGGTGTGCTGGGCTCCGTCTCTGCTTTTCAGCCTCTTCTGAAAGGGAGCTTTTTAGAATTTAAGAGCTGCATGGCAAAAGAAGTCACACCTCCTGAATTAATTCTAAGCTTTCAAAGGCACAAGAGGATGCTTTGAGAGGCTTGAGGGGTTATCTCTGAGAAGAGGGATTAACACTTCTTGCTGAAAATTCAGATTGACTTTTGTTTCTCACTATAAACTACAATTTTCAAGGTTTTCTTGTGGGAAACATTTATGCTTGAAACTTGCATTCCTGCATTGGCTCCCAGTACGTTTCTGAGCACAATTTAAAGTGTTGGTGCAGACCTTTAAAGCCATAAACGGCCTTGGTCCAGTAGACCTGAAGGAGCGTCTCCACCCCCATTGTTCTACCCGGACACTGAGGTCCAGCTCCGAGGGCCTTCTGGCGGTTCCCTCATTGCGAGAAGCAAAGCTACAGGGAACCAGGCAGAGGGCCTTCTCGGTGATGGCACCCACCCTGTGGAACGCCCTCCCACCAGATGTCAAAGAGAAAAACAACTACCTGACATTCAGAAGACATCTTAAGGCAGCCCTGTTCAGGGAAGTTTTTAATATGTGATATCTTAGTGTCTTTTTGGTCTTTGTGGAAGCCGCCCAGAGTGGCTGGGGAAGCCCAGCCAGATGGACGGGGTACAAATGAAATTATTATTATTATGCCCCCATAACTTCTGTACTTCTGCTAGAGCTTGGTACAGTGGTGCCCCGCAAGACGAAAATAATCCGTTCTGCGGGAGCCTTCGTCTTGCAGGGATTTTCGTCTTGCGGAGCTCCGCTATCAGCCGATCAGCTGATAAGCGGTAAAACAGCTGATAAGCGGCTTTTAGGGCTTTTAGCGGCTTTTAGCGCTTAGGGGATTAGCGGATAAGCGGCAATTTAGAGATAAGGAGCTTAGCGCCTTTCAGAAAAGGCAAAAAAAAAAAAGGGAGACCACGGAAAAAAATTCGTTTTGCGAGTAAGCCCCATAGAAAAAAACGTCTTGCGAAGCAGAAAAATGTCGGAAAGCCCTTTCGTCTTGCGCGTTTTTCGTTTAGCGGGGCATTTGTCTAGCGGGGTACCACTGTATTTACCTTGTGGGAATAGCAGCCCTCTGTCCTACTCTGCAAATGCATCTCCACAACTTCTGCTCCCTGAAGGCTGCTGCTTCCAGCTTCTCCTTCTGCCTCTGACCACATCTTTCCCCCTCCACAGGTGTCCTCAATGTGCCTACAACCCAAGTTACCTCATCCTGCACTTGAAGAGACCCCAAACTTCACCAATACCCCCTTTGCTGCTGTTGAAGCCCTGAATGTGAAAAAAAAAATTAGTAAACCCGAGGGGGGGAATTTGACCAAAAAGATAACTCGCTTTGCTTTAAAAAACCTTCTGAGGGGTTTGTCTTCCCTCTCCCACAGCTTTGCCAGTTTGAGAAAAATAAACTGGCTGTTGAATCTTCAGTTAACTTTTTTCTCCCCCATTGTTGAAGAACACCCTGTGTGAACCATTGTGTGCAGTTTGGGCGTCAGTAAAAAGAAAAATTGCACAGACTTTGTGTCCCTTGTGTTTTCTTCTTCTCCGCCACAAGGAAATAAATGTTGCCTTAAGGTGCTGCTTTGTCCTTGACCCCACAGCTCTTGGTGAGGGTATTTGTGGAGGATCTTGATCTTAAGGAATCCTAAGACCTACCCCATAATACTTAAAAATAACTTTGAGGAAGCGGAGAATAGTTCCTGGCAGCAAGTGTTGCTGCTTGCTTAGTACTATGCAGAGGGGCCGCAACTGAAGTTTGGATGGATAGAGTTCAGAGATTGTCCAGGAGTCGGGAGAATGCCATAGGGGGCACCAGCCCCACACTAGGCTGCTTTTTAAAAAGAGTGTTCTAAATTATTAGAAAGGTGGCACCTAACTTCCTCAAGTGCAGACCGTAATGTAGTGGTTATTGTAGTAGCAGGACTCTCCGTCAGCCTATAAAAGGAATTCACATTTGCTTAACACCCAAGGGAGTGTTTTTGCAGAAAGGAAGTTGCTGTTCCTGCTAATGTGGTGAGCTGGAAAGCATCAGAACTAAGTAGCCACTAGTAGCGTCAAAAATCATTGTCCTGGAGAGAAGCCCAAGTCCGGTGTGTTTCACCACGGTTGCTAACAAACCACTGGGTCCAAAACATATCCTATCCTGGAGTTCTAGAAGAACTCAAATGTGAAATTTATGGTCTTCCATCAAATACGTAACTTGTCTCTTTAAGTTTGGCGTTGGACCCTGAAAACAGGAAAGTGACCACTATAACACAAGTGGTTTTTTTAAATAAACAAAAGGGAGCCCCAGATATTACAGGCCACTTTGCTTAATGTGCGTTCTGAAAAACTTAATGTATGTTTTGATTAAAGTCGAAATTTTCAAGGAAACAGAAGTCTTGCTGAAAAAGAATCTGCATCACTTCTGCAAAGGGAAGTCCTGTCTAGCCTGGTGTCGTTAATGGTCATTACTATCTTAGGTTCATTAATTTCAGTGGCTTTACTCTGAGAACTTGGCTGAATGCCACCTGTGTTGTAGTTGTCAAAAGCTTTTTTAGAAGCCCAAAAGACTCCTCACCAAATTTCACAGCCATGGGATCGGATAACAGGTCCTCTTAAAGTAGGAGTAGAATTAAATGGGCAGTTTTGCCCATGGAAGGCTGTAAGAAATGGGGTGCCCCAAGGAACTGAATTTGGATTTATGCTTTTTAACATTCATAGATCGGGAGTTTAGAGGTCAGCAGTAGCCAATGCAAATAACTCAAAGTTGAAAAAATGAAAAAGGGATTGTGAAGTGTTTCAAAGGGATCTCTAAACTGGGTGGGTAGGCATTAAAATGTGGCTCAATTTAAACTATTTTTAAATTTAGTATGCATCACTTTGAGATGGTTGTTTAGAAAGCAATTAATAAATTATGATAATAAAAGTAATGCACATTGGGGCTAAAAAGAATTCAGCTTCAGATATACACAAAGCAAGCTCTATGATAGGGAGCCTTAGGCAAAAGATCAAAAATAAAACCGCCAATATTGTAATTCCTTAAATCTATGGTGTGGTAATGCTTGGAACACTCTGTACAGTTGTAGTCTCTGCATCTTAGAAACGGCATCGTGGAAGGCACTGGAAAGGCTGGAACATTTGGGGCTTTTAATTTGGAAAAGTGAGCAAGAGTTGACATGAGAAGAGATGTAAACTATGTATGGCTTGGTGGAAAGTGAAAAGTTTGTCTCCTTTTCCAGAACCCAAGGAAGGTCAACCAAGGAACCTGAATGTTGGTACAGGCAAAAGGAACTACTGTTTTCTAATAGTGCATAGATAACTGGGCCAAAACAAACAAGATGAATCTTAACAGGGATAAATGTAAAGTATTGCACTTGGGCAAAAAAAA
>JAXCMG010000042.1:3047812-3058216 GCA_034642415.1 Podarcis siculus
TGGACCCGATGGCCCTTGTGGTCTCTTCCAACTCTATGATTCTATGAAAACCACAAATCGATAGTGTGAGCACAGTTGGATGGCTTTAGAGGGGAATTAAGACAAAATCATGGAAGACAGGGCTATTGGTGTCTACTAGCTGTGATGGCTAGATGTCCTCATTAGAGTCTACTTCTGAATACCAGTTCTTGAGGTCTGGCTTGCATGCTTCCCAGAAGCAGCTGATTGCTCATTGTGGGAACAGAATACTAGATTTCATGGCTCTTTGGTTTGATCCACTCCGAGGTTCTTATGTCATTGTCAACACCTTGAAGATCCCACTGGACATGCCCACATCATACGCCTCAACATGGAATTTGCAGCTTTGCACTTCCAGCATCTACCAGTAATAAATAATGCCTTCCCGTAAAGACATTGTGGAGTCCAGTATAACTGAAACATCATTTGTTTGCTGGGATAATCTCAATTTTAAGTCCCTGGGAAGGAGCCACTTAGCTCAGGAGTGGAGGGTGCTGTTTGCATGCAGGAAGTCTCGGGTTCAATCTCCAGTTAAAAGACATGGGAGCTGCCATTAATTCAAGTAGACACCGCTGGAGTACATGGGCCAGTGACATGGCTTAAGCCAAAACAACCTCGTATCTTCATGTACTGTAAAAGCCCAGCAAAACAGCCTCAGTTGCTCTCTCCTTGGCAAAAACTGACTTTTTGCGAGTGGGAGAGTACAGCCAGTTTCTTTGCTCATATGCAAAAAAGATGTCCAGCAATGGGCTTGAGCAGGGGTAGGCAAACTAAGGCCCAGGGGCCGGATCCGGCTCAATCGCCTTCTAAATCCGGCCCACAGACGGTCTGGGAATCACCGTGTTTTTACACAAGTAGAATGTGTGCTTTTATTTAAAATGCATCTCTGGGTTATTTGTGCGGCATAGGAATTCATTTATTCCCCCCCTCCCCTAAATATAGTCCGGCCCCCCACAAGGTCTGAGGGACAGTGGTGAAAAAGTTTGCTGACCCCTGGGTTTGAGCAAAAAGGGAGTTGTGCAACATAGGGCAAAATATTCCTTGAAAGTTGAGGAACAGGTCACAGTGATCAAGTGATCAATCGCCAAAGAAGCTTGTGGCATTGTTAACCTTTCCAGAAAAGCAGTGGCCGGTAGAAGGCTCTTCTCCCTAGCTACTGAGTGCTAGGATTCAGACTTTGGAGAAGGAAAATATTAAGAAGTAGCTGTGCAATCAGCACAGACTCAACTCCCCTATTATCTCTGTGGCATTTCGAACTATCCTGTTCCTTTTACTTTTTGGAACAGATTGCTTATGCATTAAATATTTAGAACTGGAGAGAACTAATGCAAAGCAAGCAACAGCCATATAAGAGTCTAGTCTTTATATACAAATATTTTTTTCTTGAAAATACAAACATTAACATGCGCACGCACACACAAACATGCCTGTAATTTCGAGAGTCTCTTCCTCCGATTAAATACACAGAAAACAGAATCCTTTGCACAGTCCCAAGTGAAGAACTTTTTACAAAATGGGCGTCCTTTCCCCCCCCCCTTTCTTGCTTCCATTTAGTATTTTGAGTGCTGGGTGGCTAACGTAGCCTATGGAGTGATGCAGTCCATTTGCTCTTGTTTTAAAAGCCCACCTTTAATAGAAAAGTCGTCCTAGCCCTCTTGGGGTTTAAGTGCCGTGGTAAAAAGTGCTGAAGAATCAGTGCAAAGCTCAAACCATTAGAAAGTTCACTACACGTGTTCAAGTCTGGATTTGTAAGGTGGTGCGGACTCCGATGGCACAGCTTCACAGGGCCTGTTCTACAACATTAAAATCCCTTTATAATTTCCATCGCTCCCAGCCAAGAAACCCTGTGTTCCCACGCTCAGCGTGTTTTCAAAGATGTCCTTGCGAGGCTTAGGGTGAAAACCACCAATGGTTTCAAACCAGTTTGGCAATACCTGAAAACGACTGGGTTAGCCAGGTTCCCTGCGGTTTAATACTTGCCATTCACGATTAATGCCAAACGATATAAATACATATCCTTTTGCAGCTGTTCTGCCTAGAAGAGAACTTCTTTCACCTTCCCAAGTATTGCCCTTGAGGTAGGGTGTGGGGTTGGACTTTGTAACTGGTGAGGCCGGGACATTTTTCCAGCTGGAACTCAGTTCCGGCACCTCTCAGGTGAGTGCTATTGCCATTTTAAGACAGTGGACATGTACACCAGCCTTTCTCAACCTGCTGCCCTTCGGATAATTTAAGACTACAACTTCCCACCAGCTCAGGTTGCAATGGACCAAGAGCCCTTCCTGGATTTCTCTCCTCCATTTTTGTTTTGCAAGCAAATTACCTTTTCACCTTCCAGAAAACCAAGCTATACATTTGGAATCAAACTGATAACATTAACCAGTTGGCAATAATAGAGGATGAACCACACCCTGACGCAATCCCCTAAGATTGAGTGTTTCTTAAAAAAATATGTGACCCTTGTAAGCAAGCCACACTGAAATAAAGGAAGGGGAAGTCCTTGCCGCAAATTCCCTTCACACGAGAAGCCTTTTTGAACTGCTATGGACCAGCCATAGAGCCCTATGAACCACAGGGTTCTATGCGCTGTCCATGCGCTCTCGAGAGCAACAGGCTTCCATGATGGGAATGTCACCATCTTCTCCCTGCTTCCTCATAATCTGATCTGGAAGGTTTGCGGGACCCTCTGGAGTAGATGGAAGGAGGTGAAATCCCGTTACACAAGTCCACCCACGTAACTTTAGATTCTGCCCATAGTGAGACCTCTTGGTTTATTCATGGCGTGTGGCGGTTTGCATTTCTCTGCGCCGACACCCTAACCAAAGCAACCATGAGACCGGGCAGCGCTGCCAAAGAAAACTCAACACCGCTAGAAAACTTAATTCCCGGGGTGTTCTGGGGGGAAGCAATTGCTGTAACATCCTCTGCAAGTGGCTTTGCCGGTGGTTTTAATATTCCTTGCAGGAGGGAGTTCCAGAACTGCAGAATAAGCTGTTGGGGGCATCCCTCGAGATGGCCTTGACATTCAAAGCTGGAGAATGGGTGACATATCCTCCTCTCTGCACCTACTCTTACGCCACAGTCACACTATACAACGTTGACAACACAACTGATACCAATTTAAACAGTCATTGCTGTCCCAAAGGATCCTGGGAGCTGTAGTTTGTAACGGATGCTGAGCGTCGTTAGGAGACCCCCCTAGTCCCTGTCTCGGAACTACAATTCCCAGAGTCCTCCATGAAGAGGATTGTTAAACCACTCTGGGAATGGACCTGGGGGGTTTCCAATGATTCGGCACCATTAGGAAACTACAGTTCCCATAACCAATGCTGATTAAAGTGCATGGGGCCTTGGTCTGTCCCCTTACTTCCTGTTCTGAGCTGTATTCTGACCCCCCTGCCCTACTTCACCCCACCACAGAGTCCTCAACAGAGGAGTGTTTAGGCAACACACATGGTGGTCGCTAAATACGGCCAGGGCAGCCATTGCTGCTGTTGCTGGGCAACCACGGTGCAGGCGAAAATGGGTTTTTTGGGGTCTTGAGACCCCAGCAACGTCACCACTGACCATATTACCTCTCCATGAGCACCCAAGGATGTTTTTATTCATACCCACCCTCCAGTTCTTAATTTCTAGAAGGAGATGGGTCAGCCCTCGGGCCTAAATGCCCTGACCCCTCCCCACACCCCAAAAGGGGGTGATGGGACAGGCCTGAGCATGGCTCCTTAGGGTGTGAGCGGGAAAGAACTCAGCACATGTTCTGGGGCACTCTTTTCTCAGCTGCTTGTGTAAGTCAGGGCTGAGCCCTGGCTCGATGCAAAAAATGGAGCCAACATATAAATAACCCGAAAATCAGTGAGAAGATTAATTTAGTCGCTGTCCTCAGAATTATTACTTCCACCCCACCGCCCACCGTCCCCTTTTCAAATTCAGCCTCTGCCTTTGAACTTTGCTTTTGGGGGAGAATGTGTTTCCTGGATCTCGACAGCACGTCAGCCTCCTGTCCACTCTCAGTGCAAATCCCCCACAATCCTTTATTTACAGAATCGGAACTCGTGACTCCTGGCTTCTTGTCCTCCGAAACAAAGAAAGCGGGGCGAGGGGCCTTTTGCCCCCCACGCCCCACAATGCCCACCCTGCTTTTTATTAACGTTTTCCCTTTCTTTCTTAAAAAAAAAGTGGGGAAAGAAATTAAAAACGCATCCAGACTAAAAACTGACCTAATGAAAACAAAGAAAAAAGTAGGGTTCAACTCTGACCACGCGCCGGTAAGGCTTGTGGCACCATTAAAGTGCTAGGCAGATCCTGGTACCTCTTGCCAGCTACCCTGAACACCACGGTCCACATTTGCCGTGCCTTTTGGGCGCTAGGATTCGCCGCCTGTCCAAAAGCCTATCATTCGTGGGCGTCCGGGCTCAGTTCGTCCAGTTCCGTGTACGGCTTGATCTCTCGTTCGAGCAAAGATGGCGTCCGTCGGAATGTAGCGGCAATCTGGTCAAAGGTGCGGCCTCGCGTCTCGGGAACCTTGATGTACGTGAAGATCAAGAACACGAAGAGAAGGGCTGCGAAGATGAGGAAGACGTACGAGTGGAGGGCTCCCTGCAAGGAGGAGGAAGAGGATAGCGTGAGAAACTCTAGCCCTGCCAGGTCTCGCACGGCGCAGGACCTCAGAGCGCCACAGCTTAGGGGCCGCCACAGAGAAGGCCCTGTTCTTGGACGCGTCATCCCCTGAGCCTCCGAGGATGGGGAAACCACCCTGTTATAAGAATTCTAAGGTCTCAAATATAAAATAAATGTTCATAAATGTACAAGGCAAACACATACATAAGTAAATAAACCACGTG
Source organism: Podarcis siculus (assembly GCA_034642415.1). NCBI lineage: Eukaryota > Metazoa > Chordata > Lepidosauria > Squamata > Lacertidae > Podarcis > Podarcis siculus. The sequence continues at coordinate 3,052,675 of JAXCMG010000042.1, forward strand.
TCTGAAATAATAATAATAATAATAATAATAATAATAATAATAATAATAATATTTTATTTATACCCCGCCCTTCCCGGTTCAGAAAACCAGGCTCAGGGCAGCTAACAACAAATTTAAAGCACTTAATTGATGCTACAAAAAACAGCATAAAATATGGTATAAAACGTGAATAACAATAAAATTAGAAATCAATATAGGGGGAAAATCCATCCAATAAACATTGGATGATCACCAGGGCTAGCTGGCTAAATTAGTCCTATTTGGGCCAGCGAGGAGACCAGGGGAGAATTAGCTGTGGGATCCCAGAGCGGGTAATCTTCATAAAAAGGGGAGGGGGAGGGAAGGAAGGGGAATAAAAGATCAGGCTAAATGCAAATTGAAAGCCAGGCGGAATACCTCTTGTCTTACAGGCTGGATGGAAGGAGGTTAAATCCCGCAGGGCCCTGGTCTCCTGGGACAGAGCATTCCACCAGGTCGGAGCCACCACTGAGAAGGCCCTGGCCCTGGTGGAGGATAATCTGAGTTCCTTAGGGCCCGGGACCTCTAAACTATGATTATTCATGGACCTTAAGGTCCTCTGTGGGGCAGACCAGGAGAGGCGGTCCCGTAAATACAAGGGCCCCTAAATAGTACAGGAGAGCAATCCTGAAGCCATTTTGACCTCAAATATTCCTCTGCAGTAAGGGAGGAAAATGGGGATAGCCTTCCCGTTGTCTTTTTGCTTGCAAATCCTGTCTTAAGGGCGCATTTGTGTAGGAATAGGGTGAGCCTGTGACCTGGACTCAGGAAGCAAAGTATTAACCATCACAAAAGAATGGCCAGGCTGCCCAGGGAATGCAGGTAATCAGTGACCATTATCAGGTATCCTGGCAGACAAGATATCTGCTGAAGACTGCCTCCTTCTGTGATGTAGGTATGATGTTTGGGGCTACAGGGTGGGCAATTTCAAGAGTCTATATAAGGGCTAGCGGCTGAAACTCACCTCGATCGAGGGGAAGCTCATCCCAATGATGAAGTTGCAAGTCCAGTTGGCGAAGCCGGCCACAGCCATTGCAGCCGGGCGGGGACCTTGGCTGAAGAGCTCTGCCACAATGAACCAGGGAATGGGCCCCGGGCCGATCTCAAAGAATGCCACAAAGCCAAAGGTGGCCACCATGCTGAGGTAGCTCATTGCCGGCACACGATCCTGCGGTGCGTGGAGAAAAACGGGAGGGGCTGCGTCAACCCTCTCGTGACCAAATGTGTCGTATACATATGTAAAATATTCCACAGTGGTACCTCGGGTTACATATGCTTCAGGTTACAGACTCCGCTAACCCAGAAATAGTGCTTCAGGTTAAGAACTTTGCTTCAGGATGAGAACAGAAATCGTGCTCCAGTGGCGCGGCAGCAGCGGGAGGCCCCATTGGCTAAAGTGGTGCTTCAGGTTAAGAACTGTTTCAGGTTAAGAACGGACCTCCGGAACGAATTAAGTACTTAACCCGAGGTACCACTGTACTTTAAAACGAGGAAGATGAAATCAATGGCAAAAGCCAGGGATACCCTCTCTGCCCAAGTATCTTGCCTTTTATGTCCAAGGCATATGCGAGCGGTGTCAGATTTACGTATAAGCTAAACAAGCTATAAGGGACGTGGGTGGCGCTGTGGGTTAAACCACAGAGCCTAGGACTTGCTGATCAGAAGGTCGGCTGTTCAAATCCCTGTGATGGGGTGAGCTCCTGTTGCTCAGTCCCTGCTCCTGCCAACCTAGCAGTTCGGAAGCACGTCAAAGTGCAAGTAGATAACTAGGTACCACTCCGGTGGGAAGGTAAATGGCATTTTCGTGCGCTGTTCTGGTTCGCCAGAAGCGGCTTAGTCCTGCTGGCCACATGACCCGGAAGCTGTACGCCGGCTCCCTCGGCCAATAAAGCGAGATGAGCGCCGCAACCCCAGTCGGCCACAACTGGACCTAATGGTCAGGGGTCCCTTTACCTTTAAACAAGCTATAGCTTAGGGCCCCACTCTCTTGGGGCACCCCCAAAATGTAAAGGAAAGCAACAACCTGGATGTCCATTTCCAAAATATAAGATAAAAAAACAAATAAAATAAAACCTACCTACAGCAACAGTGTTTTGCGTTGTGTAGGCTCCTATGATGTAAGTCATGGGCCCCGCCTGCTCGCCTGCTTTTCATTGGTTTGCTCATTTCTATATATAGGTTGCCTACATTCTGCATGGACTGGTTGTAATAATTACTTTGATAAAATGCATATTTTGTTATGTGCAAATGGCTTTAGATACCTATTAGGTCCATAAATTACCATATAGTAAGGTTACCAGATTTTTTTTCCAATGAATCCGGGGACATTTTTCAACTTCAATGGATTTTGTATGGGGAATGATTTGTAAATCCGGGGACTGTCTGGTAACCTTACCATATAGCATATATTCAACACAAAAAAACCATGACAATTTGTTGTTGACAAAGGACAGCTGGACATAGAAAGGGCCCCATTACCTTCAGTAGCTTAGAGCCTCATCAAACCTAAATCCGGCCTTGTATACGAGAGCTGAAACAATGACCCACAGATGAAATAGCCCCAACAGAAGATGAGTCAAATCAACACTGGATAGGCCTAGGGCATCCTGGTGCCCTCCAGCTGTTTTGGATTACAAATCCCATCATCCAGAGCCAGCGCAATGCTGGCTATGGATGATGGGATTTGTAGTCCAAAGTGGCTGGAGGGCGCCAGCCGGATGAAGGCTGTCCTAGGCCGATGAAGGACTATGTCCTCTGCCCAGTTACTCACCGTCAAGCCCTGGGCCACCGTCATAAGGATGGCACACACGGCCATTCCCCCCAATCCTAGCATATGCAATGTCCGCCGGCCGGCTCGCTCCACCAGGAACACCTAGGGCAGAGAAGAAAAGATGAAGACAGTTGTGAGAAAGAGGTAGAGAGAAGAACTACCGACGAAAGAAGAATGGAGGATGGACTATGCAGAGTTAGATAAAATTAACAGGAAGGATTCGAAACCTGCAGGATCAGAGATTCTCAGAAGACTGGAGTAAATTTACGAACTATTTGAAAAGCAATTGTGATGAACAGATTATGCTAGTAGGATTGCAAGAAGTTTTGTAAGGTGAATTATTTGAAATACTGCAAGAAAGGTAATGAGGAGAATTATTAGTTAAGGATAATTAAATGTAATATAATAAATAATAATAATAATAATAATAATAATAATAATAATAATAATTTTTATTTATACCCCGCCCTCCCCAGCTAAGGCTGGGCTCAGGGCAGCTAACAAGCAATAATAAAAACAAGTTGAATGAATACAACTTAAAAACAAAATTAAAATACAACATTAAAATATTGAAACATTAATATATTAAAATGTAGCCTCATCACAGGAGGAGAAAGGAAAAGAAAAAAGAAAGAGGGGGAGGGAATCAAATTGGCTCCAAGCCAAAGGCCAGGCAGAACAACTCTGTCTTACAGGCCCTGCGGAAAGAAATCAGAAATTATCAGAAATATAGAAATTAAGAAATGCATAATAAGCGATAGAGAACAGAAAATCATCAGAGGTGTTGATGGAAGTCTCAAAACATTGTATAAGATGAGAAGTTATGTTGTATGACTGTTGGAACTGATGTGTTAAAAAATTAATTAAAATGTAAGAGAGAGAGAGAGAGAGAGAGAAAGAGGTGGAGAAGAGGAATGAGGGAACAACGAAAAAAGGAAAGGGTGGGGGGTTCAGACAGTCAAAGGCCTTGCAGAGCAGGAGGCAATTCTTCCAGAGATTGGTGGACTCCAAATCCCAGCAGGCAGCATGGCCCAATGGTCAGGAATGATGGGAGATGTAGTCCAGCAAGCAACATCTGGGAGACAACCACATTGGTCCAGACTCGCAGCCTTTCTCAACCTGGGGGTCCCCAGATGTTGTTGAACGACAATACCAGTTACTGGAAACCACACAAGTGCCCTTGAGTTCAAATTCTGCTTGCGGGTTTCCCACAGGTATCTGGCTGGCCCCTGTGAGAACAGGATGGTGGGCTAGGTGGGCGACTGGCCTGATGCAGGGTGTGGCGTTTGCCTCCTAGGTGGGTCATAAGGAAAGGGTCGAAATAGGTGTGATGTGATTGGCCAGTGACAATGCAAGGGGGAATAAAAGTTAGAGTGGGAGGTTTTGAAAGTCTGTTGAGGTTTGGAAGTTGAGAGTTGAGGTTTGGGAATTGAAGAAGGAAGAGGGAGGATTAGGTATGGGTTGGTAGAGTTGTATTCTGAGAGAGTGAGAGGAATTGTTAGGTGGAGTCAGATAGATAGTTGGGAATAATCAGATTGAAGTTGTTAGGAACTAAGATTAAGAAACTGACAAGCGAAAAATAAACTGAAACCATACGCTTGTTCCTGCATTTAATAATAAACTTGATTATTTGTTAATGTTAACTTCTGACTGGACTCCGTGTGTCCCCGTGAGAAGCGGGGTGGTGGCAGCAAAGAAAGCAATCGCAGTGGCGGCACAGAGTCAATAGACCGTCAAACGTCCGGGGGCCCTGTGTGTGATTGCCACACAGGGGAATTCCTTTTATGTTCCCAATTCACTGTTATTGCTTTTAATAGGTAAAGGTAAAGGGACCCCTGACCATTAGGTCCAGTCGTGGCCGACTCTGGGGTTGCGGCGCTCATCTCGCTTTCTTGGCCAAGGGAGCCGGCGTACAGCTTCCGGGTCATGTGGCCAGCAGGACTAAGCCGCTTCTGGCGAACCAGAGCAGCGCACGGAAACGCCGTTGACCTTCCCGCCGGAACGGTACCTATTTATCTACTTGCACTGGTGTGCTTTCGGACTGCTAGGTTGGCAGGAGCAGGGACCGAGCAAGGGGAGCTCACCCCGTCATTGCGGGGATTCGAACCGCCGACCTTCTGATCGGCAAGTCCTAGGCTCTGTGGTTTAACCCACAGTGCCACCCGCGTCCCACTATTGCTATTATTACTTTTTATTAAATGCGTATAAAGATTGGCCGGGCAAAAATGACTGCATCTTTCAGGGGCTGCACCAATCAAAAATTCTATACAGAATGGGAATGCATAGGGGAATACACGGAGAAATATGGTGTCAAAGCAGAACTCTTAATAGGCAATTGTTAAGTGTGTAAGGACAAAAGAAGTAATTATAATTTAACAGTTTTCATGCTATTCTATTTTATTAAAGCAACTAGAAAAAATATTATGATGGGAAAATCTCACACGAGTGAAGGGAAGCAGTGGGGCGGGGGGGGGAGGGTTAGGTTGAATTTGGGAAATAAAATAAGATATGGGACAGCAAAGGATATAATAGATTCTTATAGAATAGTAATATATTGTAACCAGAATAGAAGTTCGAAAGGGGAAGTAAATTTAGTTTTAGTATTTTCATTATTGTAATAGTTATTATTATTTCTTATCGGTAGAAGGCAATGTTAATTTAGGCTTCTTCGTTTTGCTGTCTGTATAATTTTCTTAAGTCAAAATAATAATAATAATAATAATAATAATAATAATAATAATAATAATAATAATA
>JAXCMG010000042.1:3058226-3088409 GCA_034642415.1 Podarcis siculus
TAATAATAATAATAATAATAATAATAATAATAATAATAATAATAATAGATTTGCCAGGCACGGATACAGCAGCGGTAGGTTCTTACCGAAACGACGGTGAACACCGTGTTCACGGCGCCAGCCCCGATGGTGGCAAAGATAGGTTTGTCCAAGCCAGCCTTTCTGAAGATGTCGGTCGAGTAATAAAATATCTAAGAGGACAGAGAGAGAGGGGTCAAATGCCAGTGTCCCCCAGCAGGGCTGGCCCAAGACATCTTGCCTCATGGCTGGACCAACTCTGCCCCCTTCAGAGCCATCTAACACCCCCCACAAAAAAATTCCACTTCCTCTCCTGCTCCTGTTCAACACCTTCTTAACTGCTCAACACCTAAATTGTCTCTTTTTTCACCCTAAAAATGAAAGCAGTCTGGAATAGAGTGATGCAGGGAGGGAGCTACGGCCCAAGAGAGGAAAAGAGATTGAAATATACTCGGAGTCGAGTGTGGATTTCATGCTCTTTATTCAGCTCATGGTGGGTGGAGGAATAAAAGTTCCCCCAAAGTATCTGCTTTATATACATTATTTACACAATGGGCTGCACGTGATTGGCTAATTCCGGAATTCTCCTGTAGGCCAATCAGGTTATGGATTCACTTCCATCTGGAGCTGAATTGGGTGGCTCCTGCTGACCAATCATACTGCTGCATTGTTCTAGGACCAATCAGACTGCTGCATTCTGGATCCTATTGTTCTAGGCCCAATCAGACTGCTGCATTTTGGATCCTATTGTTCTAGGACCAATCAGACTGCAGCATTTTGGATCCTATTGTTCTAGGACCAATCAGACTGCTGCATTTTGGGTCCTATTCAACTCAGTACATAACAGAGATGCTAAGGGAATAGCTGTTTTAAATCTCCAGGGCCCGATAAGCTGCACCCAAGGGTGGCAAAGGAGCTTGCAGGTGTCATCTCAGACCCTCTGTCTATAATCCCTGAGAATTCTTGGGAGAACAGGGGAGGTCCTTGCAGACTGGAGGCAGCAAACGTCCCCCTCTTCGAGAAAGGAAACCAACTTGTTTTCTCCTGAAGGTAGGATCTGAACCATCGCGAGAAAGGTAAAAGGTGTAAAGGACCCCTGGACGTTTAAGTCCAGCCAAAGGCGACTCTGGACTTGCGGCGCTCATCTCGCTTTATTGGCCGAGGGAGCCGGCATTTGTCTGCAGACAGCTTTCCGGGTTATGCGGCCAGCAGAACTAAACCGCTTCTGGCGCAACGGGACACCGTGACGGAAACCAGAGCGCACAGAAACACCGTTTACCTTCCCGCCGCAGCAGTACAGTGGACACTCGGGTTGCGAACGTGATCCGTGCGGGATCCACGTTCGCAACCCGCAGCATTCACAACCCGCATCTGCACACACACGGGTTGCGATTCAGCACTTCTGCGCATGCACGACCCTCGAAACCCGGAAGTAACCCGTTCTGGTACTTCCGGGTTTCGGCAGGTCCGTAACCCGAAAAAACACAACCTGAAGCGTCTGTAACCCGAGGTATGACTGTACCTATTTGTCTACTTGCACTTGGACGTGCTTTCGAACTGCTAGGTTGGCAGGAGCAGGGACCGAGCAACGGGAGCTCACCCCGTCGCGGGGATTCGAACCGCTGACCTTCCGATCGGCAAGCCCAAGAGGCTCCGTGGTTTAGACTGCAGCACCACCCGCGTCCCTCTCACGGTAAGAGCCGTTCGGTGGTGGAACGGACTCCTTCGGAGGTTTGCGGGCTCTCCTTGGTTGGAGAATTTTGAGCAGAGGTTGGGTGTCAGGGATTCTTCAGCTGAGATTCCAGTATTGCGGGGGCTGGACTAGATGATATCTCGGGGTCCCTTAGAACTCGACAGTTCTATTATTCTTCCTCCCCCTGCAGCAAACTCACCGCGTTGACGCCGGATAGCTGCTGAGATAGCTGCAAGACCACGGCGATCAGCAGGGGCTGGCGGTAGATGCGGCAGCGGAAGAGCTGCGCGATGGAGACTTTGCGCTCCAAATCCATTCTCCGCTTCTCCTCCTTCATCTCTGTCAGAGCCGCGGTCACGTCCACCTGGCCGGTCAGCCGCTTGAGACCTGGAGGGGGAAAGAAGAGGGGGCGTCACTGTTTGTTTTGGGGGGAGGTTGAACGGGAAGCGGGAGAGATAGGAGGCTCAGGGGGCGGCAGACGTGAAGAAAGGAAGATTCTGTGCGAGGGGTCGAACGTAAAAAGGCCAATATCGAACAATGGCGTGATTCGAATCTGTGGCCCGACTGTATTTGGAGCACTGTGTGTGCAGTTCTGGGTCTCCTTGCCTCGTAAAGGATATTGTAGAGTTGGTTGGCTGAAACCGGAACTCTTCCTGCTGGGATTGATTGCTACACAATTAGGAAAAGACTATGGAACTTAATTTCGATACAGTGGTACCTCGGGTTAAGTACTTAATTCGTTCCAGAGGTCCATTCTTAACCTGAAACTGTTCTTAACCTGAAGCACCACTTTAGCTAATGAGGCCTCCTGCTGCTGCCACGCCACTGGAGCACGATTTCTGTTCTCATCCTGAAGCAAAGTTCTTAACCTGAAGCACTATTTCTGGGTTAGTGGAGTCTGTAACCTGAAGCATCTGTAACCCGAGGTACCACTGTATATGATTACAAGCCGTGAGACACTTATATACACAAAGATGGGAAAATTCATCATTACCTACCATGGAGGAATGGCTGATTTAAAACTTTGGACCTAGCCGAAGTTGATGTGTTTAATCAGAGAAAAACCATTGCCAACATTTACTAAAGATTGGAAACTTCTTATAGTATAGGCTTTTTATGTGAAAAAGAAAACGGACTTATGATATCTGGGTTTGAAGATTGAAGATAAGGTTTATAGAAAGTGGATTTGTTAGGAGTGGATGTGTTGAATAATTTTCTGCTTATAGCTGACAGACGGAAAAATCAGAAGTTCTCTTTTTTTCTTTTCTCTTTCTTACCTTTTTTTTCTTTCCCCTTCCCCTTCCCCATCACTTTTCTCTTCCTGGTCTGTGTTTTGATTTAGGTTAACTTTTCAGTTTGGATGAAAAGGTATCTGAAATTAACCGTGGTATTTCCCCCCATTTTTTAAAAAAATAAAATCTATTTAAAAAGAAAAGACAATGATGTTGTAGTCACGGGAAGTAGGTGTAACGCCTGCATTGCCGGGGGCTGGGCTACAGAACTTTGTGGGGATTTCTCACTAACTTGGGAAGAAATGGAGGCAGTGAGAGATTTTACTTTCTTGGGCTCCATGATCACTGCAGATGGTGACAGCAGTCAGGAAATCAAAAGACGCCTGCTTCTTGGGAGAAAAGCGATGACAAACCTAGACAGCATCTTAAAAAGCAGAGACATCACCTTGCCAACAAAGGTCCGTATAGTAAAAGCTCTGGTTTTCCCAGTAGTGATGTATGGAAGTGAGAGGTGGACCATAAAGAAGGCTGATCGCCAAAGAATGGATGCTTTTGAATTCTGGTGCTGGAGGAGACTCTTGAGAGTCCCATGGACTGCAAGAAGATCAAACCTCTCCATTCTGAAGGAAACCAGCCCTGAGTGCTCGCTGGAAGGACAGATCCTGAAGCTGAGGCTCCAATACTTTGGCCACCTCATGAGAAGAGAAGACTCCCTGGAAAAGACCCTGATGTGGGGAAAGATGGAGGGCACAAGGAGAAGGGGACGATGGAGGACGAGATGGTGGGACAGTGTTCTCGAAGGTGCCAGCATGAGTTTGACCAAACTGCGGGAGGCAGTGGAAGACAGGAGGGCCTGGCATGCTCTGGTCCAGGGGGCCACAAAGAGTTGGACACGACTAAACGACTAAACAACAACAACAACTCTCTAACTTGACAATTCTACGATTCTATGAATGGGGGAAAGGCAGAGGGAATGGAGAGGGAGATCTCACTTTCTTTGGCCTTGGACTCCTTGTTGCGGATGATGTAGAGATATCGGGGGCTCTCTGGACAGAAGGGGAACATCAGGAGCTGGAGGATGGAAGGGACAACCGAAATACCCAGCAAAAGGGGCCACAGCTCACTCGTGCCCAGAAGACTGTCCAGACCAAAAACCTGTAGCACAAAAAAGCCAGTTAGACACCTGACATACTTCTCATTTCATTCATTTTTCAAAACAGATTTTGCAGGTTCCAGGGAACATGCCCTCCCAGCGCACCCAGTTCTGGACAGAACAGAAAACAACAGGAAGGATGTTTTCAGCCATACAGTGGTACCTCAGGTTAAGTACTTAATTCGTTCCGGAGGTCCGTTCTTAACTTGAAACTGTTTTTAACCTGAAGCACCACTTTAGCTAATGGGGCCTCTTGCTGCCGCCGCGCCGCCGGAGCACGATTTCTGTTCTCATCCTGAAGCAAAGTTCTTAACCTGAAGCACTATTTCTGGGTTAGCGGAGTCTGTAACCTGAAGCGTATGTAACCCGAGGTACCACTGTAGTTGTAAACATGATTCCAGATGATGCCAAACATTTGAATTTTCAACAGAGAATGTCAGGGCACCAGATTTCCACAAAGCCATCAGCTAGATGCAATGGTTCTCAACCTGTGGGTTCCCAGATGTTGTTGGACTACAACGCCCATCATCCCTCACCACTAGTCATGCTGGCTAGGAATGATGGGAGTTGTAGTCCAACAACATCTGGGGACCCACAGGTTGAGAACCACTGAATGGGTGGGCAAACTAAGGCCTGGGGCACGGATCTGGCCCAATCGCCTTCTCAATCCGGCTCGTGGACAGTCTGGGATTCAGTGTGTTTTTACCTGAGTAGAATGTGTCCTTTTATTTAAAATGCATCTCTGAGTTATTTGTGGGGCATAGGAATTCGTTCATTTTCCCCCTTCAAAATATAGTCCGGCCCCACACAAGGTCTGAGGGACAGTGGACCGGCCCCCTGCTGAAAAAGCTTGCTGACCCCTGAGCTAGAGCCTTCATATACTTAGCCAATTTCCTCCGATAATGCGATACCCCATACTTTTTGCGGCCACACAGAGATACAGTCGTACCTCGGAAGTCGAATGGAATCCATTCGGGGAGTCCGTTTGATTTCCAAAACCTTCGGAAACCAAACCGCGGCTTCCGATTGGTTGCAGGAAGCTCCTGCAAGCCAATCGGAAGCCGCGCCGGACATTCGACTTCAGAAAATCGTTCGGAAACGGGAACACTCACTTCTGGGTTTCGATCTTTCGGGAGCCACTTTGTTTGGGAGCCAAGGCGTTTGAGATCCAAGGTACAAAGGTTTAAGTGAGAAGACAAAGAAACTCAATGAAAAATGGTGTTAATTTTGTAATATGTTTGGATATTTTTATGTAATTGTTGATTTGTTTTTTCTTTTGGTTATATATTCAAAATTTAATAAAAAGAGTTAAAAAAAAAGAGATCCAAGGTACGACTGCATAGTTAAACTGTGGAACTCCTTCCCACAGGAAAAAGTGATGCCCACCAATTTGGACGGTTTTAAGAGGACTTGACAACTTCACAGAGGAGGAGAGGGCTGCCAGCAAAGATGGCTATGCTTCTGCCTCTGTGAAATGACTATTATTATTATTATTATTATTATTATTATTATTATTATTAATCAGGCCATTGGACTGATCCAGCAGGGATCTTCTCATGTTCTTAAATGCCCCAGGCTTTTTCAGTTCTGAGCTATGAGCAGATACTGAATATATTTTCTAACCCACCCTATTCCAATGACTTGGGGCGGATTGCAAAAACTGAGACGTCCCTTTCTGTTTTGAATGCCAGGACAGGAAAGCATGGAGGAGAGCCCTGGCCTCTTCCTTTTGCCCGAACGAGATAGTTCCCCAAACACAGGGCAGAAATAGGTTCTGTCTGGCAGCCAAATCCCTCTCTGGAGCTGTCCATCCATCTCCCCACAACTTCCTTAAAGGTTTTCACAGGCCCTCTGTCTGGCACAACTTGTGCTCCGATTGCCTGGGCAAGTGCCAGTCACCCAACGCAGGTTAGAAGAAACGGACAGTGGTCATGCAGTCCCTTGACCCTCATATTGGGGTCTGCCCCATCACTGGCCTAGGACCCACGTACCTACGGGACCGCCTCTCCTGGTATGCCCTGTGCAGAGGTCCACAAATGACAACACCTTGGAGGTCCCAAGTTGCAAGGTGGTTAGATTGGTCTCAACTAGGGCCAGGGCCTTTTCAGTACTGGCCCCAACTTGGTGGAACGCTCTGTCCCAAGAGACTAGGGCCCTGCGGGACTTGACATCTTTCCGCAGGGCCTGCAAGACGGAGCTGTTCCGCCTGGCCTTTGGTTTGGACTCAGTCTGACCCTCATGTTTCCCTCCCCTTATGGTCTTGATCCATGGGCTACTTTTAAAATGAGGCTGCATTTTAAATTGCATTTTAACCTGTATTTTAAATTGGTTTTGTTTGTTTGTTTGTTTTTCCCTTCTCTTTTCCCCATATTATGCTTTTACTGTGATTTTATTGGTGTTAGCTGCCCTGAGCCTGGCTCTGGCCGGGGAGGGCGGGGTATAAATAAAATTTATTATTATTATTAAAACCCTGTATGGTCTGTCACTGCATCAGAAAACTCAACAAAGAGATTACAGGGGTCCCTTGGTTTTCAAACGCCTTGGTACTCAAACAACTTGGAACCCAAACACTGCAAACCCGGAAGTAAGTGTTCCGGTTTGCGAACTTTTTTCGGAAGCCAAACAAGCTCTGCTTTGAGTTCCGTTTTGAGAGTTGCGCTGAGGTCTGTCTGTTATTTTGCATGTATGTTTTTGTGGCTTTTTTTTTTGGTTTTGTTCTTGTGACTGTGTGGAACCCAGTTCAGCTACCGAATGATTGATTGTGTGACTGCAGTGCATTGCTTTTTTGCTTTCATTTTATGGATCAATGGTCTCGTTAGATAGCAAAATTCATGTTAAACTTCTGTTTTAGGGGTTGTTTTCCAAAGTCTGGAATGGATTAATCCCATTAACAGAGCCCTCTCATTTTCCTAGAATCTAGCCAATGGTGGTTTCCGCACTGTTGGGGTTGGGCTAGATGACCCCAGGGTCCCTTCCCACTCAACAGTCCTAGGATTCTATGCTACGTATGTGTGTGAGGGAAAGAGGGGGAAATTGTTCTTTACCTGGGCAATGAGGATGCCAATGACGATGGCCAGCTGGTTCAGTGTGCCCAGCGCCCCGCGAAGGTTGGTGGGGGAGATTTCGCCCACGTACATGGGCACCAGACCCGAAGCAAATCCTGGCATGGGAGCAAACATAGGATCAGTCTGGGAAACAGCCGGATGAATGTGACAAAATAGGAGCTGCCGTCGGAAGAATCACAGAACTGGAATACTCATAATAAGTTATTTATTCCCCGCCCATCTGGCTGGGTTTCCCAGCCACTCTGGGCGGCTTCCAGCAAAATATTAAAATACAGTAATGCATCAAACATTAAAAGCTTCCCTAAACAGGGCTGCCTTCAGACGTCTTCTAAAAGTCAGGTAGTTGCTTATTTCCTTGACATCTGACGGGAGGGTGTTCCACAGGGCGGGTGCCACCACCGAGAAGGCCCTCTGCCTGGTTCCCTGTAACTTGGCTTCTTGCAGGGAGGGAACCGCCAGAAGGCCCTCGGAGCTGGACCTCAGTGTCCGGGTAGAAAGATGGGGGTGGAGACGCTCCTTCAGGTCTACTGGGCCTTTGAGGCCGTTTAGGGCTTTCAAGGTCAGCAGCAACACTTTGAATTGTGTTCGAAAATGTACTGGGAGCCAATGTAGGTCTTTCAGGACCAGTGTTATGTGGTCTCGGCGGCCGCTCCCAGTCACCAGTCTGGCTGCTACATTCTGCATTACAGTCATACCTCGAGTTACAGACTCTTCAGGTTGCGTTTTTTTTGGTTACGGACACGCCGAAACCCGGAAGTACTGGAATGGGTTACTTCTGGGTTTCGGCGGTTGCGCATGCACAGAAACACCAAATCACAACCCGCGCATGGGCAGACGCGCTGCTGCGGGTTGCGAACGTGCATCCCGCATGGATCACGTTCGCAACCCGAGCGTCCACTGTATACAGGACCGAGGCCGTTTAGGGCTTTAAAGATCAGCACCAACACTTTGAATTGCGCTCGGAAATGTCCTGGGAGCCAATAAAAGATCTCTCAGGACCGGTGTTATGTGGTCTCAGCAGCCGCTCCCAGTCCCCAGTCTAGCTGCCGCATTCTGGATTAGTTGCAGTTTCCAGGTCACCTTCAAAGGTAGCCCCACATAGAGCGCATGGCAGTAGTCCAAGCGGGAGATAACCAGAGCATGCGCCACTCTGGCCAGACTGCCCAGGCAAGCAGAATGCCTTTTCTCCCCCTTGCTAAATGAGCCCGGCTTCCTTCCACAGATGACTCCAGGAAGCCCCAAAACAGGGTGGGAAAGGATGCGCCCCATTTTATTCTTCACAAGACGCAGTTCTGCCTTGGCACTGTGTCCCTGGGCACGCATCCAGCCTTGCTGACGGGTAGCGATGACTCTTCAGTCCAAAGGTTCATCCAAGATTCTCGTCTGCTGCGGCCGTTACTCAAATGTTCCCTCTCTGCGTCTGGGAGTTTGTCACGTTACGTCCAGCCGCAGAGGATGATTTCCGGCTGAGTCACACAGGGAACAAACCAGCAGTCGCTTTGGTGAAGCTTTTTCTAGCCCCAGGGAACCACACGGCCGTGGTGGGTGGAGCCAGAGTCAAAAGGGGTGGAGCAAACTTAATTGTAGACTTTTGTAGGCTAATTTCTCCCAGGGATGGGTCTACCATGAAATGAATGATGCTTCAGTCCAGGGTGGATAAAAATCAATGATTTTTAAAAAGAAATCAGATTTTTTAAAATTTACAGTAAATCAGATTTTTTTCTTTAAATCAGATTTTTTAAATTCAAATCGGATTTTTAAAATAAAATGCTTTCGGAGGAAAAATCTTTCTAAAGATAGTTTTCTGTTTAAGTTACATTATCGTCCAAAGGCTATTCATCAGGAAAGAAGGATTTGTTTAAAGTTTTTCATGTGTGCTAAAACTCAGTCAAAGTTTTTTATTTAAAAAATTGTTTAACCACATCAGTTAACAAACATGGATACATATGCTATAATGCTATTTAGTTAAACAAATTGTTCAAATTGTTATTAAGGAAATTGTTCTTTTTCTCCTTCCGATAAAGTACAGCAGAAAAGTTGTCCAAATATAAACAGTTAAATAATGAAACCTCACAATAATTTCATCATTATCTGTCTATGTATTTCTAATAGTAGAACCAATTTTTTTTATATATAACTGTAAAAACTGCTCTGAAAATTTATTATTCCAAAAATGAAACCTTCATCTGGTTGTAAATATTGAGATTATACCAGCAAAAATGAGTCTTTCTGTATAACCCAGCGCAGCAATTTTAATCGGGACCTAAGATGTAGAAGATTTGAAGGTCGCAGGGCGATTGGCCGCATAAAAACACAAGGTGGGAAGGCAAAATATGTAATGAAACAAAAGCAAACCAATAATTCCCCTTCCACAAACACAATTAAACGAATAACCAGCCAAAGGACAGGTTACAGAGAAACATTTTTGCCTGGACCCACCGACAAAAATATATCCAGGTTTTCTTCTCTACTCCCACTAGCATCACTTGTTCAAAACCTGTCTGTCCTTTCATAGAATTGTTAGACGGGACCCCCAAAGGTCATCCATCCCAACCCGCTTACTTACCTGAGAAAGCCCCAATCAGGAACCGTCCGATGATCATCATCTCGTAGGACTTGCCGAGTTTAGCCAGGCCCATGAATCCGCCGCCGAGGAAAGCCAAGCCATTGTTCACAATCATCGCCCTCTTCCTAAAAACCACAGAGGAAACGAAAGCGTCTGTTGTTGTTGTTGTTCGGCTAGTTTTGTTTCGAAGAATTGAATACGGCGTTTCATTTATTTATTACAGTCATATCCCCCACACCTCATCTCGCGACAACCTGGCAAGGTAGATTAGGCTGAGAGGAAGCGACTGAATCTCTCCTTTTCTTTTCTTTTTTGCCAATAATATTTATTAATTTTCATCAATAGACATAACAAAACAGAAGGAGAAAAAAATACAACAACACAATAGAAAGATGAAAAAGAAGGAAAAAATTGGAAAAAATAACAAACTTAAAATACATAAACAGGAAAAAAGAAACTCAGTTAATTAATTAAAATCCATTTTCATAAACATTTTGCTTGACTTCCTCTAATCTCCTCCATCTCAATTTCCTCTTAATTTGAATGTAGCAGTTTCCAATATCATTATTTCATAAAACAATATTACAGTCGTATTCCAATTTCTTTACTTTTCTTATAGTACATTTACTTATTTATATATTTAAGTCTAATTTAATCCTAGGCCTGATTGGTTTTTTCAAGTGGTTACATATCTTTAATATTAGAATATTTGTTCAAATAGTCTTTGAATTTCTTCCAGTCTTCTTGGTGTTCCTCTTCTTTCTGGTTGTGGATTCTCCCGGTGAGATCAGCCAGCTCCATAAATTCCATCATCTTCATAGCAACTGAATCTCAAGGTCACCCAGTGAACTTTTGTGGCTAAGTCAGGATTCGAACCCGGATCCCGCAGAGCCTAGCCTGACACACTAACCACTGCACCGACTTACGACTCAAATCCCCTTAGAGATTGGTCAAGGGGATGGAGCGACTCTGCTATGAAGAAAGGTTGCAGCGTTGAAAAATTATTATTTTTTTAGTTTAGAGGAAAGGCGAGGAAGAGGCGACGAGATTAGACGTTTATAAAACTATGTGTGGCGTAGAGAGAGCGGGTAATGTTTTCATCCTCCTCTCAAAGCACCAGAATTTGAGGACATTCAACGAAGCTGTGGAAGATTCAGATAAAAGAAAGTCTTTCTTCACAGAATGCGGCGTTAACCTGCGGAACTCCTTGCCACAGGAGGCAGAAATGGCTTCCAACCTGGGTGGCTTTAAAAGAGAATTGGGACAAATCACAGAGGCCACAATGGCATCAGAGGCATCTTCTTCGGAGATCGCTCATAGCCAAGTAAGATTGTCTTCCATGAACACGGTTTTAACCATGAGTCCGCAGGTGACTGTGGAGGCCAGTTCTGGATCCACACGTCCTTCCACAGTGGGGACGTTGGTTTCCAGGCGGAGTCCATCACGGTGTGGATTTGCCAAGCGTGCTTTCCTCCTAGCACGTTTCTCCCTTGCGTCCTGAGTTCGAGTGTCTTCAAAGCCCAGGACACCTTTGGTCAAGGCTGTTCTCCAACTGGAGCGCTCGCAGGCCAGTGTTTCCCAGTTGTCAGTGTTTATACTTCATTTTTAAAGATTTGCCTTGAGACAGTCTTTGAAGCTCTTTTGTTGACCACCAGCATTACGCTTTCCATTTTTAAGTTCGGAATATAGTAGTTACTTTGGAAGACGATCATCAGGCATCCGCACAACATGACCAGTCCAACAAAGTTGGCGTTGAAGAATCATTGCTTCCACACTGGTGATCTTTGCTTCTTCCAGTGCACTGGCATTAGTTCGCCTGTCTTCCCAAGTGATGTGTAGAATTTTTCGGAGACGCCGTTGATGGAATCTTTTGAGGAGTTGGAGATGCTGTTTATAAGTGGTCCATGTTTCACAAGCAGACAGTAAGGTTGGTAGTACAATAGCTTTGTAAACGAGCATTTTGGTTTCCCTGCGAATGTCCCGGTCCTCAAACACTCTGCACTTCAATCGGGAGAAAGCCACACTCGCAGAGCTCAGGCAATGCTGGATTTTGGCATCAGTGTCGGCCCTTGTGGAAAGATAACTGCCCAGTTAGGAGAAGTGATTGACATTTTCCAACGTTACACCGTTGAGTTGGAGCATAGCCATATTGCCTAGCAGATATCGCGAGCCCTCTCCTCTTCCATAAATCGGCCCAATCCTCTTTTAAAGCCACCCAAGTTGGTGGCGGGTGGAGGAGGAATTAAAGAACCTTTTAATGGGGGTGAAAGAGGAGAGAGCAAAATATGGTCTGAAGCTCAACATCAAAAAACGAAGATCATGGCCACTGGGCCCATCACCTCCTGGCAAATAGAAGGGGAAGAAATGGAGGCAGTGAGAGATTTTACTTTCTTGGGCTCCATGATGGTGACAGCAGCCACGAAATTAAAAGACGCCTGCTTCTTGGGGGAAAAGCAATGACAAACCTAGACAGCATCTTAAAAAGCAGAGACATCACCTTGCCGACAAAGGTCCGTATAGTTCAAGCTCTGGTTTTCCCAGTAGTGATGTATGGAAGTGAGAGCTGGACCATCAAGAAGGCTGACTGCCAAAGAATGGATGCTTTTGAATTCTGGTGCTGGAGGAGACTCTTGAGAGTCCCATGGACTGCAAGAAGATCAAACCTCTCCATTCTGAAGGAAATCAGCCCTGAGTGCTCCCTGGAAGGACAGATCCTGAAGCTGAGGCTCCAGTACTTTGGCCACCTCAGGAGAAGAGAAGACTCCCTGGAAAAGACCCTGATGTTGGGAAAGATGGAGGGCACAAGGAGAAGGGGACGACGGAGGACGAGATGGTGGGACAGTGTTCTCGAAGTGACCAGCATGAGTTTGACCAAACTGTGGGAGGCAGTGGAAGACAGAAGTGCCTGGCGTGCTCTGGTCCAGGGGGTCACGAAGAGTCAGACACGACTAAACAACTCAACAACAACAACAACAAGTTGTTGGCCATCGCTGCCTGCTGTGGCGGGTAGTTCCACAGGTTAATTTTGTGTGGAGAAGGGTTTTCTTTTATCTGCCCCCCCTCCCCGAACCTCAGGCCGCTGTCTAGAGAAGATCTCTAAAGAGCTGCCGGAGCGATATTTTATCTCCGGATTATCAGTGCCGGGAGATAATCTTGCCCTTTAGACATCCCTCCCTAACGTTCAGATCGTGAGATAAAGAGCGAAGGCTGGCAAGTCTTTTTGCCACAGCGTGCAGGGCTGGATCCGGCCCACGCACAGCAGGCAAGGCTCCTCTGCTGTAGAAAAAGAAACGATTACGCGTTTGCCGCAAGAAACGAGGGATTAAAATCCCAGCTCCAAGTCGCAGCTTGCATATAGCCTCTGAGGACACAACCTGCAGGAGCGTAAAATCAAAGTTAAGTTTATACAGGTCTTAACCGCTCACTGAAAGCATTTTTTGTTCAGGCAAACCAATCTGGACACGTCAACGCTGATCTGTTTTAATCTCTCTTCAGCCTTCTGTTGGTTTTAATTTATCGTTTAAACGGTTTCCACCGCTTTTATTTCTAACTTTCATATTTATAGAGGCCGTTTTCTGATAATAATTCCTATTTATGTCTTGACTAACGAGATTTACGTGCTCCTTGGTTGTCGTGAAACCTCGAAGCAGGTTACGAGAAGTATTAAGGTTATCGATAAAATAAAGAAATAGAATTTTCGTATTTATTGTCAACCGCTTAGAGGTTTTCGGACCATCCAGTGGTACATAAATCCCATTTTATGAGAAGACTTCTTAGCTATTTGCTGGTTACTTTCTGGGAAAATTTATATACTGTTGGATTGTCCTGAAACATTGAAGCAAGTTTACAAGAAATATTAAAATGATCAATTAAGATGATGGTGAGAACTGGGCAAATTCACGGCGGCAGAAAGGGCTATCGGTGGCTAATAATAATAATAATAATAATAATAATAATTTATACCCCGCACATCTGGCTGAGTTTCCCCAGCCACTCTGGGTGGCTTCCAACAAAGTATTAAAATACAGTAGTCTGTTAAACATTAAAAGCTTCCCTAAACAGGGTTGCCTTCAGATGTCTTCTAAAAGTCAGATGGTTGTTTATGGCGTTCCACAGGGATTTAAAAACAGTTTAAAACACTTACAAGATTAAAAGCATCAACAGCAGACAAAAGAGAGATCAAAACACATCAATGTACCGTATTTTTCGCTCTATAAGACGCACCAGACCACAAGATGCACCTAGTTTTTGGAGGAGGAAAACCAGAAAAAAAATATTCTGAATCTCAGAAGCCAGAACAGCAAGAGGGATCGCTGCGCAGTGAAAGCAGCAATCCCTCTTGCTGTTCTGGCTTCTGTGATAGCTGCACAGCCTGCATTCGCTCCATAAGACGCGTATACATTTCCCTTACTTTTTAGGAGGGAAAAAGTGAGTCGTATAGAGCAAAAAATACAGTACATATTTCTGGAAAGGTTTGCCTAAGCAAGAAGGTTTTAAGCAAGTGCCAAGAAGGGTACAGCAAAGGTGTTTGCCTGTCATCAAGAGGCAGGGAGTTCCAAAGTCTAAGCGCTGCTCCACTAAAATACCTGATTTCTTCCAAGAACAGAACAAATACAGTGGTACCCCGCAAGACGAATGCCTCGCTAAACGAAAAACGCGCAAGACAAAAGGTTTTCTGATTTTTTAGCCGCTTCGCAAGACAAATTTTCCTATGGGCCTTTCTCGCAAAACGAATTTTTTTTTGAGTTTTTCCCCACAGGCTCCCTCTAAACTGCAGCGGAGCGGGGCGGGGCGGGCTGGGAGGGAATCCCCTGGACCCCCGCAGGCCTTCCCGATGCTCTTTTGAAGTCCGGCGGGGTCCAAGGGATTCTCTCCCAGCCGCCCGCGTTTCCCCGGAGTGCTTTTAAACGCGGGCGGCGGTGAGGGAATCCCTTGGACCCCCGCTGGACTTCCCGCAGCTCTTCTGAAGTCCGGTGGGGGGAGAAGGGCTTTTCTTCCTACCGCCAGCCTTCAGAACAGCCTTCTGAAGGCTGGCAGTGGGAAGAAAAGCCCTTCTCCCCCCGCCTGCCTACAGAAGAGGTTCGAGGAAAGAGGCGAAGGAGCGCTGCCCCTTCACCTCTGTCCCCGGAGCTTGCCGTTCTCCCCCGGCCTGCCTTCAGAAGAGGTCCGGGGACAGACTGTCCCCGGACCTGGTCTGAAGGCGGTCTCCATAGGAACGCATTAATTGATTTTCAATGCATTCCTATGGGAAACCGTGCTTCGCAAGACAAAAAACTCACAAGAAGAAAAAACTCGCGGAACGAATTAATTTCGTCTTGCAGGGCACCACTGTATTATGTGGCAGCTGTAAGAGTGCCATTTCTGCAGATCAAAGTGGACAAGCATGCATTTATGGGTAAGGTGACCTTGCAAATAACTATTAAGACTACTTCGTTCTTATTTCTGGGCTGGGCCCTGTGTTGCTCTATAGCAGACAGCAACTCAATAGGTGCCACCCCTTCCAACATAGGCAAGCAGTGACAAAGCTTCACCTGTTGAATTACTGTCGGTCATGCGGTTATTAAAGGTAAAGGGAAAGGGAAAGGGACCCCTGACCATTAGGTCCAGTCGTGGCCGACTCTGGGGTTGTGGCACTCATCTCGCTTTACTGGCCGAGGGAGCCGGCGTACAGCTTCCGGGTCATGTGGCCAGCATGACTAAGCCGCTTCTGGCGAACCAGAGCAGCGCATGGAAACGCCGTTTACCTTCCCGCCGGAGCGGTACCTATTTATCTACTTGCACTTTGAGGTGCTTTCGAACTGCTAGGTTGGCAGGAGCAGGGACCGAGCAACGGGAGCTCACCCCGTCATTGCAGGGATTTGACCTTCTGATTGGCAAGTCCTAGGCTCCGTGGCTTAACCCACAGCGCCTGTCATGTCCCCTCATACAGTTATTACATGCTCACAAACACTGCCCAATATTGGCAATTTGCCCAATCTTCGATCAATTTGGAGTGATTGGTTGTAGTCAGGGTGGGCAAAAGCCAATGTTTTTTTTTGAAAAAAATCTGATTTTTTAAAATTTAAATTGGATTTTTTAAAATAAAAAGCTTTTGGAGGAAAAAACTTTCTAAAGATTTCTATTTAAGTTTCATTATAGTCCAAAGGCTACTCATCAAGAAATAAGGATTTGTTTTAAGTTTTTCATGTGTGCTAAAACTCAGTCTAAGTTGTTTTTTTTTTTAAAAAAAAAAACCGTTTAACCACATCAGTTAACCAACATGGATACATAGGCTATAATGTTATTTTAGTTAAATAAATTGTTTAAATTGTTATTAAGGGAATGATTATTTTTCTCCTACTAATAATGCACAGCAGAAAAGTTGTCCAAAAATATACAGTTCACTTATTAAACCTCACAATAATTTCATAATTATCTGTTTATGTATTTCTAATATTATATAACCACATCAGCAATTTTTGATACAACTGTAAAAACTACTCTGAAAATTTATTATTCCAAAAATGAAACCTTCATCTGGTTGGTAAATATTAACATTATACCTGCAAGAATCGAGACTTTCTGTAAAAAAACCGATTTAAACCAAGTCTTACCGATTAGTGATTTAAATCAAGTCTTACTGACTAGTGATTTAAATTGTGATTTAAAGACAGCTATTCCGCCTGGCTTTCAACTTGAACTTAGCCTGATCTTTTATTCCCCTTCCCCTTTTTATGAAAATTACCCGCTCTGGGATCCCACAGCTAATTCTCCCCTGGTCTCCTTGCTGGCCCAAATAGGACTAATTTTGCCAGCCAGCCCTGGTGATCATCTAATGTTTATTGGATGGATTTCCACCCTAAACTGATTTTTGAATTCGGAATTTATTGTTATTCACGTTTTATACTGTATTTTAAGCTGTTTTTTGTTGCATCAATTAAATTTGTTGCTAGCTGCCCTGAGCCTGGTTTCTGAACCGGGAAGGGCGGGGTATAAATTAAAATTTATTATTATTATTATTAATTTGATTTAAATCAAATCCACCCTGGTTGTAGTTTGCCCAGGGATGGGCGCTCTGCACATGTTCAGAGGAACCTTCTACAGGCACTGTATTTTTCACTCCATAAGACGCACCTGACCATAAGACGCACCTAGTTTTTAGAGGAGAAAAACAAGGAAAAAAATATTCTGAACGAAACAATGGATGTAGGATTTCTGTGGTTCATGCTGTGGCCACAGACATGTGATCTGATGGTGAGTTTGGGGTGACCCAATGCAAAAATCCTGAGGATCCATGTGGACCTGTGCTTTGTAACCACGTTTTTGCACCATTGTGGCCCCACGATACAGTGGGTGCATGATTTTTTGGTGCAGGCTGTAGCCATGGACATGCTGTGATCTGATGGTGAATTTGGGGTGACCCAACGCAAAAATCCTGAGGATCCATGGGCTTTTACCTCCCTCCTCCCAGGCAGCCTCCTTTATCGCTAGCGTCCCTTATCTCCCTCCCGATCCCTTACCGACCAGCTGTTTCCTTTCAACACTCCCTTCCCTCTTGTTTGCCTTAGTGTCTTTTCCTTAGCTGGAGCAGTTTTTTGCTCCTCCTTTTCTTCTCATTTCTCTTCTTATTGCTTTGGTCTTCCTTTTTCCCCTCTTTGCAAGTTTGCTGTCTTTACCTCCGCCCTCCCAGGCAGCCTCCTTTACCTCTAGCGTCCCTTATCCCTCTCCCCGATCAGCAAACAATCAGCGGCTTTGTTTCAACACCCCCTTCCCTCTTTCAAAAAAATGAGCTGCTTTTTGCCCCTGGGCAATTCAGCTCCAGGGACCACGCATTCGCTCCATAAGACGCATAGACATTTCCCCCTTACATTTTAGGAAGAAAAAAGTGCATCTTACGGAGCGAAAAATATGGTACTTTGTTGTGGCTTCACACGGAGCGGACTTACCTGCCGAGCCATTCCGAGACAACACCCACCATGAAGGCAGAGATCATTCCGCCGATGGAAAAAATGGCGACCGACAGGGACCAGAGCGTTTTGAGGGTGTTGGGGTCGATATGCTCCCCATTTCGGTGTAGCCAGGTAGCATTGTAGTTCTGTTCGATTATCTGAGCAAAGCAGGAAAGAAACAGGGTCAGTTGGGAAAAGCCCCTCTTATATCGCAAACCGATCTGTGGTCTTCGGATGGAGGGCAAAATGGAAGCTTACTTCTCTATTATTATTATTATTATTATTATTATTATTATTATTATTATTATTACTCTGTAATGGGGTAGGCATCTTGTATATCTATGAATGATAAATAAATAACTTATTATTTATCTAACTTATTTATTATTATTAATAATAATTTATTTATTTATTTATCATTCATAGATATACAAAAACGCTATAAGTTAATAAGTTAAATATTATTTATTTAACTTATGTATTATTATCTATAATGTTATTTATTTATCATTCATAGATATACAAAAATGCCTACCCTATTACAGAGGAATAATAATAAGTTAATAACTTATTAACTTATAGCGTTTTTGTATATCTATGAATGATAAATAAATAAATAACTTATTATTATTATCAATAATAATAAATAAGTTAAATAAATGATAAGTTATTTATTTATCATTCATAGATCTACAAAAACACCGACCCATCACAGAGCATCTTTCTATAATATACTAAGGTAAGACTTAAGCCCAAAGAAAGAACAAAGTCTGGAAGATGGGGGAAAACAAGAAAAGGGGGTTCCTAAAGAGAAAGGGAGATAAAGAGAAAGGAAGGAAAAAACTACAGAAAGATAGAAGAGAGGAAAATGACTTCTAGCTCTCTGTCCTGAATCTTTATTCCTTCAACCATTCTATCCTCTATAAACCAGTATTTTTTCAATCTTCACACCCCAATATTACAAGTTCGTTTTCTCTTTCATGCAAAAAGAGAGAAATTTCCAATCCTTCGCAAATGTCGGCGATGGTTTTTCTCTAATTAAAAGTGTCCGCTTTGCCGGTACTGTATATAAATTATTATAATAATAATAATCGTTTCACAATTTATTTATTAAAGTGTGTTTAAAATACCCTGATTTGTGTCGCGGGAGCCACAAGCGTACAACCACACACAGGCGGCCAACATTGCTGGTTCTCCTCTCACAACCTTTAACTCTTTTCTATTGCGTATCTTAAATTGCGAGTACGAAGGCAGGGCCCGGCTTTTTATTTATTAAGTTTATCAGAGCAAACCAAACCCTATCAATAATCCGCGGTGAATTCTTTAGATTACTATAATAGTTCGCGGACAGAGCGGTTGCTTGGATTGCAGAACATCTCGGGTTTAGATCCTTGGGATTTAGGGTTGGGGACGCCGCCTTTTCTGAAACCCTGGAGAGACTCTGTCAGTCAGTGTGGAGCTGCTTTTCTCAGCCTCGGGTCCCTAGGTTTTGCTGGACTACAACTCCCATCATCCCTAGCTAGCAGTGGATGATGGGATTTGTAGTCCAACAATACCTGGTTGAGAGGGGCTGGTGTGGACAATATTGGGTTTGGCGGACTACTGGTCTGACGCCGTAGGAAGCTTTGCCTTCTGTTCTGTCATTTCATTTACGAAAAACCATTTCATTTTTCATTTAAGAAAATCCATATACCGCTCGACTGTACAAAAAACAACAGCAACCGCAGTTACTTACAAAAATCACAAATTAAAATTGTTGATAAAAAGCAGTCCGAAATAGGTATTTGAAAAACATTCAGAAGAATGTTTAATGCAAATTATTTTACAGTGGAGTCTCGGTTTTTGAAAGTAATCCGTCCGGAAGACCGTTCGACTTCCGAAACGTCTGAAAATTGAAAACGGAAGCCTCAATACAATAGGGAAACTCAAAACAGAAGCCCTGTAGCACGTTCAGCTTCCGAAAATCATTCGGAAACCGGAGCAGTTACTTCCGGATTTTCAGCGTTCAGCTTCCAAATCACTCGGCTGCCAAGACGTTTGAAAACCGAGGTTCCACTGTAACACAAAATGGGGCTGCTTTGATTTAAAAAATATAATTTGTACAGTGCCTAGAAACTAATAATAATACGCAGAATTAAATAAATTAACAGGAAGGATTCGAAACCGGCAGGATCAGAGATTCTTAGAAGACTGGACTAAATATATGAACTATTTGAAAAGTAACTGCGATTAACAGATTACGCTAGCAGGACTGCAAGAAGTTTTGTAAGGTGGATTATTTGAAATATAGACCATGAAGAGAACTATTAGTTAAGGGTAGTTATATGTAATACAGAAAGTAAGAAATGTGGAATAAGTGATAAAGAACAGAAAATCATCAGAGGTGTTGACGGAAGTCCAAAATAATGTATAAGATGAGAAGTTATGTTGTATGACTGTTGGAACTGATATGTTAAAAACATTAATAAAAATGTGTATGTATGTGTGTGTGTGTGTATATATATATATATGTGTGTGTGTGTGTGTGTGTGTCTGTCTGTCTGTAGGTGTGTGTGTAAATATATATATGAAATTAATAATAACATCAACACAGTATTGATTCACTCTGTAATTTCCTGTCCTTTCATACCCAATAATATACTTAAAAAACAGAATTATCTATCATTCTCTCAGCCTTCCCCAACTTGCTGCCCTCCAGATGACTGGGACCACCCCTCTCTTTTCTCCCCAGACAGGCTTGGGGGTCTGACCCTCTCTCCTTCCAGGGGAACACCGCCCCCCCCCACAACAAACCTCTTGCGGCGCGTTGATAACTCCGATGTTGTATCCAAACTGCAGGGACCCCAAGACGGCCGTGAAGACGGACAAGATTAAGGTGAAGGTTATTCCACTCCCCGAATCTTCCTCTCCTTCCTGGGAAAATACAGGGAGAAAAAAAGAGTGAGCGATGGATCCCTTTTCTCAGCTCGCAACTGGATTCTTAGGACCCACGTACCTACGGGACCGCCTCTCCTGGTATGCCCCGCGGAGAGGTCCCCAAATGACAACATTTTGGAGGTCCTGGGTCACAAGGAGGTTAGATTGGTCTCAACTAGTGCCAGGGCCTTTTCAGCACTGGCCCCGACTTGGTGGAACGCTCTGTCCCAAGAGACCAGGGCCCTGCGGGACTTGACATCTTTCCGCAGGGCCTGCAAGACGGAGCTGTTCCGCCCGGCCTTCAGCTTAGATTCACTCTTGACGACGCCTTATATGGGATTTGGTATATAAATTTTCCCTTGGCTTTTTTGCTGAGACATGTAGGACCAGCATGGATAGCTGGCTCAGGTGAATATCCGATGTTTCCTCCCTTTATGGTCTTGATTTATGGGCTACTACTGGCGCGGTGGGTTAAACCACAGAGCCTAGGACTTGCAGATCAGAAGGTCGGCGGTTCGAATCCCCGTGACGGGGTGAGCTCCCGTTGCTCAGTCCCAGCTCCTGCCAACCTAGCAGTGCGAAAGCACACCAGTGCAAGTAGATCAATAGGTACCACTCCGGCGGGAAGGTAAACGGCATTTCCGTGCGCTGCTCTGGTTCGCCAGAAGCGGCTTAGTCCTGCTGGCCACATGACCCGGAAGCTGTACGCCGGCTCCCTCGGCCAATAAAGCGAGATGAGCGCCACAACCCCAGAGTCGGCCACGACTGGACCTAATGGTCAGGGGTCCCTTTACCTTTACTAAAATGAGGCTGTATTTTAAGCCATATTTTAATTAACTGTTTGGTGGTGGTTGTTGTTGTTTTTCTATTACATTTTATTGTAATTCATATTTGGTGTTAGCCGCCGTGAGCCCTGCCCTGCCGGCGAGGGAGGGGTATAAATAAACATTTATTTACTTATGCGTGTGATATTTTGACGTCCTAATGTCGCGAAACTGTACAGTGGTACCTCGGGTTACATACGCTTCAGGTTACAGACGCTTCAGGTTACAGACTCCGCTAACCCAGAAATAGTGCTTCAGGTTAAGAACTTTGCTTCAGGATGAGAACAGAAATCGTGCTCCTGCAGCGCGGCAGCAGCAGGAGGCCCCATTAGCTACTGTGGTGCTTCAGGTTAAGAACAGTTTCAGGTTAAGAACGGACCTCCGGAATGAATTAAGTACTTAACCCGAGGTACCACTGTATCTTTATGACGATTTCTCCCTCCATCTCTTTGTTGTTTAGAGACAGATACCTCTCAGGTTGCAGTGTTTTTTTACAACTTCCTCCTCACCTTTCTCTCAGGTGAGAGGTCACCTTCAAACCGAGAGAAAAATGAAGCCAGAATAGCTGCCTTTTTCTTCTTCTCAGGACTAGTTAGACCAGAACGAGAAACCTTTGTCTGGTTGCCTCAACCTCGGAAACGATAATGCGAGAATGACATGAAGATGATGTACAGATGGTACACAACACCAGTGCAGTTAGGGGAAATGTACAAAACTAGTTCAAATATATGTTGGAAGTGTAAGGAAAAGGAGGGGACATTTTATCACATGTGGTGGGATTGTAAGGTAATTTAAAAATTTTGGGAAATGATATACAATGAATTGAAGAAAATGTTCCATTTAACATTTGTTAAAAAAACCTGAGACATTTTTGTTGGGGATTGTGGGAAAGACCTGCCCAAAAAGCTGAAAAACATCTTCATGTATGCGACAACGGCCGTGAGAGTTTTGGCAGCGCAAAGATGGAAGACTGAAGAAACCCCAACTAAAGAATCATGGCAAGAAAAATTGACGGACTATGCCGAACTGGCAAAATTGACTTATAAGCTACGGGACAAGGATACCTGTGACTTTAAAGATGAATGGGAACCCTTTACAAAGTATCTGAAGACACAACAAAGCGAACTGGACTCCTTGGCAGGTTTTGAATAAACATTCACAAACTTTTTATTGATAATAATCAGCTAAATAGTTTGAGGATCTATACAACTTTGTAACATGCGGAAAACAGCATTCTTAGAGAAACCAAAGACTGGAACTGAGGGAAGTCGGGGGGGGGTTGGGGGGGAGGGAGGAAAAATGGGGGGGGGAATAAGGATGATATGTTTTTGGATAATATGTCTTGTTTTAATTTTGAATAAAAAAAGAAAAAGAAAAGAAACGATAATGCGAAGTTGGGAAAGGTTCGGGGAAAGCAGAACCAAAATGATCGAGGGGATGGAGCGGTACCCCTGGGGAAAAGGATTTCAAGCGCCATGGACTTTTTAGCTTAAGAGAAAATTATAAAATTATAAAATTTCCCTACAGATTATAAAATTATGCAATGAGGGGGGGAATGGATAGAGAAAGGTTTTCCTCTCATAACACTAGAACTCCAGTGACGCTGAATATTGGGAGATTGAGGACACAGAAAAGAAAGCACTTTTTAATGCAACACATATTTAATCTATGGAACTCCACGCCTAGGGAGAAAACCCTTTCTTTTATGTTCTTAAATTCTCACTATATTCGAGGGACAAGTTTTCCCAGCTTAGCCTAGTCCACACGCCTCAAAACTTATCGGATGTTATTTTCAGGGTTGCTTTTCGAACTGTTCTCATTGCATTTTGCAGATTGCCTTGAGACATGTGTATTGGAGGCAATAATAATAATAATAATAATAATAATAATAATAATAATAATAAAATATTGTACCCCGCCCATCTGGTTACCCCCAGCCACTCTGGTCAGCTTCCAACAAAACGTAAAGGGCATAACAAAATATCTTGAATTCAGCGGACGTACATATAATGATTGAGGGACGCGGGTGGCACTGTGGGTTAAAGCACAGAGCCTAGGACTTGCTGATCAGAAGGTCGGCGGTTCGAATCCCCATGACTGGGTGAGCTCCCGTTGCTCGGTCCCTGCTCCTGCCAACCTAGCAGTTCGAAAGCACCCCCGGGTGCAAGTAGATAAATAGGGACCGCTCCGGCGGGAAGGTAAACGGCGTTTCCGTGCGCTGCTCTGGTTCGCAAGAAGCGGCTTAGTCATGCTGGCCACATGACCCGGAAGCTGTACGCCGGCTCCCTTGGCCAGTAAAGCGAGATGAGCACCGCAACCCCAGAGTCGGTCACGACTGGACCTAATGGTCAGGGGTCCCTTTACTTTTACTTTACATATACCATATTTTTCGCTGTATAAGACACACTTTTTCCCTCCTAAAAAGTAAGGGGAAATGTGTGTGTGTCTTATGGAGCGAATGCAGGCTGCACAGCTATCACTGAAGCCAGAACTCTTGCAAAGCCTCTTCAACAACATTTGATTTACAATATTTTTTTTCTTGTTTTCCTCCTCTAAAAACTAGGTGCGTCTTAAGGTCAGGTGCGTCTTATAGAGCGGGAAATACGGTGCAGTGCTACCTCAGATTAAGTACTTAATTCGTTCCGGAGGTCCGTTCTTAACCTGAAACTGTTCTTAACCTGAAGCACCACTTTAGCTAATGGGGCCTCCTCCTGCTGCTGCGCCACCGGAGCACAATTTCTGTTCTTATCCTGAAGCAAAGTTCTTAACCTGAAGCACTATTTCTGGGTTAGCGGAGTCTGTAACCTGAAGCGTCTGTAACCCGAGGTACCACTGTAATGATTATGTAAGGAATAATAGCAATCATGATGTTATTCAAAATGTGCGCTGCAGGGCAGATATGTCCCGTTTCAATTTTCCACCTGAGACACCAAACCGACTCATTTTCCTGTTCTGAAACGCAGACATCCTTGATTTTTATAAGAAGTCCCCAGAAGAGAGATATTGTTGGGAACTTGAGAGAGAGGGGAGAATCAGTGGTACCCCATAAACTGCCGCATTAGTCCGCTTCTGGTTTTAACCTACTTATTATTGGCCTTGGCGAAAACAAATAATTCCAAATTTCCTGTAACGCCGACTGCCCCCTCCAGCGTGTGGCACCAAAACGAGAGAGGAAATGAGCTTTGGAAACCAAAGATGTTGCAAATTGACATCTCTTCCCAGTTCCCAGGAACTAGGGTGAGGCCAGCCTTGCCCGGCATGGACTGCGCTCGGCTTGGCAGGCGTAATGTCAATATTTGAGATCAGTGATTATATTATCCGCTATCATTGTCTCCCCTCACCACCAACAGCGGCCAGCTCAGTCCCAAAAGATCACATTTGTGGAGGGGGGTGGGTACCGGAAAGAGGGACAATGCACACAAACACACACAAACGCACACACACACCCTCGACTGTTTTCGGCCTTGCCCCAAAGTGGAAAAACTTTTGCAGGAGAAAAGCCGTAGGACCTCACAGCAAAGGAAATGGTCCCACAGCCGCCGCACGGTTCAACCACAGAATTTGCTCTCGTGCAAGACAGCGACGGCCCCCGGTTTCAATGGCCTTGGAAAAACCAAACAGGCCAATTTATTTATTTACATTCTTTCCGAAAGGAAAACGCAGCAAATTGATCGGGATTAACCACAGCCGTTGAAGACGATCCGAAAGTTAAACCAACAATAAAAGGAAAAGCAGATTCTGTTGTGTTTTTTTAACAGGCACCAGAAAAAGTGAAGTGGAAGGCCTGTCGTCAAGAGGCGGGGAGTTCCAAAGTTCAGGCGCAGCCACGCTAATATGGTCTTATAAATGTGGAAGGCGCCCGATCTCATAGGTCAACTGGTCCCACGCTGGAGGATCAATGGTGAACAGCCACAATGACTATGTTCCTCCTTCGCTGGGTTTTAGTGAGGAGAGGGTCCCCCGGGCATCTGAGAACAGGGCCCCGTACCTGGGGGGCATTCCGCCTCCCACATATTGCGCCATCGACGGCCCGCCTGCCGGCAGATAGCAAGGCGTGTTGTGACACAGAGCTCTTCAGCGATGCGCTGGCAGATGAGGGCTTCCCGTAACCCCACGTACCGCACGTAGCCCCAGGATGGCGCACCACGGCGCACAGCCTCAAGGTGGAACGTTATTTTGCCCCCGGGCAGTGGCGCAAAAAGGTGCCAGGCTGCCACCTTTGCACAACACTCACGCCAAGGCTATTTAGGCGTGTGAGGAGTGAGCAACGCCTGCCCAGAGCTATAGGGCTGGCCTCTGCTCTGGTGCCCCTTGTGAGTTTCTATCTGTGCCCATTTCCTAGCGTTCAAGAGTTTTGCCGCCAGCTCCCTGGCAAAGGATATCATGCGCTCTGCCACACTGAAAATGTGGTGGTGCCTTCCTTTAACGGCCCTCCGAAAACATCAGAGTTTTCGGCTTCCGGGGGAATGCCTTCCACATGCCCATGCCCGCCCTGCCCCTCGTAAACCGAGGATCCCTGCCAACGCCGCCACAGCCCCACGCAAAGATCGCCAGGCAGCATCAATGCCATCCTCTACCCCAGAGCCGGCTGCATTTTCGGGCAGCTCGTTCCTGCACAAAACAGACGGCACGGGGCAGGATCAGGCCGGTGGTTCGTTCCGCCAGCCCAGCATCCTGTCCCTCTCAGGGGCCAACCAGACAGATGCCTTTTCTGGGGAGCCTGCCAGCGGGATCCGAGTTCGAGAGCCGCTCTCCGCTCTGGCGGCTTCTCCTGGCGACTGGTTTGGGGTGGCTAGTAGCAGCGGCCTCCTCTCTGGGAGCTGGAAGGAGCATGTGGGGCTAGGAAGGGGGCTGCAAAGGGGATGCCACACATACCTTCCTCCGGAGAACCATCCTGAGCCGGCTCCCAGGCTGCCCTCCAAGTGACTCACGCCTCCTCCTTGCTGCCGCAGTCGCTGGAGGCCTGTCCCCTCCCTCTTCCTCTGGGTCTGGTATTTGGGGCGAGGCCCGTTTCCATAGCACTGGGAGGCAGGGAGGGGCAGCCAGACAGGCCAGGAAGGAGGGGGGGGGCGAAACCCTGCAGCCCGCAGCAGGCTGTGCGGCCTAGCAGGCGGAGCAAAGCTCCCTTGCAAAGTTATAATTTCCTGGCACGGTTTCCCCCCCCCCCCCCCGAGCCGGCAAGCAGAAATCCAACATGTGGAGCTTTGTTGGGGCGCTTCACCGGTTGGGTTTCTGCCTGCCGCTTGAGTTTTAAGGCAAACTCTGCTGGCTCCTCCTGTTTTTTCCCCTGAGCTGGCAGGCAGAAATCCAACATGTGGAGCTTTGTTGGGGCGCTTCACCTGTTGGATTTCTGCCTGCCACTTGAGTTTTAAGGCAAATACTGCTTGCTTGTGGGTCAGAGTGGAGAGGGGCTGGGAGCTCCTTTTGAGGGGGGAATCCAACACATAGAGCTTTGTTGGGGCGCTTCACCTGTTGGATTTCTGCCTGCCGCTTGACTTTTAAGGCGAATACTGTTTGCTTGTGGGTCAGAGTAGAGCAGGGGTGCTGGGAGCCCCTTTTGAGGGGGGAAATTGTGGGTTTTCTCTCTTTTTTTGAGCTGGAGGAGGAAAGGCAGGCTTTAAGGATGGCTGCCTGGAGGCCCTGAGGGTTTGTGCTCTGCTGGAGAAGAGAGAGACAGCAGTGTGGCTAAGGTTAGTGTTGTGTTTGTGTGTGTGTGTTTATTAGGGCATTTGTTTTCTGGCAATCTGGAACGGACCTCCCACCCCAGGCACCCAGGGGAGGGCGTCTTGTCCTGACAGACATCCGCACAAGAGAGGACCATATTAGGGGATGCTGCTGGAGCCAGGAAGCTTCAGAAATGTAAACACGGAAAGGGCTTCTTGACCCCCAAAAAAGGGAGGAGGAGGAGGAGGAGGAGGAGGAGGGACAGCAAGGGTTAACTGGCAACAAATCTCAAGCCATTTCCAGCAAACCTTTAAGGGGCTTCTTCTGGCAACCAAGCGGCAGATTAAATTCTGCTGAGCGACAATTCGCTCCTGCGAACAAGGGGCCTCTGAGCGCGTGCAGAGTTCCCTGCATTTGTTTGAGCGGCTGCGACAAAGGATGTGGCACAAGGGAGCGATTAACCACTGGGGGATAATACAAGATGAAGTCTGGCAGAGACTCCAACTGCCTTTATAATGTTTGATGTTTCCTTTTTACTTATTCCTTTTTAATGTTTGTTTGAATGCAAAAAGTGGATATAACTTTCTTGTATCTTACAGTGCGGCGGTTTTGTTTGATTTTTCTGTTATTTCTTTGATTGTATGTTTGTTTACTTGTATGTACGTCTGTTTTCTCATCAATATATTTATTTTAAATTAATATATATATATATTTTAAAAAGGAAGAAATTGTAATATAACATATGCACATTTAATTAAATGCCTGCCCCCCTTTTAATCCTGGCTTTGGGGGAAATGTAGAGGAGACCCCCTTAATTTTTTCCCTCCCTAGTTCACGACCGCCCTGGGGGGAGGCCGCCTCCAACGTGCCCTTCTCCAACGTGGCGCCCTCCAGGCGTCTTGGGAGTCGTAGCGCCAGGCGCCAGGTGGGCGCCCGGTTGGCAAAGGACGCTGCGGTGCGTACGTGCATGAAAATGCGACCGCGTTTAAAGGATGGCGTGTCACTTCCCCTCTTCGGCGGACGGATCTAAGCCCGCCTGCCTTCTGAGAAGTCTATAAATAAGCACCGCCAGGTCCATTGTGAGATCAAAACGCTTTTTTGAGAGCTTCAAAGGAGAAGGAAGCTCAGGCACGCAGTCTTTCTGCTCACAACGCCCCATTTCACTGGCCAGTGCAAAGATAATAAATGAACATTAAAGGCAGAAAACAGAGAGCCCCGGTGGTTCGGAACAAAAGGCCCACCTGCTCCATCATCCGGCGTCCGACTGCGCCAGGCCAGGTGTGGCAAAAACATCCTCTGTCATTTACTGTCCTCCTCCTGAGCTGCCAGGGTTCAAAGGTAGACTGCGCCCGGACATGGGGGCTCCATTTAGCTCTTGCTGATAACCCCAAAAGGGACTCGGGTGGCGCTGTGGGTTAAACCACAGAGCCTAGGGCTTGCCGATCAGAAGGTCGGCGGTTCGAATCCCCACGACGGGGTGAGCGCCCGTTGCTCAGTCCCTGCTCCTGCCAACCTAGCAGTTTGAAAGCACGTCAAAAGTGCAACTAGATCAATAGGTACCGCTCCAGCGGGAAGGTAAGCGGCATTTCCGTGCGCTGCTCTGGTTCGCCAGAAGCGGCTCAGTCCTGCTGGCCACATGACCCGGAAGCTGTACGCCGGCTCCCTCGGCCAATAAAGCGAGATGAGCGCTGCAGCCCCAGAGTCGGCCACGACTGGACCTAATGGTCAGGGGTCCCTTTACCTTTGATAACCCCAAGGTTGCAGGTTCGAGCCCCGTAAGGGACACCTGCATATTCCCGCGTCGCCGGACGGGTTGGGCTGGATGACCTCTGGGGTGTCCCTGAGGTCTCTACGATTCTGTAAGTCTAGGAATGCCAAAAAGCCTTTGGCCCTGATCAGACAGCCAGGCTCTCCTTATGGAGTTGCGCAGAGTCGTTCAAGGTCACGGTAGAATATTTGGGATGAGAGTAGGCAGGGGAAACAGAACACAAGGTTATTTATTTCCTAAAAATTAGGCACCGCCCAGTTGTTAAAACGGTAAAAAGCTCCAAGTGGTTTACGGAAAGGGGAGATTCGTTTACAATGCTTTGAAACGTACGAAGAAGAAGAAGAAGAAGAAAAAGAAGAAGAAGACAGATTAAAACCAACTTTCTATAACCAAGTTTCTACTGAAATGAGGCTGCATTTTCATGTTGCACTATAATCTTGTTTTTAAGTCGTATTTTAATCAGTTGTTTTTATACCTGGTGTTAGCTGCCCTGAGCCCGGTCTTGGCTGGGGAGGGCGGGGTATGAATAAAAATTATTATTATTATTATTATTATTATTATTATTAGCCTGAGTAGGCTTGTCTAAACAAGGATGTTTACAGGGGGGCATCAAAAAGAATCCAGCGAAGGCGCTGGCGGGTGTCAATCAGCAGGGAGTTCCAAAGGCTAGAAGGATTCAAATTATTATTATTATTATTATTATTATTATTATTATTAGCCTGGATAGGCTTGCCTAAACAAGGATGTTTACAGGGGGGGGGCGTCAAAAAGAATCCAGGGAAGACCCTGGCAGGTGTCAATCAGCAGGGAGTTCCAAAGGCTAGAAGGATTCAAATTATTATTATTATTAGACCCTTCTTACCTGTGTGACAGAAGGATCCATTCCATCCCAGGAGACTGCCCTCTGGGAATAGAAATCCGCGGTAATAATTTCCGTTTATCCGACGCCCGCCTTGCTCTGGAGACCGCCCCCCCCCAGAAAGGCCCGCAATCTCCCCCCTTCTTTTAATACCTCCTCTTAATTTGGCCTCGCTGCCTCCCCACCTCCTCAACATTCAATCCCTTTCCCAAGTCTCTGGGGAAACCAAGGTTTCACCTGCCAGTTTCCAGCTCCGAGATGGGAAAGCTTCCAAGGCAGGCTAGGATTTCATGCTCTGTTTGGGGGGGGAACGACACACGATGCGTTTGAGTGGCAGGTGACGGGCATGTCACCGTGTGGGAGAAGGTCCAGTTAGTCACACGCACAGGACCCCCCCAATGTCCTTGTCTCTCTCTGTGTGTGTCCCACCATCCTCTTCTCCCCCCCCAAATATATATATATATATATATATATATATATATATATATATATATATA